>OX578135.1:134112190-134579690 GCA_951213105.1 Amaurobius ferox | reverse complement strand
GTATTCAATGTAAGTAAATGTATTCGATGTCTTATGCTGTTTAATTATATAAAAAATCGATATTTAAAGTTCATAAAAATGGAATATTCTATTGGCAAATTTATTAAATAAGATTGCCATAAGCATACTTATGGTAAAATTAGCAAGGATTTTACTAATTTTGGGTATTTCAGCCAAGTTGATAAAACACTACTGAAGTTAAGATTAGGTACAGATCACTTAAAAACAGTCTGTAAATGCCACAAGGAAAAGTTTATTAAAAAAGTATAATCATCTTTTTGACAGATGTGTTGTGACCCTTTTAGCTATCACATTGGATCAAAGAAAAAGGGCTACGAAGGTTGTTATGAAATTATGTTAGAACATTTAAAAAAAAAACAGATAGCACCATGTACACCTTGTTCCAGTCAAATCTTTATGCCTTACGTGTTATAAAAATACATTTTTGGCTAACGAAAGTGCAGACATTCATGAAAAACAGAAGAAGTGTTTGTTCCAGAAGAGATTAGTTTAAGTGAAGCTGATGCAGTTTGTTCTCTACTGAATATTTTACCAGTATCAAAAATTAAACGATTAAGTCCAGAAAAAAAATTAAGAGCTTTAATATGCAAAACAAAGTGAATTTGAAAGGCGCTGTGTAAGAAATTAGAACATTCATTTACAGAAGACCAAGTAGATAATGCAGAAGGTTCATCTATTTTGTGTAATAAATATACTAATTAAATTGACAAACTAAAAGAAAAAATCTGATGTGGGCAGCACATGACTTTCCCTGCAGATTCAGATTCATTTTTTCTTTATTTCTTTAAAAACTCATTAAATTGAGTTTAATTGCACAAAATGACACTAAATTTGCATTTTTAATTCAATTTCTGCTTTTATTTGGTAATTGGACATTTTTCCAAAGGCGGCATAAAAAAATGCAAAAAATCTCAAATATCTCGGGAACGGTTAGTCCTAGAGTTATAGAGTTGTTCTTATTCTTTTCCTCGTCAAAAATTAGGTATAAAACAAGCATTTAATTGTTACATTTGAACGTACTTAATCTTTTTTTAGATATTGGCGATTTTTGCGAGCCATTTTGTAAAAAAAGGCAGGTTGTTCTTTTCCGAATCATACCAAAATCTAATCAGCATCAGAGTGTCCCAAAAGTAACTTATCTACCAAATTTTGTGAAATTTGGTCAATTAGTATTTTAGCTAGGATGGATACATGAAATTTTTGCGGGCCATTTCGCAAAAAGAGGCAGGTTGTTCGTTTTCGAATCGTACCAAAGTCTAATCAGCACCAGAGTGTCCCACAAGTAACTTTATACCAAATTTTGTGAAATTTGGTCAATTAGTATTTTAGCTAGAGTGGATACATGAAATTTTTAAGGGCCATTTCGCAAAAAAAGGCGGGTTCTGTTTTTACGATTCCTACCAAAAACTAATCAGCACCAGGGTCTCACCCAAGTGACTTACATACCAAATTTTATGAAATTCGACCCATTAGTTTTTTAGTTAGAGTGGATACATACATTGCACAGACAGACATACAGACAGACACACACACTCACAGACGTCACTCTAAAAATAGGTTTTTCGTATTCTAGAGGTCTTGAAACGTGTAGATCCGCCGAAAACTCGAGTTGCGATTTTCGGCATGATTCCAATACTTTCCCTATACATTACCATGTATTGCAGGGAAAGTAAAAACAGTAAAAAACTAAAAGATGGACAGGAATGAACAGAATGTAAAGATTTTCAGTTTAATGCCTAGCTGTTGATGTAAATCAAAAACATGCGAAGAACGGCAGGTTTCTGAATACTTAATTAGGATCAAAGGAATCTTACTTAACCTTATATCAAAGAAATATTCTGCATCTGTGTTCCAACGGAGGACGTGAAATTAAATGAGAACGTGTTGAGACCTAGATTTCAAAAATGTAAATCTGTACCTCAAGCGAGAGAAAAGCACAGATTTTTACCTCTCAGCAAATCCGCCATAAGATATTACCAAACATCTATATCTTTGGAATATGTAGATATCTCAGTATAGTAACTTGTATTTATGATAAACAGTAGTAGCGTACTGAAATTTTAAACATGTGCTTTGGAAATGAAGACCTATATCTGCAATCTGCAAGCCCCCAGGCCGAGGAATTTCTTTCCAAAAGGCATCCAATGCATAATGGGTTCCTCCATCAAAAGTACTGAGAAAACACACACCTCTGAAAATTCATACACCTACAGAACAAAGCTACCAGATTACTGACAAACTCTGTAATGAAATATTACGACTGTACAATGACTATTTTTAATAAAAGATATCAAACTTTATGAATAAGTGAAAATTAAGGTTTGTCACTCTTAGGACTTACTACTCACCGCACCACATCAATAAAACCATAAAAGTCTCAAACTCCAAATTTTTGCTACAATTAGTTATTATATAGTACTTGATTTTTCCTGGTTTCCTCACGAGACATATTAAGGCTTAAATATGTGTAAATTGGAAGAAGTCGCCATGTTTGGGACTTAATAAAATAGAAAGCAGAAAGTTCTGAGTCTCGAAATTTCTTCAGCTAAGACATTGGGAGTAGAGTGAGATATGATGAAAATTTAAAGATTTAAAATTGTTCCCTTTATTATTTTTAAAAAGCCTAAAAACTGCATTTTTAGTTAAACTGATGCTGAATTTCAGCGCTAAACTTCAGCTACTCAGGTTGCAGTTACACAAACTTTACAATAGCATGAAATGTAGACCCCCCCCCCTCTTTAAGGCCAGTAAAATAGTTTTTATTCCAAGTATCTAACTCTTTTGAGTTCCAAGATATTTAAATTTGCTTGAACATCAAAATTCATCAAATTTGGAGTCCGTCATGTTGAAAAAATGGCTGTACCAAATAAACGAGCTAGATGAAAAATTTTTAAACATCGTTTTTCATCTGCTAAAATATGTAGGAACATTTGTGCAAAATATAAAAATTTTCAAAAATGGCAATGCAACCAAATATTATTTTTTTGTGTGATTTTAGATGAAATGACCCAGAAATGAATTTGTTGATTTTCAAGAGGTTCGTAAAAGGATGAATCATAGCAAGTTTCTTCCTACCATTGAAGATCTAGGTTATTTCATGCTTACGAGTTCATAATAAGATCAAAACCGGTGTAATTATTTTCAATCTAGGCATACTGATATTAAAAAATATTTATGTATGTTGCTTTTTAAGTGTTTGATTAGGTGAACTGATTTTAAGTAACCAGTTTACTGAAATTACCATTGACTGAGATATCTATTTTAAGTAACCAGTTGACTGAAAATAATTTTATAGGTTAACCAAAGTTTGGAATTAATATATTGGTCTATTCCATGGAGGTAGAAGTAGGGAGTTAAAATTTCATATTAAGAAAACGTCAATATCATTTGAGACAATCATTCAAGTGGCGCTGGGATAAGTCCATTGCATGCATTTCTATAACGAAAGGCCTAAAATATTTAATTAAACTGTCAATTTTGTAAACATAAATTATTCGCTCAATGCAAAGTAGAACTTACACAATAAAGAATAGTCCTACATTTTCAAAATTATTTTATCTTTCAATTTATTTTTATCTCCCTATATTCTGTACTCTATCCTACCACTATGAAAAATTACTGGTTAATTATACTCATAATTATTTGACTAACACTAGCAACGTCTAGACATGATTTTCAAAGCAGTTTGGCATTTTCAAGCGTTTCATCGATAGGAGTTTTATCTCTTTCTTTCTAACTCTATGGTCTATTCTTTCGTAATATAAAACAGGAAGAGAACAAGTGCGTGCAGTGGATATGGTACTTTGCTTACTTAGAAACTAACCAAAACTTATAATAGCATTATACTAGGAAAACCTATGCAGCTATTTATAGAACGAATATTTTTCTTTTTACAACCATTTATTTAAATTAATCTAGTATTTGTCAGCATGGACGAATTTGAAGTAAACTCTATCCTTTCATAAAACTCTTTTTTTTTCATGATCTTTTCCTTTTCGCTGGAAGTTTAAAGAGGGAATTTTATTCTCACCTTGGTATTTCTTTAACCCCTGTCCTTGAGTTAAATCTTTGAAGCCCTGCCTAATCAGTTTTCATTTATCACAGTAACATGAAATTTGGTATGATTTTTTGTTATACCTCTTAATTTTTTGGATTTTAAACCATCTTGGGACCGCCATAGAAATGTACTCGTTTTGGAGGAATAACTGGGGAACCGAAGCAGCTAAATTTAGTATGCTGTTGTTTTTCAGACATTTAAGTTACATACATTTTAATAAAAGTATATTCTATACATTTAGGTTACATATAAATAATAAAAGGAGCTTAAATAATAAAAGGGGGTTACTTTAAAAAACTTTAAAATGTACTTTAAAAAGTTTCTTTTGCTTTTATGTGTTTATTCTTCAAGCGATCATGGACAAAATCCACAAAATCAGCCGTAATTCTATTGCATCTAATCAGTACATATTTTAGCAACCGGCCGGTTTGCTCGCCGCTACTGACACTTATCCGGTTAAATTCCTGATTACTGATTTTATTCCTACAGCTCAACTCTCAATATCTTTGCGTAGAAGAGGATTTTTGTTAGCTGTAATGAAGTATTACATGTCATCTCTAGGATATTTTCGCCAGAAATTCAGCATTTGATAAAAGGTACTACATATTTGTGTGAATGAATTTATTCATTTCTTCAAAATTGCCTTTATCCACGTTTTAATGACTTCTGATAAAACAGTTATCAACGTTTGACATCCCAAAATAGGGTTTATGCCATGTCAATTAACCCATCTAAGTTTCGAGGTTTGGTCACCCATCTAAGTTTCCAGGTTTGATCACCCATCCAAGTTTCGAGGTTTGGTCACCCATCTAAGTTTCCAGGTTTGGTCACCCATCTAAGTTTCGAGGTTTGGTCACCCATCTAAGTTTCGAGGTGTGGTCACCCATCTAAGTTTCAAGGTTTGGATACCCATCTAAGTTTCGAGGTTTGGACACCCATCTAAGTTTCGAGGTTTGGGCACCCATCTAAAAGGATTGCTAATGAATGAATAAACCAAATTAAATCTGATGTAAGCAGCACATGACTTTTCCAACAATCTCAAATTATCCATTAAATTAATCAATCAATTAAATTAAGTTTAATTGCCCCAAATCACACGGATAATTATTTGATATTATATCGGGCATGCAGTCTTAAGGCATCTTTTACTTATATATATATATATATATATATATATATATATTACTGTGATTGATATTTTAAATTTATTGAGCTATCTATTTTATTTTGGCAAATATTTTTCCTTTTCCCTGCACTACACTGTAATGCAGAAAGAAAGTATTGGAATCGTGTCGAAAATCGCACCTGAGCTTTTCGACGGATCAACATGTTTCGAGCATTTTAGAAAGCGAACAAGCTATTTTTAGCCTGACGTCTTTGTCTGTCTGTGACATCCACTCTAGCTGAAAAACTAATTGACAAAATTTCACAAAATTTGGTAGGTAAGTCACTTGTGGATTACAATAGTGCTCATTAGAGATCAGTTAAATCCAGAAAATAATAAAGAACTCTCCTTTTTTTACGAAATGGGGCGCAAAAAACTATGCATCCACTCCATCTGAAAAACTAATTGGCCCAATTTCACAAAATTTGGTAAGCAATTCACCTGTGGGATGTTTCAGTGCTGGTTCGATTTTGGTACGATTTGGAAAGAAATAATCTTCCCGTTTTTGCGAAATGGCTCACAAAAATTACCAAAATCTAAAATAAAAGATTGCTTGTACTCAAATGTATCAATTAAATGCTTGTTTTGTACATAATTTTAGACGATGAAAAGAATAAGATCAACCACATAACTCCAGAACTAACCGTTCTCGAGATATTTTGGTTTTTTCGTATTTTTGCCACATCGCCTTTAAAAATACGTCCAGTCACCAAATGGAAATGAAAATTGAAACGAAACGACATATTCAGTGTCATTTTAAAACTCGATTTTCGACACGATTCCGATACTTTCCCTATATACGTTACTATGTATTATAATCAAAGTAATAAAACATTTAATATAGTGCTCTGCAGCAGTGGTAAAACATTAGTACTAATTAATATTTTTCTAAGGTTTTCTTGAGTGTTCTTTTAAAACTTTCCTATTGACATTGATTTAAAATTTATAATTATGAGTGTAAAATATGTCGAGAACTTCGCTTTTGTTCTGTAGCTTTAGAAAAGTCTTTGTTTGTACAAAGGCTACCAAAATGTCATAAGTTTTAGGATTTTCATAAAAATAACTACTAATTACTCATTTTGTTGAAACGTGTGAAAAATAAATCCTTAAAGAAATAACACAATCGGAAAATAAGTTTCATTTTAATTGAGTTCTTGGTGCATTTGGGAAAAACATTCTCAAACATTTGCTTCTACTGTTTTTAATAAAACTTTTTTAGTTTATTCAGGTTGTATGTAACAATCGACGAAACAGTGTTTTTAATTATGGGCGTTGATTTTATTGAAAATTATTTTATTGTAGAAAAGGTGGAAATGCTGTTAAGAAGGTTTCGCAATTTCTAATTGCATCTGAAAATAAAATTCCGTAAATCGAAAATTATGAAATAGTTTTTTGACTGCATTAAAAAAATATGTTCTTGAATTAAAATATTTAGATGCCACTTTTTCATAATTCCTATTTTCAACTTGTTCTAAGTATGGTGTAGGCCATTAAATTTAATATCTATGCGTAATTAAAATTTTAATGGCAGATAATTTTTATTCGTTTATTAATTATTTTCTTTACAATATATAGTACTATGCATTTCTGTCGCTTAAAACTATTTCAAATTTAAGCACAAAAGGATCGCACATTTTATAGCTATGTTAAGCTAGTAAATGCTGCGTGTAAAACGATATTTCATTCCCCATCACCTTATGCTGCCTTATTATTACTTTCCTTATATACATAATGTATAAGGAAAGTATTGTGACGGGGTCGAAAATTCGAATTCGAGTTTTCGACGGGAGAGCACGTTTCAAGCATCCCTGATCACGAATCAAACATTTTTGAAGTGATGTGTGTGTGTGTGTGTGTGTGTGTGTGTGAAAGTATGTGTGTGTGTGTGTCAGTGAGTCTGTGGAGACGATAACTGACGAACGAATGGACCGATTCGAACCAAATTTGGTACAAAAATCACAATCCGTAAACACTGGAAGCCTATTGCTTTTATATGCAATCGAATGTTAAGAACCCCCCTAAATTTTCGAATGAAATTTTGAAAAAATCGTCAAAAAATCAAAACCACTAATAAAGTTACGCAAATAGACATTTCTTATGTAATTTTTCATTAGAAAACGATTGACATAAATTTTAGAACGCTAACATGAACCGTTCTCGAGATATTGTTCATTTTTTTAAAAAACATTATCAAAAGGTCATATAAAAAAAAAATTCCTATTGAGAAACATGTTCACTTTTCATATGTAATACCATGCGATAAATTGGGTTACATCATTCTCGTGGAACTAGCTCATTCCATTCATGAAAAAATATACTTTTAGTAATACTTTTGTGTTTGAACGCCAATAGTCATTTATCTGCTGTAAGAATAACTTATTTCTTAGTGCATAACGCTTGGCGAGATTTTGGCGACGAATTTGGCGGAATGTCGCCAACTTGGCGAAATTTTGGAATGTTGCCAAATTAACGAAAATCTCGCCAAACGGATAAAAATGACGACTAATTGTCGAAAATTTAATATCTTGGAAAGAATATTAGTATCTACTATAAGAAAAACCTACTTTTTTTTTCTGTAAAAGTAGTAAATTAATTACATTATATAAGGAAAGTCATGTGTTGCCCACATCAGATTTTTTTCAATGTTTTTATGTATTTTAATCTGAAAATGAATAATTAGAACATTATTGTTCAATAGAAAGATTAAAAAAAAAACAAGCAGACGATTTTGATATTTGAAGTGCAACTATGGTTTTTATATTTTTCTCACTACTTATAGGTCTAATT
The DNA here is from genome assembly GCA_951213105.1 of Amaurobius ferox. Lineage (NCBI taxonomy): Eukaryota > Metazoa > Arthropoda > Arachnida > Araneae > Amaurobiidae > Amaurobius > Amaurobius ferox. The sequence goes on along the minus strand of OX578135.1, from coordinate 134,571,660 downwards.
ACCACGTGTATGCGAAGTTTCAAGTTCCTACCTTCAACAGTTTGAGCTATAAATTTATCACAGAGTCAGTCGGTCCCACATATGTCAAAGGATCTGCTACTTAATTATTTAAAAGTCATTTTAAACAGCGCAAACTGTTGCTAAAGTAACTAAAATAATTTCGTTATAAGCAGTATACAACACAAAATTAATAGTGCCAAAAGTAAGAAAATATTTTACGCCAGGACGCACAAGAAGCGCAACGTTCACTCGTGAGAGCTAGGTCTGTGACTGATAACATGACTGCAGCAGAAAAGTGGATTGCGAACTGTGAGAGAAGAACAAAGAGGTAAGAAACCAAGGAGGAAAGAACAAGAGGTAGAACACTCCGGTCTAAATTGGGTGGCACTTCCTGGTCGTCCAAACAGATACCTTACACATTCCAAACATATACCTTACACAATTTCATTGATGAAGAGAACAGAAGAACCCCCGTAAAATGCATCTCATAAACACGTGTTTAAATGGTCTGATCAGCAATTTATTTTGTCTCAATAACACATTATTTAATAAAGAATATAGATTGCTTATTTTTACGAAAACTAACAAACCACTGTGGCATATGTTCAGTTAAAGGCCTATTCATATGGAAACCTAACGCATCCCTGATCACGAGTCAAACATTTTTGAGGTGATGTGTGTGTGTCAGTGAGTCTGTGAAGACGGCATCTCACGAACGAATGGAGCGATTCGAATGAAATTTGGTACAAAAATGACAATCCGTGAATACTGGAATCCTATTGTTTCTAAATACAATCGAATGTTCAGAACCCCCTAAATTTTCGAGTGGAATTTTGAAAAAATCATCAAAAAATTAAAACATTTAATAAAGGTACGCAAATAGACATTTCTTATGTAATTTTTTCTTAGAAACCGATTGACATAAACTTTAGAACGCTAGCATGAACCGTCCTCGAGATATTGCCCATTTTTCAAATAAATTTCTAAAAAAATCCCATAAATTAAAAAAAATATATTAATTGTTGAGAAACATGTTCACTTTTCATATGTAATATCATGTGTTAAATTCGGTGACATCATTCTCGTGGATCTAGCTCGTTCCATTCATGAGAAAAGGTACTTTGAATAATACTTTTGTATTTGAACGCCAATAGTCATTTATCTGCTATAAGAATAACTTATTTCTCCGTCCATAACGCTTGGCGAGATTTTGGCGACGAATTTAGCGGAATGTCGCCAACTTGGCGACTTTTTGAAATGTTGCCAAATCAACGAAAATATCGCCAAATAGATAAAAATGACGCTAAATCAATGAAAATGACGACTAATTGTCGAACATTCAATATCGTGGAAAGGATATAAGTATCTACTATAAGAAAAACCTAATTTTTTTTAATGTAAAAGTAGTAAATTCATTGCATTATATAAGGAAAGTCGTGTGTTGCCCACATCAGATTTGTTTTTCTTCCAAAGGCTTAGATAAAATTAAAAATAACTTATTTCTTTTAAAACGGGCATCAGGGTTATATTCCATTAGAGTAAAGACCGTCGGAATAGATATTGTAACTTGTCCTGTTATCATTGGCCCATTTAATGGTATAATTAGTCGCTGCGATTTTAGATTGGAATACAGAGTCATGTATGCAGAGTTATTGTAATACAGCGTTAGTGTAGTCAATGGAGATTATGAAAAGAAAATGAATTTAAATCTGTAGGGAAAGTCGCATGAGCTGTCGCAAGATTTTTTGCAAAGCAGTAAAATTATATTCGACCGACATTAAGAATATCCCGAAGAAACAATTATCGGTTTCAGAAGCTATAAAATAAGTCTCCTCAATCAGGAAATTTTACTGTAGTCTATCAAGATAAAGTAAAACAATCTGTAATTTTTTTTATAAGTTTAAACGGGATGAAAGTATTTTGTCGAATTGAATAATGGTAACATTAGACTGAAATAAAGATCAAATGCAGTACATTTTATGTACAACAGAAAGGTTATCTAATGAAAAGTGGTAAGAAAAAACGAACATAATAAAACGTAAATTGGGAATAAAATTTAACTAGAAAAAAAAGTTGAAAAATAAAGACAAAAATGAAATTAATAAATAGAAAAAAATGAAGAGAACCAGGGATATAATTAAAAAACAAAACAAATAATTGTAAAATAAATTAAATAATAAAATGAGAAAGGTATTTGATAAATAAAAAGATAAAAGATAAAAAGATAAAAGAGAAAAGAGATTTGAAATGAAGTTCAAATGGAACTCACTTTTATCATCTTTTAGCGTAAAATAAAAGTATTTTTTTCCCTTTGCTGTTATTTTTAGTTTTTCGGGCCTTCTCAGAATTTTGGGAAAGTTTGGCATCCAGATGTCTATCCCCCTATATTCATAAAACGATTTTTTCAGCAACGACCTTAATTACGAAATGAAACTAACTTGGATCGAACGGATATTTTATTATTTGTCACCCACTTTTATTTTTAAATAACCGTTTCTCGCAACTACTAGCCATTGGTATTTTGAAGAATGAGGATAAAATATTGAACCCTTTTATATATTCAAGCCTATATTATAATGGCAGAAATTGAAAGCTTAATATCTATGAGCAGTTTATTTTGGTAACACATCTCGTCTTTTCAAACTAAAATGCAGAATAAATTAGTAGGGATGCACACGGTTGTTGGGAAAGACATTAAGCGCCCACATAACTTTTCAAGGAAAGATCACACGTTAGGCTCTATCTATAGTAATATGACTGTGCCCGAACGAATAAATATGACTGTAACCCGAACGAATAAAAGAAATTGTAGCGCCCCTTGCTGAAAATTTAAAAAGTCAAGATAACGAACTCGGCAACAGAGCGGGCTAGACACATAAACAAAAACCATGAAGTTGTAGAGAATTGTCTGATTAGTTTGAATCAACACCAGGAACGAACAAAATGCGCGTATAGGGAAGGCACTAAATTACCCGTCAAATAGTTGTATCACCAGGGCCTATAAACTCGGTCTCTAACACAACTCTCTAACATAACTTTGAAAATTATCGTACCAACCTTTAAAATGTTTGTAGATAGAACACTGGACAACAAATTTAGATCGTATATATATAGAGTCCTTTATCAAACGGTATTTAACCCTTTCCGAACGGTCGACGCGCCCACGCGTCGATTGATAACGTGTATTCAAGACTGCCGTCCGGAAAGTGTCAAGTTAAAAACGGGTCAAGTAAGCAGCATATTGTAAAGTTATTTAGAAACCTTTCTTATTATATTAGTGTGTCTAACTTTAAAGATATGAAACCTTTGTCTACGAGACTGGACACCGAGATGGCCGCCAATTTTTCGAAAATTTAGTTTTTGTAAATGACAAAACAAATAATTATGTTAAACATACAAAAGTAGTCATTTTACCTGCATTTTTCACTTAAAAGCAAGTTATATCTTTTTAAGGACGCTAATATGCATGCGCCTTTCTCAAAATATTAAGAGGGGAGGAGGGACAAAAAACAAACATGTCCACTATTATCAAACTATTGAATAATATTATGTAGTTTATTCTTTACGATAATACTATGTTCCTTAATATTTGTTAATATTAATATTATGTATATAGCATTAAGAAACACATGAGTTATGTTCCTAAACAAAAGATATCCAAATCTTCAATTGCTGAACATTGTTGGGACTCTAATCATGTTTTAAATTTTTCGAAGGCCAAAATCAGTTTTACACCCAATTTTGTTTTCGAATTGGACTTTTTCTATCTTTCCTCAAACAAACCCCATTGTTGAAGATCATTGTCCCTTATTCCTTTCCTCTTGGAAATCTCTGGTATAATTTTCCATCTCGGTCGGTTTCCTTCATTTTTTTTTTCGGTATTTTGTATAAATGGATGCGCTTATTTAGGTGTTATCTCGAAACGTTCTCGATATATTAGAATTTTTTCTCTTTCACAGTGAATCTATCTTGAAAGAATGTATCAATTTCCAAGAAATGTGTTGATTTGGTGCTCAGGCGATCACTAAAACAAGCTCATGGATTATCGACAAGCCACCGTCAGAAGAAAACTTTAATTTATTTTTTTTTTAAATCCGTATAAATTACCAGACGATTTGTATCAAAGTCATGCATCATAAATGATCTGTTATATTTCCTCCATTAACAAACATTACCGCCTTGAAAAGTTTTTTTTTATATCGAATACATTCATTCGGTCAAGAATCGAAAAAAACAAAACAAATCTGATGTAGTCGATACATGACTTTCCATACACAATGCAATGACCCTGCTTCTTTCAAATCGAAATAATGACGTACAAGATCCACAGAATAATGATTTCGGCACTGAAATTGGGCGCTTTTGGCAACTTACTAGTCCAAACAATTGAATTATTCATGCTGAGGTGCGAAATCCTCATTAAAGTGCAATCAACATTTAAGTAATGTTCAGTATCGATTGAGTGAAATAAATTGATCATGGGCGAATTGACTTACGCGCCAAAATACAAAATGAGCACAAAAATATCCTCTCTTGAAAATGGAAGAATCTAGATTCACGAGAATGGTATCGCGGAATATTGCATATGGAAAGTGAACAGATTGAATGATATTTCTACTTTTTTGATTTTATATCATTTTTTGATAAATGTGTATTTTAAAAGCGTGCCATATCTAGAGAATGGTTCATGTTTGTAATATAAAGTTTATGTCATTCGTTTTTCAATGAAAACTTACGTCTAAAATAACATTTTTTTTTTATCATTATTGAAAGTTCTGATTTTTCAGCGACTTCTCCAAAAAATCATTCAAAAATTAGGGGGAGGGGAGATCTTCCGAACATTCGATCGCGTTTAAAATTAATAGGGTTTCAGTATTCACAATAGGGTTCTAATAATCTAGTACTAATATTATACCAAATTATATTCCAAACGTTTCGTTCATTCGTGAAATATTGTTTCCACAAACTCACAGACACACATATACTAATATACCACCCATATGCACACTAGTATCTGTACACATACATACACACACACTAATATACTACCCACATGCACACTAGTATCTGCACACACACACATACACACTAGTATCTGTACACATACACACACACACACACTAACATACGTACACACACTAACATATATAATATCCACACTAATATACCCTCACACTCTGGTATCTGTACACACACACACATACACACACACACACACACACACTAACATACATTTCTCCCGGCCACACACTAAGCTACCATTAGCCCTAGAGTTGGTCGTGTGGTCTGGGCCTTCAACACTAACATACATACAAACACTAACATATATAATACACACACTAACATATTTAATACACGCACTAACATACATAATATACACACACACACACACATACATCACTTTAAAAATGTTCTATTCTAGTTCAGAGATGCTTGAAATGTGCTCTTCCATCGAAAACTCTGAATTCGAATTTTCGACCCCGTCACAATACTCTCCTTATGCATTATAACTATGTATGCAAGAAAAGTAAAGATACATCCTTAGCCGTCGACGCTCTTCATTTTCGACTTCTTTTACGACAAGTTCCGTGATTTATAGAAGAGCGCAGAAAACACTTTATCGCACATGCATTTTCTATGTTATTTTATCGGTCGCCGAAAGGCGTCACGTAAACAAGAAAAACTACAAACTATCTCGGAAGACCCATTTGAGCATAGGCGCCAAGTCACTTGGATTTTGGATAGTTAATATCCGGTCTGCTCACCGATTAAGGTGACGAAAGCGCCTGGTGGTGAGAGCCAGACTTTGGCGGGCAAAACCCATCAAAAAGCTTTATCTGCGAAATCTTTTTCTTTTTTTTCTTTTTTCGGTCATTCACTGCTGGACAACGCCTCTGGAAGCTTTGTTTAATCAGGTGTCAATTAAATGGAGCTAATGAGCTACGAGAAAAGCCTGAGAGAATGTCAAGTGACTCGGGAAGTTCAAGATGGTTTTTATTTTATCTACAATACATTGTATGGCAGAAATCTCTTGCAACGAGTCCCTCATTTAACGAGATTCTGGAATTAACGAGGAAATTATGAGCTTTTAATGGGTACTAATTAAGGTGCGAACTTTTAATGAGTAATAATTAAAACGCGATTTGCTCATTTTTAACGGGCAAAATTATTCCCGGACTCAACAAGAATAAGAAATAGTAAAACTCTATATACAAGGGGAGGGGAGGGGGGTCCTTAGAAAGCCCTTAAGTACCCAAATACATTCCGCACTTTCAGTTTTCTCCCCGATTTCATCAGAAAACTTCGACCATAGACAATAGAAATATCCAATCATTTTACTAACTTGCTTTGCGGTATATAAATTAAACTATATATGCTGTATATAAATGCATCTAACGATATTTTATATTCAAGTTAATCTATAAACTTGTTTTGCGGCAGATAAATACGTTCTTGAATACATGCCTGCATACGTATATTTCCATCTATTCTGTTCAAACCCCACCAATCATTCAACATCTTTAGAATTCCCAAGTCCATTTAACCTCCTAATTTTTTTAACAAGATAAAATATCTCGTGTTTATGCACCAATATTTCAACAAGGAGTAAGTAAATAGATTGAGCCGTAAGAATCATAACATTTAAAATATTTCAGCTTTCCCAATCATTGGAAAACCCAGGTTAAAATACTAGAGTATCGAAATTATAACCACTACACTTTGAAAACTAGACTCGATCCAAACTCCAATTATATACACTTGTTGAGCTTTCAAAGAGCTACAAATTCTTGTTTATTGTTCATAGCTAGCACTTTTAATTTTTGGGATATAAGTATTATAAACTTGAAAAATGAAAAATTTTTAGTCTTTTTCAACTTGACAAGCCGATTACTCAAACTATAAGAACTTTTTTTAAAAGTAAATATAGATTTAGAGACTAAATTTCCTAATGCATATTTTTGTCATTTAATATTTATATCTATCTTTTATAATTTCGGAGATATTCCGAGAGAAATTTAAAAAAATGAATTTCAAGTTTTTTTGAAAAAAAAATGAACTTTTAAGTTTTTGAAAAAAAAAAGTTCAAAACATCAAAATATTGAAATTATTTTTATATATCATTAACCTGGCTACTATTTCTTGCAAAACAATAAAAATTATATACATTTTTAGATAATAGGTTAGGAGGTATAAGCTTCCAAAGTATTTACATTTTTCGTAACGCTCCGATTTCCACCACAGCAACCCTCAAGCATAGATGTTATTCACATGAAAAAATTATAAAAATCGGAGCAACAGAGAGTAAAAAAAATCTTGACTTAGTTCATGAATGGCTGTAGACGTAGGAAAGACGGTATGGTTTCAAATAAAGCTCTTAAATATACAGACTGGCGCAGCAGCTTCCATCTTTATTCCCAGTCGAAGTGATGGCCGTGCACGACGCTAAGGGGGCTACTTTCTCCTTTTCTCTAGAATTTTGAGAAATCTAAACATTCTAGATTTTTCTTAAATAATTGGTACAATTTTTTGACATTAAAAACACCCATTTTGCAGCTAAATTCGATATCAAATATCATTCATGTAACATGCGTGCACCATTGAAATAGCACAAGCAGACGACAACTCATTGGACCGGTTCGAGTAAAAATGCCTTTTGCGTCAGCCTGTTTATTTTGGCCCCTTAGGTTACAGGTCTCTGAAACTCAGACATCACCTGAGAAGTGTTTTTCACCCAAAACTCTAAATGCACACATATAACCCTTCTTAGGATATAGCAGCTTCAGGTTTGGAAACGAAAATATTACACATCGTTTCTGCGATTGGTTTAAGTGAAGGGATGTGGAAACTATATTCCTGAGTAAAGGAATATAATCAAAGTAAAATGCGAGATAAGAGGTTTTAGATTATGATGCTTGAATCATTTACCTAGACAGAATTTCTTCTTGGGAGCATGGCAATGTAAACGGGCTTCCCTGAAATTGATGTTCGCTGTGTTTCAGATATATCGTACATTAGATTCACATCACTTTTAAAGTTCTGTTGGTGCAATGTTCCTCGCGTTCCTCCAGGCACACCGTTACTGACCATTTCTCAAATTATCTATAGTTTTGAGGTGCAAAATGTGCATTTAGCGAACGTCCGGATTCAATGAAAAAATTAGTGAGTCCGAACTGCTTATTATAACTGGATTAGAGTATTGAGTGGGGTCAAAATTTAACTGTTCAGCTTTGATGGATTTGCCCATTTTAAGCTTTTTTTGAATGTATAAAAGTCATTTTCTCTACGACATCTGTGTATCTGCTTATGTATCTAATCATTAAAAAATAAGTAAAAATAAAATAATAATGAAAAATAATGATAAAAAATAAAGTAACGCTAAATGTTATAAAAAATAATTATGTTAAAAATGGTGCGTAAATCGCTATTTCATATGTGATTTTTTTTTCTATTTAAAAGCAAATAGGACGCTAACATATGCCGTTCTTGAGACACTGCCTAATTTGGATTCAATATGGAAAATATAAACATAAAATTTAAATATTTTCACTATCATCCCAATGCTTAAAGCTTTATAAGTACTTTTGAACCAGAAATAAATAAAGACCATTGTTTAAGGGGATGGTGGACGTTGAAATGAGCAAAAATCGACTAAAAAAGTTTTAATATATAACATTTGCTTACGGGTGGGACAGCGTCCATCCCAAACGAAGAACCTCCCAAAAAGACAGGTGTTTGACATACCCTATCCCCAAACAGTTCGACCCCCCTTTGCAGACATTGGCGTCCATGGAAATCACCGACAGAAACATTGCACCTGCTGCAGCAGGATATAGCACAACGTATACGTATAGTATACGTATAGAATATGTATTGTATATAGTACTATAGTATAGTATACGTATAGTATACGTATAGTATACGTATAGTATACGTGTACTATACGTATAGTGTATGTATAGTGTACGTATAGTATAGTATACGTATTTGCTGCTTAACCATTGCATCTGCTGGCAGCAAGTGCAATGTTTCTGTCGACGATTTCCCCAAACGCTGGCAGAATTTGAATGGATGCCAATGCCTGCAAAGAGGGATCGAACTGTTTGGGATAGCGAATGTCAAATACCTGTCTTTTTGAGAGGTTCTTTGTTTGAGATGGACGCTGTCCCACCCGTAAGCAAAAAGTTAAAGACTATTTTCATGCACTTTTAAACTTGTTATAATTTATCTACCCATTTTATTAATGAAAATAAGAAAAACGGTTCCTAATCGCCTCCTAAATCACTCGGCGTTTTCCCAATCTCCTTCCATAGCTCATTCTTCTCATTTAATTGGCAGCTGATTAAATAACGCTTCTAGCGAGGTTGTCCGGCAGTAAAGGGAGGTCGAGGAAAAGAACTCGCAGATAAAGCTTTTTGATAGGTTTTGCTCGTCGAACCCGGATATTTACAGCCCAGCGCCCTTGCCGCCCAGATCGACAGAGCGGACGGATAGTTAAACTGACTTGGCGCCCACGCTCAAATAAGTCTTCGGAGATACGGTTTGCAATTTTTCTTTTTGTTTACGTGAAGCCCTTCGGGCCGACCGATAAAAATCCAGAAAGCACATGTGCGATACATTATTTTCCGAGTTCTTATATAGAATCATAAGACGTGTCAGAGGAAAGTGGGAAAATGAAGCGGTTTGATGCTTAAAGATAACTTTTTGTCCAATCTTAACCGAATGAGAGTATTTGACAAGATGAATTTCTTCAAACCGATAACTTTTAAAAATTAACATATTCTCTTTTAATTGGCGGTAAAACGTTTGTCATACATTTTTATATGTTTATCAGAATTTTTTTTCTCCTTCAGACATCTATTTCTCAGGATCTACTATAAATAGAGCTCAGATAATGACTAATTTGCAGGGAGGACTCGTGTATAGGCACTGCGGCAGCGACAGTGCACTCGCAGCCTCGCGTGCAGCTTCCTATTTGTGCATGCGCACAACAGTCAACCACCACGCCGCACACTGGGGCCATGGCGGAAAAAAAACCCCGAAACCCGAAAATAATATTTTTCGATACCAACTACTATTTTTTGATAGGCAATGAACCGAAGTATCTTGCCATGTAAATAAATGTATTTTATTCAGTATAACTAGAAGGAAAAACTGATCTTAAACAAGACTTCCACATTCTAATTGAAATCTTGTTTATTCTAACTAAAATTTCAATATTTTTCCAAAATTTTGTGGATATTTATAATTATATGTCTCACGTATTTTCAATATATGTAACCTCAGCTTATTTCTGACATAAATACATTTCGTAAAAAGATAGCCAAAATCATACTATAAAGCGTAAAATATAGATATATACATTTTTTTGTTTTCCTTCATTCCTTTAAGCCTATAAAAAAAAAAGCTACACGTTCCTACACGCTCTGGATGAGTTATTTTGAAAGCAGATACTATTATGCAACTGTTCTGTGAAAATCAGCTGCAACTTTTTGCGCTGTTTCGGCATGCATATAAAATCTTACTTTTAACTTATCTACATGCGTAAAAAGTATGCAAAACTATTAAGAAATGCATAAGTTGTGAGGTTTTTTCCGCAAATGCCTCATTTGGCACCACTGTGCGCCGCTGGAACTGTGAAGCCTGGTGTTTGACTGTTGTGGGCATGCGCACATAGGAAGCTACACGCGAGGCTGCGAGGGAGAGAGAGAGAGCACTGTCGCTCCCGCAGTGCCTATACACGAGCCGCCCCTGCTAATTTGGATTCAGCATCTAATTCCGGGGGAGAAAGGTTAATTCACTAAGGATTTCCACTTCTTACTTCATTTCCTGTTCAAAATGTTTCGTTTTATACTTGGAACATCTATTTCTCAAAATTGACTATAGATAAAACTTCGATTATAACTGATATCAATTTAGCGTTAAACTCCGATGGAAATTAGATGACACACTAAACGTGCTCCCTTAAGTTCATAAGTTTTCTTAAAACATCGTTTTGTCAGGATTGGCTATACATAAAGCTTAGATAATAACTGAGCATTAAATCATTCAGCATTAAATTCTTTTCATAACTTTCTGTTCTTGAGATGTTACTTTCTATTCAACAATTTACACTTTCCTTGAAACACCTTTCTCGTAGGATCTATAGATAGAGCTTAGATGTTGACCCATGGATTCAGCATTAAATTCTGGAGAAGAATGGCGGTTTACTAAAGATTTCCACTTCCGGTTCAAAAGAATTCTCAAAACATGTGTTTTCTAAGACTGGCTATAGACAGATAATTAGATAGAAGCTTAGATAATGACTGATATAAATTCGATATCAAATTCTGAGTGAGATCGGGGGTTCACCAAGAATTTCCATTTCCGGTTAAAAAATATCTTTGTAACATATATTTCTCAAGATTGGCTATACAAGGTGTCCCAAAAAGATTGAAACTCGCTTTAATTCTTTACCTGTTGGAGATAAGTGGGCAATGTAAATTGCAAAAATGTTGAAAATAAGGTAGGAGATAAAACTATATTAATGAAATAGTCCTCCGATTCATTTTCAAAAAGTTACACTGTTTAAATTTTTATACGACCCCCTTAGACAAATTGGGTCAATCAGAATTTTTTTATTTTTAATGCAACAAGATCATTAAAAAACACCCGCATATCTGTATCTTTAAAATCGACTGAATTATGATGAAGGAAAAAATCTGACTTATGCCACTTTTCCGTACCATGTGAAAGGCTGTTTCATCAGTGAAAATAGGGATCATAAACAAATTGACGATGGAAATTGTTTAGATCAAAAATACGTTAATATGTGTCAATTTTTTTTTATCACAAAAGTATCTAAATAAAGCATTACACAGACAGAGATCATATAAAGCAGTGGTACCCACTACGCGGTTGGGTATCCTATGTATTATCATCCAGTTTTATCTTTTTTGTGATATGTCACAAGTTTACATTTCTAATTTGACATAGGGACCCCATTCACAATGTTCAATTTTCAATTAAATATAACGCACCCAATGCGGTCTTTTTTAATGATCTTGTTGCATTAAAAATAAAAACTTTCTGATTGACCCAATTTGTCTAAGGGGGTCGTATAAATATTTTAAAAATGTAACTTTTTGAAAATGAATGGGAGGACTATTTCATTAACGTAGTCTTATTTCCTACCTTACGTTCAACATTTTTGCAATTTACATTGCCCACCTTTCTCCAACAGGTAAAGCATTAAAGCGCATTTCAATCTTTTTGGGACATCCTGTGTAGAGCTTAGATCATGACTGAGATTGATTCAGCATTGCGTTTCAGAAGGGTTTGGGGGATCACTAAGGATGTCCGGTTCAGGAAATGCCGCTCTCGGTTTTTCAGAAATTTCGTATGACTGCACGAAATAAATAATGCAAAAGCGAATAAACATGTTTTAATAGATCCATCAAAAATGAAGCGAGCACAACACTTACCACCTTATGAAGGGTCCTTCATAAATTTCTTATATTTCTATGTTTTCCCTGACACGATTAAGCGGAAGTCAAAAATGAAATGAAAAGGCATCGCGGTGGAAAAGTATTATTATTCATTGGGAATGGCGTCTGTGCTCTTTTAGATGGATTATAGTCCAGTGATTCTTAACCAGAGTTCCGCAGGATACAGGAGCTCCACGAGAATTTGCAAAAGCTCGCGAATAAAAAAAAGATCAATCATGCTTAAAGCATTGATTATGAAACACTTTCCAACTTCAATGCAATTTTATTTAAACATGTCTAAAATGCAATGCATTACTCGGTAATATTTTAAAACTTATCACAATACTACATTAATTTATTATATTTGAAAACTTAAACCTTCATCGAAAAAAATGAACTTCATTCAAATGACGGCGTTGAAATATAAATTGCCTGGTTTAAACATCTCTGAAATGTGATACATTCCTCGGTAATAATTTTAGAATTATCATAATACTACGATAATTTATTATATTTGAAAACTTCATCGAAAACAACTGAAATTAATTCAAATGACGTCATAGAAAAAATAACACGCCTGGCTCTCTCTATAAAAGCAACATTTCATTCATAAATAATTTCCCATTCATGTCATTCATCACAATACTATAATAATTTATTTTATTTAAAAATTAAGACCATGGAGCTACAAGTAATTAAACTCTATGCGTAAAACTTCATCGAAAAAAATCGTCCTTCTTTGTGTAAAATTAATGACTATTTCATTCATATCAACTATGCAGACTCCATGAACTAAATGATTCTGTGTTAAAGAAATACAGCAATTCTAATACAACTCATTCTACATATTTTGCTGTTTACATTTTACATAAATGAAAAATAGGCTTCGTTGTAGAAATAATCAAATTTGGATGAGCATTTAAACTCAAATATATTGTCATTGCGTTGTTTCAGTATGTAGATGCACAGAATTTAAGCAAAAATAAAGTGGTTTTAGGACGGATACAACACTCAATATGAATTGAAACGAACTTTAAAAATCACGATTTTGAGACAAGATGAATGCCATATATCATTTTGAAGTGGGCCACGTGATCTCTTCATATAAGAGGTGTTATAATTATTTTAATTTTTATTTAAAAAACAACTGAATATATTTCGCTGAATTTTTTTTCATATATTTTATGGAACAATTTGAATATTACCTAAAATTTTCGAAGCAATTTGTGAATTTTAAATCCGCTTAAAAATGTTTGAAAAATTAGGTCCCATAGGGCTCAATGTATTTCATTTTTTCAACCCGGGTTCAATCCAAAACTAATTGGGTGATATTATTCATTTATATTCCCATAGATCCTACAGACCGTCTGAACAATATACTAAAATTTCATTTTGATTAAGTCATTTTTACGGCAGTTATCGTGCTAACGGACAGACAGACAGACAGAATGAACAAAGTCATAAACACTTTTCAACTTTGTTCTAAAGTGTTAAAAAGTACAGCTTGCCACCTTTTATGCAATTAAGTAAGAACATTTAAATTATTAAGGTTTACTTATGTCGGGTACCATTTACTCATAGGGTTATTAGATAAAAGTTTTGAAAAAAATAATAATAATAATAAAAGCGAAAAGAGAAATAGGGTAATGCCAAACTACCGTAGAATTCAGTCAATCCTCCCCATCAAATGCGACTAAAAATTGCAGAAAATGAGAGGGGGGATCGTTTTCTGGGAATTTTCTGCTAAATGAAGCAAGCAGAATTTCGTCGATCCGCCCCCCTCAAATGCGACGAAACAATGTTGAGAATGCAGAGAGGAGGAGACTTACTTGGAATTTTCAGCTCTAAAAAATAAAGTATATTTTTATCAATAAATTTGTTTTCTTCGATGAAGAAATTTTTTATTTCTTCTCAATTTTTTTCGATGTTTATGGGGGAGGGAGTTTCGCGGAGTTTTTCAGAATTTCAAATTGATACAAAAAAAAGGGGTGGCGGGGAGTCGAGCGCTTTTACAGGGAGGGCGGATCAACGGAATATTCTACGACAATATTTTTATTCATCACACAAAAATGTGAAAGTATCATAAAGCTATAAAACGTAACTTGTTTGCTGTTGCCTAATTTACGAAAGATAACTATATTGACAGAAAATCATCACTATACCCACAATGTTTGTTTGTAACTAGCAAGTCAGATGTAAAGCAAAGATGTTTGCATCTTTCACATCTTTCTCTCAGGATCTATAGATAGAGCTTAGATGTTGGCACATGGATTCAGCACCAAATTCTGCAGGGGAATGGCGGTTCACTAAAGATTTCCACTTCCGGTTCAAAAAAGTCTCAAAACATAAGTTACCTAGGACTGGCTATAGATGAAGCTTTATACAATGGCTAATATAAGTTCGGCATCAAATTCTGATGGAAATTGGGGGTTCACTAAGAATTTCCACTTCCGGTTAAAAATATTTTTGTAACATGTATTTCTCAGGATTGGCTATATAGAGCTTAGATCATGACTGAGATTGATTCAGCATTGAATTTCAGAAGGGGAAGGAGTATCACTAAGCATGTAACCAGTAGATATTATATCCAGTTTGCCGTATTCCCAAGAACATAAATATCTCGTAAATGTTTTGTCTTCTCAGAGTACCATTGAATTAGCCGACCAGTTGCAACATTTGTGGCAGAATCTTTCACAAAGGGATATAAGAAATTTGACTCTATGCCGCACCAAATATCGGTTTGCATAGTTGCTAGGGGAGGATTTACCACTTACTAAAATGTCATCTTTTTGTTGCCACCATTTCTAATAAAACTTTTCTTTTGCTCCCAAATTTTGTTCCAGATAGGTAACATTCGTTTACATTTTGCTAAGCCATCATAACAATTATCTAATTGCATAAATATTTATACGGATGGCTCTAGAACTGATTCTGGAACAGCATCAGTGTATTGTGCTTTTTTACGACAGCATGTGTGCCCACAAGTGGTCAATTCGTCTCCAGTATGAAAATAGCGTCTTCCAGGCGGAGCTGCTCGCAATAAAGAAAGCTGAATTTTGGGCTGCCACAAGTTTGCATAAGAATTTTTCATTATTTACTCTGACAGTCTATCGAGTATCGAAACTCTTAAATAATATCAAACGAAGAATCCGACAGCTCATCTAATTGTAACTACCATAACCAACAGCATCCATCAAAAGTTTTTTATAGGATGGGTTAAAGGTCACTCGGATATTCTGGGGAATGAAGTTGCAGACTGCCTAGCTTTTGAGGCGACGTCAGATATCTCTGTTCAGAGTACAGAATTACCATATCCCTGTTCATCGCTAAGGTCACATCTAAATATGAATACCACAAAAGAGTGGCAACAGCAGTGGAATGAAAGTGAGAAAGGAAGAGAAACTTTCAACTATCTTCCCAGAGTATCTTGCTGACATTGAAAGACCAGAATTGACCCAGAGTATCTTGCTGACATTGAATCGTATACTGCTGACATTGAAAGGAAGAGAAACTTTCAACTATCTTCCCAGAGTATCTCAAGAGCAACTGATTTGCAGCAGAGAATTGGTACAGTTTTTCTCGGGGCGTGGCTGTTTCCCAACCTATCTTTACAAAATCCAAAGGAAAGACACCGAAAACTGTATTTGTGGTGAAATAAGATGTCCGAAACATTTCGTATTTGATTGCGAACTTACAAAGAACTATCACCTTAAAAGGCCCAGTAGACAACATATGCCAATATTTTCCCAAAACCTTCTGGATAATAGCTGGGCTAAACAGATAATAATATCTATTATTCAATTCCTAGAGGAAAATGAACATATCTTGTGAATTATTACTGGTAACCCCCACAGCTTCGCTCACTGTTTATTACATATTTATTCGCAATACTTGTAAATTTTGTTATATAAATAAATATATATATATATATAGAGAGAGAGAGAGAAGCATTAGAGTTAATACTGTAAAAAACGGAAAATTAATTTCATATTCCAAATAAAATTCTTGTGCTAAAATATCACTTACGTTTTTTACGTTAACCTCATTCAAATGGCTGGTTTAAACAAATGAGGGAAATGACAAAGTTCGTATAGATTTATAGATCGAAATGGAAATCGATAAAATAAGACAATGGACATCGATTAAATTCGTACCTATACTGAAATCGATAGTTTCCATTTCTTTTTTAACCAACATCTATAAACGGGTTCCTCCTCTTTTTGTTAAAGTGAGGTTAAAATTTAGCTTTTTATGTTACTTAGCACACAAAAACACGGTACTTTTGATACGCGATACTCTCCTGTTTATTAATAGCTATATGTTTGTCATTAATGTAGAAGTTATATGTAAAGAGAAAGTATTGTAATTGGGATGTAAGAAAAAAGAAAAATCTATATGCTTTTATGAAATAGCGGGAATTGGATTTTCTAGAATAACATTTTTCGTCGTGTGTGTGTGTAATGTATGTATCTTCTTTTCCTCAAATTTGATCTATGCAGCAAATGGCATTCCCTATGAATTCAATTTTTTTATTTAGATTCATTGCAACGGTATATATTAGTGAAAATATTAAAAATAACAAGTCATTTCCACCCATGCACATTTTATAATTCTGTTACCATAGATAATGCGGTACATAAAACAATATTTGCCAACTATCACTGTACGTTGCCATATGATCCACGTTTTCAGACATTTTAAGTTAAAAACCAATTATATATAGCTTTGTTTTTCAATAGTTTGAAGTGAAGAATAGCCAACAAACGATTTCGGTATTTTAAATGTAGCTCGTTACCATAGAGACCCAAACGGGATCAAACATTATAAATAAATTCATTGATAAAATATAATTAAAAATCTGATGTGGGCAGCACACGACTTTACCTGCAGACTCATATTCACGTTCTCTTTATTTCTTCAAGAATTCATTAAATTGAGTTTAATGGCACAAAATTACAGCCATAATTATTTTAAATGGCACTGAATTTGCACTTTTAATTTAATTTTCGTTTTCATTTGGTAATTGGACTTATTTTTAAAGGTGGCATAGCGAAAATGAGAAAAACAAAACAAAATATCTCGAGAACGGCTAGTCTTAGTGTAATGGGGTTGGTATTATTCTTTTTATCGTAAAAAATTACGTATAAAATAAGCATATTTAATTGATATGTTTGAGCATACATAGTTTCTTAATTTAGATTTTGGCGATTTTTACGACCATTTCGCAAAGAAAGGCAGATTATTTTTTTTCCGAATCATACCAAAATCTAATCAGCACCAGGGTAACCCACAAGTGACTTATTTGCCCAAATTTTGTAAAATTTGAGCTATTAGTTTTTCAGCTAGAGTGGATACAGACAATTTTAGCGAGCCATTTCGCAAAAAAAAGCGGGTTCTTTTATCTTGAATTGTACTAAAATCTAATCAGGACTAGGGTCACTTACAAGGAACTTATCTACCAAATTTTATGAAATTCAGCCAATTAGTTTTTCAGTTAGAGTAGATATAATATCTGCACAGACAAATAGACATGCCCACATAGATACACACAGACGCCACGCTAAAAATAGTTTTTTCGTGTTCTAGAAGTCCTAAAACGTGCAGATCCGTCGAAAACTTGAGTTGCGATTTTCGGCACGATTCCAATACTTTTCCTATACATTACCATGTATTGCATGGAAAGTAAAAAATCGTCCTCTATAACTATGAATTAAAATACTTTAAGAAAAGCGTTGATAGTACACCAATAGTCCAATAGAACTAATTTAGAGAATTTAGGTTATTTTTTTTGCGCAGGATTGTATAAAAACGAATTTTGCGTATTTAGCCTTTCTCGAGTCTTTTCTTTTTTCTTTTCTTCAAAGAAATATTTCAAATGTAAATTATTGTTCTGTTAAACCTTTTCACAGAGTGATCGCATTGTTGAAACTAATAAATCTAAATATTTTCTTCTTTCAGATTATTTTCAATTTCTCTTCCTTAGTAATCTTAAGTTCACAATTATTTCTTCTTCCAAAGGTTTAGATAAAATTAAGAATAACTTATTTCTTCTGGGATTTGCAATTTTTAAATAGGTTCCCTATTTATTTGGCCGTTTTTCTAAAATCTTTCTAATACCTTGTTACATTGAACTTTGGTCTTGTCGGTCTATCTGGCACTGATGAATAAGATCCAGCCTATAATCGAAACAGCTGTATGCTGCATGTTATTCTATTTGTGATTGATTGAATATACATTGCTCAAGTTTTCCTTATTGTACGTGCCTGTTTCCTAAGTCTTCTTAAATTTTGAAAACCCGTTTTTCAAAAGAAATTTAAAACTCGTGAGATTGAATATTTATACAATACAAAGCTTTTTAATGTAAAATTGAGCTTTTCTATTTTCATATATATTTATACATATCCAAAGAAAAAAGCTATCTTACGAGGATGGTTAATAATAGTCGAACTCCTAATGTAGAGAAAGGGGTTTTATTTATTTATTTATTTATATATTTATTTTTTGTTATCAATACACGAGAAAACATTTACTCACCATATTTAAATAAAAATATTTTTCTTCTCATTTTGTAAGTTATTCCAATAAAAAAAATCTGATGTGGGCAGCACATGATTTTCCCTGCAGATTCATATCCATGTTCTCTTTATTTATTCAATAATTTATTAAATTGAGTTTAATTGCACAAAATAACTCCCATAATTATTTTAAATGACACTGAATTTATATTTTTAATTCGGTTTTCGTTTTCATTTGGTAACTGGACTTATTTTCATAGGCGACAGAGTATAAATTCGAAAAAGCTAAAATTTCTCGAGAACGGCTAGCCCTGGTGTAATGGGGTTGGTCTTATTCTTTTCGTTAAAAATTACGTATGAAATAAGCATTTAATTGATATATTTGTGCATATGTAGTCTTTTATTTTAGATTTAGAGATTTTTGCGGGCCATTTCGCAAAAACAAAGAGCAGGTTATTTTTTCCAAATCGTACCAAAATCTAATCAGCACCGCAGTAACCCACAAGTAACTTATCTACCAAATTTTGTCAAATTTGGTCTACTAGTTTTTCAGCTAATGTGGATATAGGCAATTTTTGCGGACCATTTCACTAAAAAGGCAGATTTTTTTTTATCCCCAATCGTACCAAAATCTAACCAGCACCAGGGTCACTCACAATGGACTTACCTATCAAATTTTATATTATTTGGTCAATTATTTTGTTTAGTTAGAGTGGATACATACATTGCACAAACAGTCACTCACACACACGTCACGCTAAAAATGTTTTATTTTGTATTCTAAAGATGTCAAAAAGTGTAGATTTTCGGCACGATTCCACTACTTCCCTACACATTACCATGTATTGCAGGGAAAGTAAAATTCTGATGTGGGCAGTACATGACTTTCCCTGCAGACTCAAATTCATTGTCTCTGTATTTCATTAATAATTCATTAAATTGAGTTTAATTGCACTAAATAACGCACATAAATAATGAACTCAAAATCGCCATAGCAAAAATGCGAAAAAACTAAAATATCTTGAGAACGGCTTACACAACGGTTTAATTATACAAAATAACGCCCACAATTATTTAAAATGGCATTGAATTGTCACTTTTAATTCAATTTTCGTTCTCAGTTGGTAACTGGACGATTTTTAAACTGTGGCGTAGTGTAAATGCAAAAAAAAACTAAAATATCTCGAGAACGGCTAGTCCTAGTGTAATGTAATTGGTCTTATTCTTCTCATTGTTAAAGGTTATAAAATAAGTATTTAATTGATATATTTGAGCATACGTAGTATTTATTTTAGATTTTGACGATTTTTGAGGGACATTTCGCAAAAAAATTAGGTTATTTTTTTCCAAATCATACTAAAATCTAATCAGCACCAGTGTGACTCCCAAGTGACATATATACCAAATTTTATAAAATTTGATCCATTAGTTTTTCAGCTAGAGTGGATACAAGCAAATTTTGCAGGCCATTTCGCAAAAAAAAAGACGGGTTCTTTTATCCCGAATCGTACTAAAAATAATCAGCACCAGGGTCACGCCCACGTGACTTACCAAATTTTATGAAATTCGGTCCATTAGTTTTTGAGTTAGAGTGGATACAAAATCTGCACCGACAGACCAACAGACACACAGACAGATAGACACACACAGAGATGTCACTCTAAAAATGGCTTTTTGGTATTCTAGAGGTGTCGAAACGTTTAGATCCGTCGAAAACTCGAGTTACGATTTTCGTCATGATTCCAATTCTTTCCCTATACATTACCATGTATTGCAGGGAAAGTAAAAAATCTGATGTGGACAGCACATGACTTTCCCTGCAAACTTATATCCACGTTCTATTTATTTCAATTAAATGTAATTCACTTTTAATTCAATTTTCGTTCTCATTTGATAACTGGACTTATTTTCAAAGGTGGGGTGGAAAAATATGAAAAAAACTAATATATCTCGAGAACGGCTAGTCCTAGTGTAATGGACTAGCCGTTGGGATCCATTACACTAGGACTGGTTGGGGTTTATTCTAGAGTGATGGGGTTGGTTTTATTCTTTTTGTCCTAAAAATTTACTAACAAAACGCTCATTCAATTAATATATTTAAGCATATTTACATTTTATTTCATATTTTGTCGGGCCATTTCGCAAGAAAAGGTAAACTCTATTTTTTTAAATCGCACTAAAATTTAATCAGCGCCATGATGATTATATTGATTTCGTATTCTAAAGTTCTCGAATCGTGTAGATGCGTCGAAAATTCGATTTTCGATTTTCGAACCTATTCCAATAATCTCTCTATACATTACTATGCATTGCAAGAAAAATAAAATGAATGTGAGTTTAAGAAATATTGAAGGACTGGGTGCAAGAGCCATGCAAAAGTCCAGTTTAGGTGAGTTTTACTTTTTAAATTCCCTACTATACATGGTAATGTATAGGGAGAGTATTGGAATCATATTGAAAATCACATATGGAGTTTTCGAAGGATCTACTTCACATTTTGGGACCTCTAGAACACGAGAAAACTATTTTTAGCGTTACGTCTGCGTGTGTATGTGTGTCTGCCTGTACAATATATGTATCTACTTTAACTCAAAAACCAATTGACTAAATTTCATAGTATTTTTTAGGTAAGTCAGTTATGGGTGGCCCTGGTGCTGATTAGATTTTGGTACGATTCGGAATAAAAAAAAACTGCTTTGCTTTGCAAAATGGCTCGAAAAAATCTCATGTATCCACTCTAGCTAAGAACAAATTGACCAAATTTGACAAAATTTGGTATATAAGTCACTTGTGGGTTACCTTGATGTTGATTAGATTTTGGTATAATTCGGGAAAACAGAACCTGCCTTTTTTTACGAAATGAAGAGCAAAAATCGTCAAAAGACATGTTTTATATGTAATTTTTGACGATGAAAAGAATAAGACCAACCTCATTACTCTAGATCTAGCCGTCCTGGAGATTTTTTTTTTTTTTTTTTTTTTTTGCATATTTGCTACGCCGGTTTTGAGAATAAGTCCAGTTACCAAATGAAAACAACAGCTGAATTAACGGTGTGCATTTCGTGTCATTTCAATTAATTATGCGTGTTATTTAGTGCAATTAAACTTAATTTAATGAATTATGAAATAAAGAAAAAATATATTTATGTCAGCAGGGAAAGACGCGTGCTGATCACATAAGATTTGTACACATCAGACCTGTAGAGGTCGTCCCCACTGTGGGTCTAAATTGGGTGGCACTTACCGGCCGTTCACACAGATACCTTACACCTTCGGTAGGTCGAACGGTCTAGGTCGAAGAAGAAAAACACTTACGATAGACAGTTCACGACTAAAGAGAAAAAACGCAAACATGGATGATATTTACTAGCATACTTACTATGTACCACCAAGAGACATTGGGTTCTACTAATCAGCGTGGGCCAGAAGCACAAAACAATTGATGTTAGACATCAGGAACTGATAACAAGAGAGAAACCGCTGGACTTACTAGAAGGGTAATTTAATGGCTGCTTCCATTCAAACTACTGTACTTTACACTTCAATAAAACTATATTTTGTGCTAATACTCAATCATTTATTCGTTTTGGTACAATAACCAGGCAAATCCATCTCAGATTTCGCCCTTCCTAGAAATTAAATAAGCAAATTTTTCTTTTCTTTTCCCTCCAAGCAATAGGTGGTTTACATTTATCACTTTCCTTCTATACATATAATGTATAAGGAAAGTATTGTGACGGGGTCGAAAATTCGAATTCTAGTTTTCGACGGGCACGTTTCGAGAGCACGTTTCAAGTATACCTGAACACGAATCAGACATTTTTGAGGGGATGTCTGTGTGTGTGTGTGTGTCAGTGAGTCTGTGGAGACGATATCTCACGAACGAATGGAGCGATTCGAATGAAATTTGGTACAAAACTTACAATCCGTAAATAATGGAAGTCTATTGTTTTCAAACACAATCGAGTGTTCAGAATCCCCCTAAATTGTCGAGTGAAATTTTGAAAAAAATCATCAACAAATCAAAACCTTTAGTAAGTTAGGAAATTGACATTTCTTATGCAATTTTTCTTATGTAATTTCCTTAGAAAACGATCGACATAAATTTTAGAACGCTAGCATGACCCGTTCTCGAGATATTGAACATTTTTCAAATAAATGTATCAAAAAATCCCATAAATTAAAATAAAAAACTGTTGAAAAACATGTTCACTTTTCATATGTAGTACCATGCGATAAATTGGGTGACATCATTCTCGTGGATCTAGCTCTTCATGAAAAAAGATATTTTGAGTAATACTTTTGTATTTGAAGTCCAATAGTCATTTACCTGCTATAAGAATAACTACTTATTTCTCCGTCTATAACGCTTGGCGATATTTTGGCGACGAATTTAGCGGAATGTCGCCAACTTGGCGATTTTTTTTAATGTTGCCAAATTAACGAAAATCTCGCCAAATGGATAAAAATGACGCCAAATCAATAAGTATCTACTATAAAAATAACCTATTTCTTTTTAAAAAAAGTAAAAGTAGTAAGTTCATTGCATTATATAAGGAAAGTCATGTGTTGTCCACATCAGATTTTTTTGAATAATATTGACGATTGCAACTAAGCATAACACGAGAATTTTCTACTCACATTTTCTCTTCTTGGCATTTTGGACTTGCATGGTTCTTGTACTCGCCTCTTTAATTGTGCTGCCAATATCAGACTTTTGTTCACGCTGGGAATTTTATATTGGATCTGAATCATAACAGAACGAGCGCACGAAATATATTAAATGGAACTATGCTGTTACCATCCGGAAGCTAATGGTCCGGAGATAAGAACCGTATTAAGTTGATACTTTATTGCATTCGTTTTGGCACTTTTTTTTTTCATTTCTCTGTAGTTAACACGCATTGGTGATACGTGTGTGTGAGTTTCATACGCATCCATTATGATTAAAATAAATGGAATGATTATTTTATAGCCTTGTCACAGAAGTGGATAAAAAATATATATTGTTGCAATGGGAATTGATTTGAAGTTGCAACAGTATTTCCTCATGAGAATATTTTTCAATAACTATGCCGAATTTTATCATAGTGAAAATTTTTTCAGTCTTTCTAAATACGGAATGGGTAACAGTTTTAGAATTCGACATTTTCCGCCAAAGGGGCTGTAGAGAAAGTTAACTTTTTAAAAGCTCTTACAAAACTTTTAGCTTTTACAAAAATATTGCACATCATTTTAATTACTATTTCATATTTTCCTCTCCTATTTAGTATATTACTTTCCTTATATACATAATGTATAAGGAAAGTATTGTGTCGGGGTCGAAAATTCGAATTGAGTTAGTTCTCGACGGGAGAGCACGTTTCAAGCATCCCTCATCACGAATTAAACATTTTCGAGGTAATCTCTGTGTGTGTATGTGTGTGTGTCAGTGAGTCTGTGGAGACGATATCTCACGAACGAATGGAGCGATTCGAATGAAATTTGGTACAAAAATCACAATCCGTGAATACTGGAAGCCTATTGTTTTTAAACGAATCGAATGTTCAGAACTCCCTAAATTTTCGAGTGAAATTTTGAAAAAATTATCAAAAATCAAAACCTCTAATAAAGTTACGCAAATAGACAACTTCTTGCGTAATTTTTCCTTAGAAAACGATTGACATAAACTTTAGAACGTTAGCATGAACCGTTCTCGATGTATTGCACATTTTCCACATAAATTTATCAAAAAATCGCATAAATTAAAAAAAAATATTAACTGTTGAGAAACATGTTTACTTTTCATATGTAATATCATGCCATAAATTTGGTGACATCATTCTCGTGGATCTAACTCGTTCCATTCATGAGAAAAGATACTTTGAGAAATACTTTTGCATTTGAACGTCAATAATCATTTGTCTGTTATAAGAATAACTTATTTCTCCATCCATAACGGTTGGCGAGATTTTGGCGACGAATTTGGCGGAATGTCGCCAACTTGGCGACATTTTTAAATGTTGCCAAATTAACGAAAATCTGGCCAAATGGATAAAAATGACGCTAAATCAATGAAAATGACTTATTGACGAAAATTATCTTGGAAATAATATAAGTATCTACTATAAGAATAACCTTCCTTTTTTACTGTAAAAGTAGTAAATTCATTGTATTATATAAGGAAAGTCATGTGCTGCCCACTTTAGATTTTTTTCATTTGGAACTATGTGTCGGCAACTAAAGGTATGAAAAAAACTTTCGGTATTCACCTTTTTACTTTCCTTATATACATAATGTATAAGGAAAGTATTGTGATGGGGTTGAAAATTCGAATTCGAGTTTTCGACGGGAGAGCACGTTTCAAGTATCCCTGATCACGAATCAAACATTTTTGAAGTGATGTCTGTGTGTGTGTGTGTGTGTGTGTGAAAGTGTGTGTGTGTGTGTGTGTGTGTGTGTCAGTGAGTCTGTAGAGACTCACGAACGAATGGAGCGAGCGATTCGAACAAAATTTGGTACAAAAATCACAATCCGTAAACACTGGAAGCCTATTGTTTTTATACGCAATCGAATGTTCAGAATCCCCCTAAATTTTCGAATGAAATTTTGAAAAAAATCGTCAAAAAATCAAAACCGTTAATAAAGTTACGCAAATAGACATTTCCTATATAATTTTTCATTAGAAAACGATTGACATAAATTTTAGAACGCTAACATGAACCGTTCTTGAGATATTGTACACTTTTCAAAAAAATTATCAAAAAGTCATATAAAATTAAAAAAACTATTTCCTATTGAGAAACATGTTTACTTTTGATATGTAATACCATGCGATAATTTGGGTGACATCATTCTCGTGAATCTAGCTCGTTCCATTCATGAAAAAAGAAGTAATACTTTTGTATTTGAACGCCAATAGTCATTTATCTGCTGTAAGAATAACATATATCTTCGTCCATAACGCTTGGCGAGATTTTAGCGACGAATTTGGCGGAATGTCGCCAACTTGGCGACTTTTAGAAATGTTGCCAAATTAACGAAAATCTCGCCAAATGGATAAAAATGACCCTAAATCAATGAAAATAACGACTAATTGTCGAAAATTCAATATCTTAGAAAGAATACTAGTATCTACTATAAGAAAAGCTATTTTTTTTTACTGTAAAAGTTGTAAATTCATTACATTATATAAGGAAAGTCATGTGTTGCCCACATCAGATTTTTTTAAAACGCCCCGTATAGCTTCAACGAACATAAATAAAACTACAGAAGCAAACTGTTTGCCTGTAAAGGAAATAAAGGAACAAATAATGTGATTAGTAAGGAACTATATACTCGAGATAATTTTCAATAAATATTCGATTTAGATTATTTTTTGAAGTAAAACGAGTGTATATGATCAATAAGTGCAATACTATTTGTGCGATAAAGAAAACTTGAGCAATGTATGGGCTTGTCCATCCCTCTTTTGGACTTCGGGTTTCTCCTACACTGACGAAGGGGAACCAGTGTATCCTCGAAACAGCTGTATACTGTATTATTGTATTATTTGTGCTTTTCGATGTTGCTCAAGTTTTCCTTATGAAAGTGTGTATGGTTTCAATGAATATATATAGCAAGAGAGAAATAAACACATTTGTCCCTATAAAGAAAATCGTGTACTGCTCACATCATATTTGTGATCTTGGAATAAACTTGAAATTGATTAATAGGATGCATTTCTAAGACTCGGATCTGTTCCTCGAAAGGCACTGAAGCTTAAAAATGGTGAAGCATGTACTTGAAATCCGATTATTTTCTCCAACTTTGGGGCGGTCTTTAAATATTGAAACGCTATCATCTGCAGATCAATTGCACAAAATTTCTTTAAATATATATATCTTGCTTTTTCGGTGGCGTTGCGTTTCCATAGAAATGGACCCTTGTATCACAAGTCTAATTAAAAGGATTATTTTGGATGGGGAATTTTGGAGCATTTTCTTCTGAGTAGTAATCAGATTTAAATATTTCAGAAGGGATGTTCGGAGACAAATGCTTAGTCGCACTTTATTTGGAAGTAATGTAGTTGTGCTATTTTAAGGATGAATTCCCAGTTTTCGATATAAGTTTTAGTCCATTTATTTTTCCTGCAATGCCTGCAATTGTATAGAAAATGTAGTGGAATAAGATAGAAAATCGGAACTCGAGAGTTTTCGACGAATCTGCCCCTTGCGGGTACTTCTCTATTTTTAACTATTCTCTCTCTCTCCTCTCCCCTCTCCCTCCCATCTCTCTTTCGCTCTGTGTGTGTGTGTTTCTGTGTGTGTGTGTTTCTGTGTGTGTGTATCTGTGTGTGTCTCTGTGTGTGTGTCTGTGTGTGTGTGTGTGTGCATGCATGCAACGTATGCATATCCGCAATGTCTGATGTATAGCCACTCAAGCTCAAAAACTATTCATAGTGACTCCTCAAAATTTGGTAGGTAAGCACTTGTAAATTACGTTGGTGCGACTTAGATTTTTGTTACGGTTAAAAAAGAATAGAAGTGGTCTTTTCTTGCGAAATGGCCCGCAAAATCGTCAAGATCTAAAAGATCTATTTTTCGAATATTTTTCCTCGAAAATTGAAAAAATATTAAAAAATAAAATATTTTAAAGGAATAGCCATTTTGCGTGTTTTTCCTATTTTAATGGCTATTTTATGGGACGCTAAGGTGCGCAATTGGAAGATATTGCTTGATTTTGATCTTAAATAATAATAATAATAATAAAATTGAATATGACCCTTATGGTATATATGAGTAGTTGAAATACTTTAAACCAGAAATGGATTAAAACTGTTTTCAGGAATAATCACGAGCCATTTTCAAGATATTAAAAGTTTAATGAATTTTTCCCCACAGACAGCATGATATCTACCAAAAAAATCAAGCGATTTTCATAAAATCTGCTGTGTCTATTTTAATCGGTAGTTAAAAATAGTCCAATTTATTTCCAGCGATATCGAGTCATGAAAAAAAAAAACAAGAAAAATCAATCATGCATAAAGCATTGATTATGAAACATTTTACAACTGAAATGCAATTTTATTTAAACAGCTCTGAAATGAAATACATTCAGCGATGATATTTTTCTGAATTATCACAGTACTACAGTAATTTATTATACTTGGAAATTTAAAACTTCATCAAAAGCGACAAGGCCATAAATCGTCTGCTTCTCTATGCAAGATCAATGAATATTTCATTCATATCACCTATATTTTGGACTCAAGAGCTAAATAATTTTACGTTAAAAGAATTCAGCAATTCTTATACAACTCATCTTACAATCGCTTGATTTGTTTACATTCTGCATGCTATAGAAATTTAGCTTTGTTGTGGGAATAATCAAAAGTTTAGTGATCATTTAAAATCAAAAATATTGTAATTGCGTCGGTACAGAATTTAGATACACAGATAATATGCAAAAATAAAGCGGTTTCAGGACGGATGCAACACTAAATATAACTTGAAAAGATCTTCAAACATCACGATTTCAAAACATCACACAAGGGAAAAAATGGATGCCATCTTTTATTTTGCAATGAGTCACGTGATCTCTTCATATAATATGTGTGTAATTAATATTTCAATTTTTATTTAAAAAACTACCAAACATATTTTGCTGAAAATTTTTTTCACACATTTTATGTGATAATTCGAATATTTCCTAAAACTTTCGAAGCAATTTGTGAATTTTAAATTCGCTTAAAAAATGTTTAAAAAATTGGGTCCCATAGGGGTTTAATGTATTTCATTTTTTCAACCCGGGTTCAATCTAAAACTAATTGGGTGATATTATTCATTTATATTCCCATATGTCTTACAGACCGTCTCAACAACATACTAAAATTTCATTTTGATAAAGTCATTTTTACGGCAGTTATCGTGCTAACGGACGGACAGAACAGACAGACAGACAGAATGAATGAATGAATAAACAAAGTCATAAACACTTTTCAACTATGTTGAAAAGTGATAAAAATAAAATTTTTATTGTAAACCTGGATGTATGAAATATGTACATTTGTAGAGAAATTAATGTCCTGGACACTTCAAATTATTCACTTCACAAAGGAAAATGATGTTTCTGCCTATCTTGAACAACTTTTTCTGGAGGACTTTTCCAGTGAATAATCGTGAATTAGATATTGCCGTACAGTTAGTTCTTTTAACTTGTTTACAAGTTTGGCAACGGTTCAGAAACCAAGATTAATCTGTTTCAGGACGAGAGGAAACGGAACGAACGTTCGCTCTTATTTATTTCTGTGTAGTTAACGGGAAGAGATTGCATAATTAACGGGTTTTGCATGTAAAAGTTGAATTTATTATCTATATTAAACTACCTTTCAGGATAATAGAAGCTCAATTTTAAGCTCTGGGTTGAGGACATATTTATTTGCTTTTTGAATGGGTAAAATAGTGTTTGTTCTCAGAAAAGTCCCCCTCCAATAGCTTTGCAAAAATATCTGATGTGGGCAACACATGACTTTCCTTATATAATGCACTGAATTTAGTACTTTAACAGTAAAAACAATAGGTTATTCTTACAGTAGACATATTCATTCCAAGATATTGAATTTTCGTCAATGAGTCGTCATTTTTTCATTGATTTAGATTAATTTTTATCCATTTGGCGAGTTTTTCGTTAATTTAGCAACATTTAAACAAGTCGCCAAGTTGGCGACATTCCACCAAATTCGTCGCCAAAATCTCGCCAAGTGTTATGGAGAGAAATAAGTTATTCTTACAGCAGATAAATGACTATTGGCGTTCAAATACAAAAGTATTACTCAAAGTATCTTTTTTCATGAATGGAACGAGCTAGATCCACGAGAATGGTGTCACCCAATTTATCGCATGATATTACATATGAAAAGTGAACATGTTTCTCTATAGGTAATACTTTTTTTTTATTTTACATGATTTTTTGATAATTTAAAAAAAAAAAAGTGCAATATCTCGAGAACGGTTCATGCTAGCGTTCTAAAATTTGTGTCAATCGTTTTCTAATGAAAAATTACATAAGAACTGTCTATTTGCGTCATGTTATTAAAGGTTTTGATTTTTTAATGATTTTTTCAAAATTTCACTCGAAAATTTAGGGAGTTCTGAACATTCGATTGCGTATAAAAACAATAGGCTTCCAGTATTTATTGATTGTGATTTTGTACCAAATTTCATTCGAATCTGTCCATTCATTCGCCAGTTATCGTTTCTACACACACACACATACATACACACACACACAGAGAGAGAGAGAGAGACATCACTTTAAAAATGTTTGTTTGATTCGTGATCAGTGATGCTTGAAACGTGCTGGCTGTCCCGTCGAAAACTCGAATTCGAATTTTCGACACCGTCACAATACTTTCCTTATACATTATGTATATAAGGAAAGTAAAAAGATCCATGAATGTATACGTTAGGTTGATGCACAGTAAAGTGACTGTGTTCGATAGAATAAAATGTATTTCAGCGTTTCTAGCGGATAATTTAAAAATAGTACTAAAAATATTATTTGTCATTGGGATGGTAAATTTTAGATAATATATTGTACATTTAATTCATTATAAATTTATCTTTCAATTTGAATTTTTTTTTTTAACCTTCAAGGCTTTTTAATTTATAAAACATAGAAGTATTAAACAAGTACTTTTGTGGTAACATGTTTACTGTCTGTATGAAGTGTGTGGTTAAAGAACGTGTTTAAAATGTACTTAGTTAACCAGATTGTTAAATATTTTAAACTTGATTTAAAGTAATATATATATATATATATATATATATATAACGATGATGCACTCGACAGCAAAGCGAAATAGAAGGGGGGGGGGGAAGCCAATGACAAAGTTGTACAGTATTGTCAGATGAGTTAGAATCAACACTGTTACAGAATAAATTTCTTTGACACAATCCGGCTATTGGTGAATGGTTGTCCTGTTAAGGAATGCTAAAATAAACAGCACTTCAAGTACAGAAATCTAATGTACAACTTGTTCAAAATATTCTCATTCAGCAATAATGCACATTTGAATTCGAGAAAGAATATAACCTGGTACTTTCTTTTGAAAAGTAATGCAGTTGCCAACGTGTCACAGTAGATCCAGATGATACATTTTCACAAGTATTTATTATCTTCCATATAGAGTAGGTTGGGGTACAATGTAACACTGGATACGAACAAACAGCTTTCCTGCATATAGTATAAGGTTGGAAGTCGTCTTCTTTTCACTCTAATATATGGCTCTACCATGCATGCATTTTCTACAAAGTTTCGAACACAGTTGGCCATGTGCAGGCTGCCATGTGACATCAAATGTAAAAGTAGGCAAGTAAAGTAAATTTTTGATAAGGTATTCGGCAAGTTACTACAAGAAATTATTATTGGAAACCTCATGCTTTTTTTTCTTCACTGAATAAAGCTAGTACAGCCGTCAATACAGTATATGCAGTAGCGTATGCTTGGGAAGGGGGGAGGGCTAGGGGGACCCACCACCCCACTTTTCAAGTTTTTTTAATGTTATGAGTATTTTTCATTTAAAATAGCCCTTTGGCATAAGCAAATGTTAAACAGTTCCCCCCCCCCACTTTTTAGAGTCAGGATACGACACTGAGTATATGAATTAAAACAAAAAGTATATAACAGCAAATTTTTTTTAAATACACATTGTACACTAGGGCACAATACAACAGCAAGTTAGGAGCGCAATGTAACATTGCTTTCAAGTGCTATGATTAAATACAATTGATTTACAAAATCTATAACTTTGCAAAATTATTACATGTCTGTTGTTGCCACTTTTGCAAATGCTCCAGACTGTAATGTGGTAAGGTATAGGTCAAAACTAACTAGGCATATACTTTTCTTATTAAACCTAATCATGTAGACCTAATTCATATAGCTTGTTAACGTGAAAACTTTGCATATTAATCCTAATGAAGGATATCAAATATTTATTTCAAATTTTTGTTGTACTTCCATGCCATTTTCTTCGTACCCCATGTTGTGCTCCATAGTATTGCGTATTGAGACACTATAGAACAATTTGAATGACTTTAGATTATGTTTTATCTAGCTAAACAGTTTTTACCAATTCTAATTTATTTTACATATTCTTGTAGCCAATGAGTCTGTGACTTTGTTTTTGTAACTTTAATAAACAGTAGCCAAGATATTTGATGTATTTCTAAGAGTGTTCGATTGTACCTATAGAGGCAACTCCTTCACTTCAACTTAGGACGCAAACTTCCCCTACGCCTTTGACGCGTTCCTTATGTTGATTACTTAGATAATTCTCTACTGCTTTGTAATTGACATTTTCCTTCTATTTCACTTTGTTGCCGAGTTCGTTATCCTAATCTTTTAAAATTTCCACTAGGGGCACTGAAATCTCTTTTATTTGATCAGGAATGGTCGCGTTACAACAGATGGAACCAATGTTCACACTCATAGACTTTTTCTTGGAGTTAAATGGAGTGCCTAAGGATTTTCCTAGGGATCTGTGTACAGCCGAATATGCTTATAACGGGCCTAAATTTAGTGAGATTCCGAATTGAAACAGAGAAAATTATGAATTTTTTATTGGGTGTAATGCTGTATAACTTTTAATGGGGTGTAACTTTGAGTGTGTAACCTTTAATGGGGTGTAACTTTGAGTGTGTAACCTTTAATGGGGTGTAATAATA
Source organism: Amaurobius ferox (assembly GCA_951213105.1). Lineage (NCBI taxonomy): Eukaryota > Metazoa > Arthropoda > Arachnida > Araneae > Amaurobiidae > Amaurobius > Amaurobius ferox. The sequence continues at coordinate 134,538,993 of OX578135.1, read as the reverse complement.
ATTTTAACCTGATTTGCTCGCTTTTAATGAGCAAAATTGTTTGTTCCGCTGGCTTTAAAGAAATTGTAAAACCTAATGAAATTTCAAAATAAGATGAAAAACAGATCAAATCAAAAGATTTTGACTTCGTTCATAAACGGATGTTAAAGTAGAACGGAGGGTATGATGGGTTCGAAGAGGAGACGCATTTGACACTTGGAAGAAATGTCCACCACCCACCACCCAGAAAGCATATAAACACAGAGTTTTGGACTATAACTGACTATAAACATATGTTTTTTCTAACGCGAATCTATTTTTTTTCCCGCGTAGAGAATAACGTAAACTAGTGGAAATTGCCACATGCCACTATTCCGTAAATGAGCAGGGGGGGGGGGGAGAGACAGGTTCGTAGTGCTTTACTTGTTTGGGTTTCATTTCCTGTAGCGTAGATACGTGTAGCACATAAACACATGCACAGTCACGTTAAGTGGTTTTAATGATTTTGCTGCGTGCGTGTATTACAAATTTACAAGAGTTTATTAACAGCATCACCATTCTTAAATAATGTTTAAAATCATCCGGATTATTTTCTCTTATTATTAATCACAACAGTAATACTTTCTTTCAGAAAGCCACTTATTTTGCCAAACGTCTCGATTTTGTGCTGATAATGATTAAAATCTCGAAATGTAGATGTAGAGTCTTGGCGAAAATAAAGGGAAACTGTATGCCTAAGAAAAAGAATATATATCGAGAAATATCTGAGATGAAATTTCATAGAATCTGGCACTTATGGCATTATCCTAAACGTAAATTTCATCTTGGAGTATTTCAATGGGCTTCTAGATTGTTTATAGTGTCCATCGTGTTGTTTCATATTACTTTTATAGCCCTTTGAGAAGTATGGTCGTTGTATCTCTGAGTTAACCCTCACTAACCATTCATTAAATTATAAATAGTTTTTCATAGTTTTTCTGCGCCACGTAGATTTAGCAATCGTTCTGATTTAACGAGAAAAGTAATGATCCTGGCATGATCGTCAGAACCGGATGTTACTGTACTTCTACAATTAAAAAATTGAAAATTTAACTACAGCTGATGGTAATTTAGCTTTTTTTTTATAATAGTCTGTTGCCAAAAAATATTCATTTTAATTATTTTATTTTATTTTTTTCCATCAAAGTCATCTAAAAATGTGTAAACATCCTCTGTATATAACTTAGTAGAGGTTTATAGTTTTTTCTATGACTTTCTGTAGTCAAGTTAGCTTTGCCATAATTATCTGCATCACTAATGGCTCGACAGCTCACTATGAACCTTGGCCTTCTTCAGAAGATTCTTCCAAGATGTTCCTCTTGGAGCAATGCTTCGGTAATTTTTAATACATAACACTTCAAAGTTCTTGTCCACGTTATAGATATCTCTAAATCTTTTCTCAATTGGCGTAATCATAAAATTTTTCTTTGTGATTCTATTGTCATCCATTCTTAGCAAATTTCTTGTCCACTGCATTCTGTTAATTTTAATTTATTTAATTATGTCAGAATCTTCATGCAATTTGTGTAATATCTTCTTCTCTAAACATCATTTTCCCGAATTCCACTAAAAATGCTGCGCTAAAATTTATTCTTAAAGATACAAACTTTTCATCATATCCTGTGAGAGTCCGGGTTTCTGAAGCATAAATTAAGGTCTTATAAAGTACTTTATATAGCTGTAATTTTGTTCTTTTCTCAATCACGTGTGATCTGAAAAAAATGTTTTAATTCATGAAAACAGCGATTTGTAGCTATAATTCGGTTTTTAATGTCTAAATATTATTTTTACATTTTATTTGAGATCCCAGGTAGTTAAAATGCTCCGACAGATTCAAATTTGTGCAAATCAGCCTCATACACGAGAGAGGAAAGACTCACTTCTAGTAAAGTAAAGGCCATGCATTTAGTTTTGTCTTGGTCAATTATCAGATGCATTTCATCAGCAACTCTTTCCAAGGCAAGAAAGGCTTGCTTTAAGGGAACGGTGGACGTTGACATTTTTTTTATTTATTTATTGACTTAGAAACATGAAAATTTGTATAAATATTCCTCTTAATATTACTATATAAAATACCATTAAATTTTTTTCAATTTTGTTATAATTTTTTTTTATTTAATTTTTTAAAAGAAAATTTGAAAATGTTCCTTGCGTACCATTTGTTTACATTTTTGATTAATTTTACATTATGATCACTCAAAAACATATTAGGAACAAATCTGGGTATTCATTTTTAAATCCTTTAGAAAGTTAATTTTTTAAAAATATTTTTCTGCATTGAAACTTAATTTTCATCATTTAATTAGGTTCTTATTCACATTTAATTACCTTAATAAAGTCCAATTTTAAAATGCATACCCAGTTTCATTAAAAAGTATGAGAGGTGTCTTCTTGCCAAATTTCATGCATCTCAAACAAAAATTAAGAAGCATGAAGCATTTTAAAAATGTAAAACCTTTGAAAATTCCGTTTCGAAATAAATCATTTAACCTTTTGCTTACGGGTGGGACATCGTCCATTCCAAACGAAGACCCCCCCCCCTAAAAAAAAATACAGATATTTGACATACCCTGTCCCAAACAGCTCGATCCCCCTTTGCAGGCATTGGCGTCCATGGAAATCTCCGACAGAAACATTGCATCTGCTGCAGCAGGTGCAATGTTTCTGTCGGAAGCATAAGGTTAAATGTGTAAAATAATGTTGTATATTAAAAAGAAAAAACCCTTTTTAGTCAATTTTTACTTATTTCAACGTCCACAGTTTCCTTAAGATCTTAGTGCCTCTGACTATAATATCGATGTCATCAGCATATGAAAGAATTTAAATATACCTGTGTTAGATATTTTATTTAGCCTTGATATTAGAATCTCTGGTTACTTTCTCCAGGGCTAAGGTGAAAAGTGGGCAAGCAAGTTCATCTCCCTATCTAACACCATTTTCAATATCAAAAGGTTTCGAGATTCCCCCCTTGGATTTGTATAATCGAACTAGATTCAGTCAATGTAAGATTCCGAAGTCTAATTTTTCAGGTATTTCAAAATCTTTCATGGCCTGTAAAAGACCAGCTCTGTCAGTACTATCATAGGTAGCTTTAAAATCAATGAAAGTGTGATGAATTTCAGTACCAAATTCTTTACATTTTTTTCAGAATCTGACGTAAAGATTTGTTCTGTGGTGAGTCTTCCACTTCTAAATTCACATTGGTATTCTCCAACATTTACATCAACAAAATGGAACAATTTATCAAATAAAAGATTTGGGAACATTTTATATGCTATACATAACAAGCTAATTCCTCTATAATTTCGGAAATTTAAAATATATCATTTCTTATGAGCTGAACATATGATTCTTCATTTCCAATTGCTATAAGTATACGCTTTCATTATAAGAGTAAAAATGGGGTAACCTGTCCTACATGTACAATGTAACAACTGGACTTAATCGTGCTTTATCTACCAGATCTCTCAGGGAATCTTCGTTTGTATACTGTTAGTGTTTAATCATGTAAAAGAATACTATGTTATTTATGATATTCCATGACCAATCGTACTAATGTGCGCGCCACCTTGCTTTCAGATCTATAGATTACTTCTAGTGTTTGACCGAAATAACCTTACACTCTCTTCAATTACACTAGCCAACGTAATTTTATCTTCACCAATTTATTTACTGTTTTCTTTCCATTTTACGCATATATAAATCTGATGTGGTAAATTTCACAAAATGAGGTGTAAAATAGGGATATGTGATGTCAGGTTTATTATTTAATATAGTTCTTGACTGGATCATGATAAACACTATCAAAGACAAGAGAAGAGGCATTATATGGAAATTTGCATCAAATTTAAAAGATTTAGATTTTGCAGATGACATTGTTCCTTTTGCCTCTAGATTTTGTGATTTACAACAGAAAACTAATGGCCTTAATAAGTTTGCTAAAACTACTGATTTACGAATCAATAAAAGTAAAACAAAAGTCCTGAGAATTAATGAAAAAACTTCTGAAAATGTAAAACTAGACGATGCACCCATTGAAGATGTAAATAGCTTCACTTACCTTGGAGTACTGGTGAACAAGGAGGGTGGAACAGTTGAAGAAATCAAAATAAGAATTGAAAAAGCTCATGGAAATGGACTGGGCGTGTCTTAAGAATGCCACAGCATAACATTCTTGCTGTGATACTTACTTGGGCTCCCGAGGGAAAAAAGACATAGGGGTCGACCCAAGATAACTTGGAGAAGACTAATAGAACAAGAGAGAAATCTGATGGGATGGTCGAGCTGGTCAGAAGCAAGGACTGCGGCACAGGATCGACCAGGGTGGCGACGCATGCTGAAGTTCTTATGTGCCACTAGGCACGATAAGTAATGATGATGAAATTTCACAAAATTTCCATATTACATCACATCGGTTAGTAGCCATCCATACCAGTCCTAGGGATTTTGTGGAATTGTTTTCTACGGCATGTATTGCGTATAATAACGCGTATTTTATTAAATCACAGCAGAGTGTTTTAGACATATTCACATATAGTACTTTTTTTTTTCATTTAATGCATCTGAAAATTTTGGTTCACGAGGTAAGTGCCTCATGTGGCCATCCCATGAACCGGCCCTGCCCGGACTAATGATTTTGCAATGACCTGATGAAGAAAATATTGCACTGATCTGTTGCAACATCTGAAATATAACTGTGTGCAAAGCTTATATTTTATAGTTTGCTTAGAAATATGAAAGCACGTTGAGGTTTCTAGGGACACTTTGATTACACTCGGTTTGACAGTGATTATATTAAAACAGTTTTTCTCAATATTTTCAGCATTGAGGGTGATTCATTTCAATGAAATCGTGTTTAAAATCGATTTCTAACTTTAGCTAACATGGCACATATCCTGCAATCTAACACAGCAACCAAAACCGCCAAGGTGCCAATTCTTCCAAGATTTTAAAGGTAATAACAATTGTTTAATTTGTTTATTTCATTTAGGGTTCGATGGGTATGCGCATCACAAAAATGACTCGCAGCTCGGAAGTAACAACATAAACTCATAAAATGCACGTTTAGTTGACGATTCGACTTTAATTTAAATTTATAAGTTTTAATTTATAAAAGTGACAGTTAAAAAGTGAAAGTGAATTTTTAGTTTTGAGTTTCGTTCTCTCCCAGTATGGGGATAGCTACCAAAGAACATATTTTCGGCGTTAAGTCAACATTTTATTCTATTATTCGATTTGCTTACGCTCTCAAAAATTTCCTTCAGATCACTTTACAGATAAAGGAAATTTCGATAAAAGTCAACCGTTTCCTTTTATGAAACGCAACGATGTCTGAGCCAACAAAAACTCATTATTATTATCTTTCTTTGTTTGAAAATAAATTTTCTAAAGTCGCAAACTCAGCCATTTTTTTTATTGGGCATTTTTCACGACCTTCGGGCAAACGGTTTACTCTCTGATCGTCTAAGCCATATCGGTAATTTGTCAATCATTACATTATTAAAATTCTGATACGATCACGTGCCGACTCAACAGACAAAAATTTTTATTTTCACTATTTTATTTATATTTCTCTTGTAATGTATATTCTTTTTTGTTAATTTTACTGTATAGTTCATTTATATGAGCTATATTTGTTTTATACCCTGATCGAGTTTGAAGTTTTGCATTTTCCACATGGTTACAGGGAGCATTTTTAAATGACGCCAGTTTGCCTCAAAGCTGAAATATCTTGATTCAGTTGGCACATTATGCACTTGCTTTGTTATTAGCCAAGCATTTTATATAGTTCAGCACTGTTTTATTTGTAGAAAAACCGAGTTCGAATAAAAAGCGACTTACATTATTTTATTTATACATAAGTATAATGAACCTAAAATATAAAGCATAAAACACTTACGCTAAATTTTATGATAATCCGATGGATGGATTTGGATGGATGCATCGCACGCAGATATGCACAGACACATGCGTAGACGACAAGCTTGAAAATACTTGGTCCTGCTCTACATTGCTCAAAACATGCTTGTCGAGTTTAAATATGCACAATATGCATTCTATGCATTTTAATAAGATGAAAAAATGGAGTATATCTTTCGAGGTAGATATGCTATCTAGTAAAATTGTATGGAAAACGCGTCAAATCATCAGCACTTTAAAAATGTAAAGACAACCAGAAATTGGCTATTATTAAAAGTCTTTAATTAAAATCTCCGTCCACGATGTACACAAAACTTACAGCCACAGTGCTTCCGGGCATTATTATGCCCTTCATCAGTGGGAAAGTGAAAATCGGAAAACATGAGCTTAAATGCACAGACGGTTGTGGCCTGTGTATTTAAGCTCATGTTTTCCTATTCTCACTTTCCCACTGATGAAGGACATAATAATGTCCAAAAGCTCTATGGTTATGAATTTTGAGTACGTCGTGGATGGAAATTTTAATTAAAGACGTTTAATAATAGCCAATTTCTGGTTGTCTTAATATTTTTAAATGGTATCTAGTCTTTTATTTTTTTATTAATTAGCACAAGTTCCGTTAGACTCTTAAACGTGACAATTTTTGTAGTATATTTGATTTATTGCAGTTTCTCGCTTATTAATGCTTATAATGTGCACTTCTTATGCTTTTGGGAGAGGTTTTAACTGCATAAAGGTATGAGAGGAACATTAAATTAAGTTACTATAATTCATTTCGAAAAATTATTGAATGCAATGTTCTATGCACTGGTTAACAGGGGTGCGTCTAAGACAAATATGGATTTTGTTTTATTAATTTTGAGCGTTTGAGGTTATATGGATCCGTTGTAGGAGTTCATTTTTCTAAAGTTTCATACCTGTTTTCTTCTGAGTATCCCATTTTATATGGAGACATTTGAAAAAATATTTCAATTCTTGCATAATTTTTCTTTTTTCAGTAATTACATCAGACAACAAATGCTGACATTTCGTTGCATGTCTCTTAGATTAAACCGAGTTACCTTTATGTTATTGGGTTCGGTGAATAACAAAATGGCCGCTAAAACGCCCAATTAGATCTAGTTTTTGAACTATCTGTAAAACAAGTTTTACACATTAACATATAGTACATACCCTATTATAATCCTCATTATACGGAAAACTCCCCGTGAGTTTCTGGAGCATCTATCACAAGTGTCCAACAATAGTCTGTCACCATTGCTGTCACTTCCCTTGACAACTTTCTACGAGATTAGTCATGTCCTGGTGTAATCGTTCACCATGTTCTCTAGTGACAGCACCGCATTTAGCCCGGAAGAAATCCAGACGAGAATGTAAAAAAAAAAAATTGTATTTTTAATGACATGTTGCACCCTACACTGTAAAACATTTCGCAAACTTTAATCATTTTTTTCCGTTACTTGGTTGATAATGACATATTCATTATCAGAAAAGCCGTAATTGCCGACGTTCATGAAAATTTCAGCTTTATTTTTGAAATATTCAGTTAAGTATCGTCAGCAGAAGTTTTGTTACTTACAGAAATTATTTTTGTATATATATATATATATATATATACACATAGGGTGTCCCAAAACATTGACCTTGGCTTTTATTCCTTAAATGTTGGTCTTATTGATCTTAGACATATATAATAAATTACAAAGTTGCGTAAAAAAAGGTGCAGAATTTTATAAAATCAATAAAAATTTTCAGGGGATTAAATTTGAAGAAATACAAAATTTAAATTTTTATACGTCTCCGTACAAAAACATTTCCAATGAGTAAAATGTGCTCCATACACTAATAAGGTGATGTACAAAATTTCAGCATTTTATCATAAAAAGTCCCAGAGATATGAAAAGACAAAAATGCTGACTTAAACCACTTTTCGGTGCATCGACATGGGTTATCAGAGGGGGAAAATCATGTCGGCAGATCGCGTTTCAGGAGTCATACACAAATTACAAAGGAAAACAGTGATTACATAAATAAATAATAATTTTTCTATTTATTGGTACAAAAGTATCTACCCTGTGTAGAAATAATAATTTTACACAAAGATTACAAAGCTTGTTCAAAATGTTTTCCATCCATGCCGAAGATCCATTAAAGATAAGAGGCAGATATTATTTGCCTAGGATGCATTTCTGCGTTGCGTCATTTGCACCCTTGCAGTAAACATTTACAATTTAATTTTTGATTAATCCCTCACTCACTTTATTTAAACATATCTCTGGGACTTTTTATGATAAAATGCTGAAATTTTGTACAGCACCTTATTAGTGTATGGGGCACATTTTACTCATGGGAAATGTTTTTGCACGGGGGCCGTATAGAAATTTACATTTTGTATTTCTTTCAAATTAATCCCCTGAAAATTTTTATCGATTTCATAAAATTCTGTTCCTTTTTTTACGCAACTTTGTAATTTATTATATATGTCCAAGATCAATATTTAAGGAATAAAAACCGAGGTCAATGTTATTGGGATATATATATATATATATATATATATATATATATATATATATATATGTATGTATATATATATATATATATATATATATATATATATATATATGTATGTATATATATATGTATGTATGTATATATATATGTATGTATATATATATATATGTATGTATATATATATATATGTATGTATATATATATGTATGTATGTATATATATATGTATGTATATATATATATATATGTATATGTATGTATATATATATATGTATGTATGTATATATGTATATGTATGTATATATATATATGTATGTATGTGTTTATATATATGTATATATATATATATATATATATATATATATGTATATATATATATATATGTATGTATATATATATGTATATGTATGTATATATATATGTATATTATATATATATGTATATATGTATATATATATATATATATATATTTATATATAATGTATATATATACATATATATATATATATATATATATAATCATAACTATTAGGAATTTTAATTCCCATTACGGACTGGTTATTCCCTTGAAACTTTCAGTAACATGCTTGCAAATGTTTTACAGTGTAGTTTCTCGAGGCGTTTTTTGTAGCGCTTCAAGAAGGTATCTACAAGTAGTACATGCAGGCAATCGAATGCCCCCCCCCCCCCCCTCTGTATCGTAAAAAGCAATTCTCAATTTAAGTTAATATTCATGATCATTATGAGTAAATGGGTGCAGAATAACCACTTTTGTCTCAGACGTATTTCGACTGTTGTCCAGTGTCATCATTGCAGGCCCTCGTCACTAAATATAAGAAAGGTCTGCTGTGTGCATACTTAACGTGTAAAGTAAGGAGGAAAATAAATGGGTTTGATCTAACTACTTCGAAACATTCAGTATCGATTGCAATCAGATAAGGATTAAGAGAACATTTTAATGTTCTCTTAATAAGCTTTCCTTTTTAATGCAGCATTTTCGAACTTCATTTCTTTCAATCACGCCTTCTACATCCCCTGCTCCTCCTTCGAAATTTCCCCTTCTATGACCCTTGCGTTTGACTTGGTTTAGGCCATGGATCGTTTATATCATAGCCAACTTTCTTCTCTGCGATGTTTCGATATTCGATGAAAATTGGCTTTACAACATTTTGAGAGCCGTGTTGAATTTTAGAAATGATATGCAAGCAGATAGACTGGCAGATAGGTAATACAAGAAATCCAATATGAGCAGCACCCTACTTTTCCTACAGTTTCAAATTCTCAATCTTAAAAATTGAAACCTCGTTTCATTCAATATGAATTCCGTTACTCCAGTAATGCATATTGTAATAATAAAAGTGTGATTTTTTTTTATTTCGAAATAGAATTTCAGAAAGTTATTTTACTCAACGAAATAAATAAATTTCACTCAACAAAATAAATATTTTTTAAATTAATATATATTAAAAAGTCATGCAAATCGTTTTATAACAGATTTTAAATTAAAAACCCCTCTGAGTTAAGATGGATAGTTCTTAAGATCTCCAGTTATTTGGAATTTGGGGAATTTATATGGAAATTTCTCTCATCTCAAACTGCTTAAACAAGTCGTATTTTTCTACACCAGCATAACCAATTGTTTTCCTTAAAATTAGTTTGAATTTTTAATATCTATGACCAAAAAACCCGAAGTTCAAAAGAGGAATGGGCCATGACCTATTTTTCTTTTGGACTTAGGGTTTATTGGTTTTCTTGCACTGACGAGGGGGTATCCAGCGTATCCGTGAAACAAGTGTATGCTATATTATTGTGTTTTTTGTGCTTGTATACGCTGTTCAAGTTTTTCTTAGCGTATGAATTCCGTTGAGTTTATTAAAGCTTAAATATGATGAGTCGCATAATCAGTTTTTCTTTTTTTATTCTTCATTAATACTGTACAGACAATTCTACAATTTTTTTTATAGTCAAAGTTAAATGCAATATAATAAAAGTTTCTGAAAACGTTACATATTTAAAATTTGTTATTCTGTTTTCTACAACCTGCAGCATACTGTTCGTATTGTTACACAGAACATCGAAATATTTTATCATCCACAAAAATTTCAAATTTAGTGTAATGCTATTTTATTAATTGTAAACTATCGGGTTACGTAAAAAGAATGTAAAAAAGTATGATTTTTCAGTAAACACTATAAATAACAAAAAAATCTGTGAGCAGCACATGACTTTCCCTACAGCCGCTAATAAATTTTATAATTTTTCATTTCGGGATGCATTGTGTTTCATTGTAGAATATGATATGGATACTTTTCTGATACCATATCTAATTTGTATTTTTAATCCAGCCTGATAACTTAATGCATTTTAAAGTTTTCAACTCCTTAAGATTAAAAAAACAAAACAAAAAAAAAAACTAAAGTATCTCAACGGTTCATCCTAGAGTCAAGGAGGTTAGTCTTATTCGCTTTGCTGCCTTACTTGAACTGAAACTTACTTGTTCTTTTCTAAATTAAGAACAAGTATTTAATTTAGATACTTCAGCAATTTTAGTCATTCCCCCCCCCCCCCCAGATTTTTTCCGATATTTACGGGTCATTTCGCAAGAAACGATAGGTTATGTTGTTCCAAATTATGCCAACATCTTATCAGTATCAGGATAACCCTCATGGGACGTAACTGGTGCAAAAATTAAGAAACTAATTAAGAAATTTTATTAACAGATTTTTTTCAACTGAAAAATGGTCCATCTTAGAGTAATGGTATTGGTCTTATTCTTTGCGGTGTCAAAAATTACGTGTAAACCAAGCATTTAATTGATACATTTGTAGTATTTTTTTTTTAGAATTTGACGATTTTTGAGGGCCATTTCGCAAAAAAAAAAAGGCAGATTATTATCATTTTTTAATCGCACCAAAATCAAACTAGTATCACAGTAACCCATAAGCGATTTATTTACCAAATTTTGTAAAATTTCTCAATTAGTTTTCCAGCTAGAATGGAAAGATACAATTTTTGCTGGCCATTTCGTAAGAAAAGGCAGGTTCCTTTTTTCCTGAATCGTACCAAAATCTAATCAACACCAGGGTAACCCACAAATTTGGTCAATTAGTTTTTGAGTTAGAGTGGATACATACATTGTATAGACACACACACATACACACACACACACATAAACACACACACAGACGTCACATTAAAAATAGTGTTTTCGTGTTTTAAGATGCTCGAAACGTGTAGATTTGTTGAAAACTCAAGCTGCGATTTTCGTCACGATTCCAATACTTCCCTATATATTACCATTTACGGTAGGGAACCTAAAAAAGGACGTGAGTAGCACGTGACTTTTACTAGACTCAAATTATTATTATCATTTTCGTTTTTGCTTTATTTGTATCAACTATCTAGAATTCAAATTCAAATCATCTAGAAATACTCAAAATATCTGGAATTCATTACTTCAAATTACATTGAATTTACAGTTTTTTTTTAATATTCATTATTTGATGACTTTATTTTTAAATGATGCCAACTGTCTAAAATACCCAAAATGGAAATATCTTGAGAACGGTTTATCCTACTACAGTGAGAATGTCAAATATACGCAAATCAGTTAAAACTAATTTTATAAAAAATATTTCGCTTATCTACAGCATATAATAAAAATATAGAGTATAAACCGGTTTCGAAAGCAAAAACAATCTTTTTTTTTTTATAGACGGAGTTGCATATAGCCTCCGAAACCAGTTGGTTCCTGGGTGTTTTGCACTTTTATTTCTGTTTTTTTTTCACTATTATTTCGCTGTCATTTTCTGTTTTATTCTACTTACTACTTGTGTTTCTGTTTTTACAGCAGGTTTAAACGTCTCTTGTTCTTCCGTTACCGTTTAAGTAGGTTACTCACTAATCACTCACTAGTTAACTCACTAATCACTTGTTTCGAGTCTTATTGCTATCCGTTTACTTACCGCCTTGGTTTATTACCGTTCATTCTTTATTTTTTGCCATACATTTTTTCTTCCGTGATTTTCATTTGTAGTATCCTGCCACGCGTCTTCAGCCTCCTAGGTTTTACCTCTTTCCATTTCTCCTCGCTTCGATGGCAACTTTTTCTCCTACCTTCAGCCATGTGTGCTATTCTACCACAGATGTCGAACTTGCTCGAATAAGTGAAGTTGCGTTTCTTGCTCGTCCTAAAGAAAAGGCTGTTTTTTTTTTCTTTTTCTTTTGGTTTTTTTTTTGCCTTCAAAAACATAAAATTTTTATCATGCAGCACCATCATACATAATTTGCTAAATTGCCAGATCTCATAATACGAGTATTCAGACGAATGTTTGAATATGAGTATGAGTATATTAAAATGAATCTGAAACACAATTATTTGAATGAAAAATATTTTCATTAATGAGTAAATGAAAGTAATTAACTAAAAATAAAAATAAATAGGTAACTAAAAATAATTATAGATACTCAAAAAGACGTATTAAAGGCTAGCCTTTAGACTCTATTTTTGAGATAAAGCCTTATGAAATAAATCACTTAGTGGCCTTAACCTGATTCGCTATTTTCACCATTAGTAGGAAATATCTTTTAATTCATATTTTTAGGATGTTTAAATTTTAAACAATAATAATACAAATTAATCTTTTCTTATTTATCATTTCTTATCTTAAGACAGTGATCGATGTATAAACCTTTTAAATATTTAATATGTGAAAAAAACAAGCAATCTTTTGATGTTAATTCATGCATAAATATGTGGAAGTTTTAATTGCATAAATAATTAGTAGATATTTGAGATGATTAGTAAATATTTGAAAATATGTGGTTCTATGAATAACAGTAAAAAAAATGCACAATATTCACAAAAAGGCTAGTTAAATACTCAGAAGTGCAGATATTCTTAAGTTCAGATTATTGTATTATAGTACCAGTTATCAACTATATTTATATTATTTGGATTATAGTATAATGAGTTCTGGGAAAATGCTTGTATTAGTTATACACTAACAAAACCATCATCCATATAACAAATTAAATAATACGAACATATTTGGAAAAGTTTCATTACATTTGGAATTCAATTTATGAAATAAACATTTTGGTTCAGTAAATATAAATTATTGCTTACATTATATCCTCCTGTAATTACCTTAAACAGAGTTTTAGAGTTTGCCCTCTACAATAACCCTTAAGGGTAAAAGATATGGTAGATAAAATTACTGAAAATTCGGCAAATTCATATAATTTTATATATTTAGCTACAGTTTTTAAAACCCCAATTAAATTATTTTTATGTAGATATTCACGAATACTTTTAGCGGGACGGTAGCCATAGCAATAACCTTGTGGCAAAGAAACAGCTCTGAAAGGTCAAATGAAACATGGTCGAAAATTTCATCCCAGGAAAAATCCGGACTTTTCCCACTCCCTTATCCCTCCCCCTTCCAGCACGTCCACCTACGTGCTTTTTTTTCCCTCTTAAGTTTAATCTTACTTCATCACCAGTAAAGTGTAATAAATAAAAAATAGAAAAAAAAATACTTATTTCACGACCGGGAGACATCACAGTTGGAATCATCCCATTTTGCAGTAGCGAGATCGAACAAATCAATATCGTGCCGGCACCATTCATCGGGAACGGAGTATTTCTCCCAAAAGGAGACGTCCAATCATTCCGAAAATCACACAAAAATCTTCACATTTTGAATTTTATAAAACGTTCCATTCTATTCTACATTCGAGAGAGTTTGGAAGGGTATCCTTACCTGGTCGAGCGTCTTGTGGTCTGTGTCCGCCATATTGGGTTGTTGCAAGGGCTCCGGGATGTGACGGTGCTCCGCGCGCTCCGGACTCCTTTATAAAGGTGGGGGTGTGTGGGAGAAGCGGAGCAGTGTGACGTCACGCGCACAAAATGGCTGACGACCGCAAGGCTGTGACGTCAAAAAAGCCCCGGCATGGAAATGGGTCTCCCAAAATGTGGGATCCATGTGTGGTTTAAAGTTGAAGGGAAAAAAAAATACGAATATGAGATGTTGGAAAAGTGTATAAATATATTTTCATATCTATATGAAAACATTCCCGTTTGATATTCGAATTTTGTGCAAAACTTCGCGCTGCCTCGTACGTGCCTAAAAACTTTGGAAACTTTTCAAACTAAAAATTAACTTGCATTTTAAAGTTGCACTTATAAAATGTCAATGCATCTGCTTCGATTATGCAAATTATCAATTGAAACACATTATCTGAAGCCTGTCTTCACTCGACTTTTTCATATATTTATATTCCATAGTGTTTAGATGATTTTATATTAAATATTAGTATGCATAATAAATATTAAAATACAAGAAAGAAAAATGTATCTTTTCATCAGTTTTTATTCGCGAATTACTAATTAAAATGTTTCGTAAAAATTATTGTTTTGACCCCTCACAGATATGCACACACACACATACAGAAAGAGAGCAGGAGAGCAAGAGAAAGAATTTTCTAAAATTATTCAAACTAGCTTCAGGAGATCATAAAACGTGTTCAATTATCAAGACCTTAAAGATCATTTTAGGGAAAACAATATTCTCTTTACTATAAAGCAGGAGTTGGCAACTTTTATGTTCTTAAGGACCGCATTTGGCTCCTGGATGCAAAGTATGAGCCGCATTTGGCTCCTGGATGCAAAGAATGAGCCGCATTTGGCTCCTGGATGCAAAGAATGGGCCTCATTTGGTAGCTAGATGAAAAGAATGGGTGGCATTTGGCTCCTGAATGAACAGAATGGACCGCATTTGGCTTCTGAATGCAAGGAATGGACCGCATGTGCAAAATTGTCAGGTGACTTAATGGGGAGAGGTAGGAAGCAATTAGCAATATGAAAATTATTTTAATTCACAGTGTGAAATTTATTTCCATATTGGTAATAATGGGCAATGAAATGTTTGATAATTTGTCATGCGCGATTTCCTTCTGAGAAATAACTGAATACTGTTTCGATATGATGATGGAAGAAATGTGTTCTGGAAGATGTGTTCTGAAAGGAAATAAAATGCATAATTTTCCGATTTGGCGATTGTTTAAATTCTTTAGCGATACCTTATAAGGGTATTTTCAGTTTGTCAAAATTTCAGTAACCTTTTCCTTACAGTTGTCATTTTGTGTAACTGTTCAAATTTTCTATAAAATACGGAAAAAGAAACGTTGCATATTAGTCACAAAGACCACAATTTTTACGCATTATTTAATGAACCCAATGTAGAAACAAAACACATAGTTATAATAATACGACATTTAACGGCCAAGAAATATTTTTCAGACAACAGCGATTTTAGGCATATGTCCAAAAAAAAAGCCGTCTTTGAAAGACTCTCTAGCTTGATACGTTGGACATTTTTGTACTAAAATTATTAGAAATCATTTACACAAGAGTATAATCTCGTTAGATCACCGAAGTCAGGTAGCATCGGGCGCGGTTAGTACTTGGGTGGAAGACCACCTGGGAACACCGCGTGCTGTTGGCACATTTCGGGCGCGGTAACCCGGTGGTTTGCGCGCTGGATTTGCACGCTGCCACAACTGCCGCCATGTTCATGCGGAGTACGATCACGTTAAACATGTGGGTCCGTAAGTCCTTCCGAGAGATTGGTGGTAGGGGAAGGAGGGTACGGTCCCTGTGGATGCCTCCCTCACTGGGTTCCGGTCTAAATTGGGTGGCACTTCCCGGCCGTCCAAACAGTTACCTTACACCTTTCTGGTAGGTCGGACGGTCTGGGTCTCAACAACAACACAAGAGTATAAATAAATGAAACGATATCAGAAACATTGTTTATTGTAGGTAGAAAAATATTAAACTAAAATCACACAGAAATATAAAATGCAATAAAATATGTAGACCGCTTAAAATGTTAACGCAAGAGATCAGTTTTGGGCTGCACAAAACTTGCTCAAGGGCCGCATTCGGCCCGCTGGTTGAAGACCCAGACCGTCCGACTCGTCCTGAGGACTTAGAGTAACTAGTTGGACGGCCGGGAAGGTCGGCCCGCTGGTTGTCGATCTCTCTTATAAAGAAAAAATATGTATTTCCTTCTTTACGGAATACGTTCTCATGGCAGATAACAATATTCTTTTTATTATAAAGTAAAAATATGTATTTATTTCACGGAATACACTCTCTTTGCAGATAACAATATCCATAGACCGGTTTCGTGTTTTTCAGATGCTTGTCGCCATGGAATCGCCGATCTCTTGCAATGGCAGCAAGAAACGCTCACTACAGACGGATTTGTGACTATGAACTTGGCCGTTGCAACCCGAGTTAAATTTCTGGAAAATTTGAAACCGACTACACGGTAGGGCTGAGTGTATCGGTTTCATCAAAAGTTTGCAAGTATGTGGATTATATAAGCTGATCGATAAGTCACGTACATTCAATTTTGAAATTATATATAATGTACAGAGACGTTGAAATCGTAGAATTTTTCTTCAGTTAGACACTAATATACCTTGAGAAATATATCAGAAGTATTGTCTACTGCTTTTAATACGTCACACAATTATTACAGACCTCTTTTTCACCACTCGAAGAACATGAGTTTTTCCAAAGTGATTTTTTTTTTTACATTTAACTGGGGGGGGGGGGGGGGCTCTGCTTCCTGCTCGCTGAGCTTCGCCAACCCCCGTAACTCCTTGGGTGGATGACCACCTGGGAACACCGCGTGCTGTTGGCACATTTCGGGAGCGGCAGCCCGGTGGTTTGCGCGCTGGATTTGCACGCTGCCGCAACTGGTGCCGTGTTCATGCGGAGTACGATCACGTTAAACATGTGGGTCCGTAAGTCCTACCGAGTGGTTGGTGGTTAGGGAAGGAGGGTACGGTCTCTGTGGATGCCTCCCCCACTGGGTTCCAGTCTAAATTGGGTGGCACTTCCCGGCCGTCCAAATGGTTACCTTACACTTTTCTGGTAGGTCGGACGGTCTGGGTCTCAACAACAACAACCCTCGTAACTCTCTTTGCTCAGGAGACTTCGCCTCCCACTCGCAGCTCTCAAAAAGTTCGCTTTCGTGAATTATTTCAAGCCAACTAAAGTTTAAATCGGTAAACGGTCTATTTTACCGTATTACCCTATTATTGTTCTATAAATGTACCAAATTTCATGTTTTTATATGATATAGGTTTTGCGGTACAAGACAGAGAAGAAAATCGACGGGCGTGCCGATACAAAGGAACATTTTTCACTTTAGAAGTGCAATATATATATATATATATATATATATATATATATGTGTGTGTGTGTGTGTGTGTGTGTGTGTAAAATAAGTGTGACAGTTATAAAATACCAGAAATCACACGAATAAGGCGTGATGCTGCACTACAACGTGGATTTTAATATCATACCAGAAAAGTAGACAAGTAAATGGAAGCAATATACCAAAGATTGGCCGGGGGGGGGGGGGGGTGATCCCCCACTCCCCGGTTAAGCAAGCTTTTCGTCTAGACAACACTCCCGGTAGCCGTGTGTCGGTACCTTCTTTACACAGATTTATGCTATGGATACTTTCCTATATGATAAATATAGATGTGTGGATAGATTGGTGCGTATTCGTCTTGCTTATTGAAGCATTGAAGTCAAGGTACAGTATCCGATATCGTGTTTATAAACCATACTTTTTAATTCTTATTGCCTTTTAAATAGTAGAATTAAGATACTTTAATGCAGATTTTGGATTACATGTCTTGTGGGGGTTATTCCACGTTTCCATGTTCTGGTACACTCTTTTTACAACTTTTTAAATTTTTGATACTTCGGTATTCATTTCTTGTGCAATACATCGGCTACCGGGAGTGTTGTCTAGACAAAAAGCTTGCTTAACCGGGGAGTGGGGGTCATAACCCCCCCGGCCAATCTTTGGTATATTGCTTTCATTTACTTGTCTACTTTTCTGGTATGATATATATATATATATATGTGTGTGTGTGTGTGTGTGTCATAAACTACATCAAAATTATGAAAAAGGACTCTGTCCTGCAGAAATTCAACTATGCAAAATTCGTGGTCCTGCTATTGTTAATCTATCCGAGACGCGAACTTGCAGCTCATATATTTTGTCTTTGACATTAAATATTTTTTAAACTACAATATATATCAAAAAACCGGTTTATTTCAGCGTATTCCCCAAACATTTCTCTACGAATGTACTCAATGTTATATTTTTGTATGGTTTATGCGGTACGAAGCAGATAAATTCGAGAAACGAGAAATTTGTCAAACGGCGACGGCGGCGGCATCAGCTACTTTTTTTTTAATATAAAGAGATTTTAAGACAATAGTTGTATAGCTGTTCCTCTGAGTTCCTATATGTCATTGATGAGTAGGAGAAATACCCATGCTCTAAGACTCTTTAAGAATTCAACAATTACGAGGTCAGTAATGCGTTTTTGAAAAACTAGCTCTGTTGCGGAGAAGACGAGAATAGACAGGCCTTCCATTTTCACTCTGCTACTAAACTGTCTGAGATAGATATTGCGTTGCTGAAGCTGTTCGCGGAACTTTTATTAAGCTCTTAAAAGATACCCTCATAAGAATGGCTATAGAAATCTAAATATTTTATAGCCATTCTCTAAATTTTTCAAAAATATTTTTTGCAAAGACTACAAACGTAAAATCTCTTTATTTTTTAAAATACCATTAATGACGTACGCAGAGTTACAAGAATGTCCGGCCCTCATAAGTGGTAATTTTAATGAAAGATGACAGACACAGCCCGAAATCGCGAATACAAAATTTGCATATGGATAGCCTGACAATCTGATACCAAAAAGATATGGTCAAATTACAAAATAAGTACATAAATAATTCAAGCCAGCAATAACTCAAAATTACAAAATAAGTGCATAAATAATTTTAAGTCAACCAATTATACATGTTTCATTAAAAACAAAGAAAATGTCAACTAGATATGCAGAAAATGATGCGAAGGTTTGACACGCTGAGAGTAACTTCTTCTAGCTTCGTGTACATCATTAATGGTACTTTAAAAAATAACGACAGTTTACTAAATTTGTTGTCTATGCTAAAAACAAGTACTGCAAGTAATTAAAAAATATTTTTTAAATACTTGTAGACGTATTTTCTATACTTAATCTTTCTCTAAATTTTTATTTCAGAGAATGCCTTTAAAACAAAAAATTATTTTACCGTGGAAAAATGAAATTCTTCAAATGGAGTAAAAAGGTCTGGAATGATCTTCTGGCGTATTGAACAGCAGACGATATTTCGGATATATTTTTGGGAATGTATTAAATTTGTGACCCCTAACCTAAAAACAAATTGCCATTTTAATGTAACGGTACATTATATGACTTTAAAATGTGATAATCGCGACGTTTCGATCATCACGTAACAAGTTATTTACTGCCATTGTATATACCGGAAATTCCATACTGATGAGCCTATTCTAAATTTTTCTGAACGCTCCTGCAGACGATTTTTTAACACATTCCAGCATACTTATAAAATGTTTATGACTTTGTTCATTCTGTCTGTCTGCCCCAACGAGTTAGTATATAATACTACCTCGATGGTCTGCCCTTTCACACGACAACTGCCATAAAAATGGCTTTATCAACATCACATTTTAGTATGTTGTTGAAACGGTCATTGGGACATATAGAAATGAAAATGAATAATATCACCCACTTAGTTTTGGATTGAACCCGAATTGAAAAAATGAAATACATCGAACTGTATGGGACATAATTTTTCAAACATTTCTTAAGGTGAGTTAAAATTCACGAATTGGTTCGAAAATGCTAGTAAATATTAAAATTATCACGAAAAATGTGTAAACAAAAATGTGTAAAGAAAAATGTGTTAGGTAGTTTAATTAAAAATTGAAATAATAATTACACCCATATTATACGAAAATATCACGTGACTCATTTCGAAATAAAATATGACATTCATTTTTCCCCCTATGTAAAAATCGTCATGTTTAAAGACCGTTTAAATCTATATATATTAGTGTTGCATCCGTCATAGAACGCTTTATTTTTGCATATTATCTGTGTATCTAAATTCTATGCCAACACAATTATAATACTATTTGATTTAAAATGATCACTAAACTTTAATTGTTTTTTCGGCCTTAAAAGGTACTTAAAGTCTGACTTCATCAGCAGAAAAACGAAGATTATAATCTACAAAAGTTTAATCAGACCCATTCTTACCTACTCTGCTGAGACTTGGGCAATGACAGAGAAGGTTAAAGATATCATTTCTGTTTTTGAGAGAAAAATCTTGAGAGGTATTTTTGGTGGCTTAAATTGTAACACCATCTGGAGAAGAAGAACTAACTCTGAACTTTATAAGCCTTTTAAAGAACCAGATATAGTCAATTACATCACGATTCAGAGAATTAAATGGGTGGGTCACCTGTGCAGGATGGCCGAAAGCCGTACAACAAAGAAGATCTTTTCGGCCAGACCATTCGGCACCCGTAAAAGAGGAAGACCTAAACTCAGATGGCTTGGCTGTGTGGAAAAGGATTTTAAATTTTAAAAGTTTTGAACTGGAGGTCTTTGGCCAGGGATAGGGGAGCCTGGAGTTTTATTCTGCGGAAGGCAAGGGCCCATCCTGGGCTGTCAGGCCACTGAAGAAGAAGAAACTTTAATTGTTCCGACAACGAAGCCTAATTTTTATAGAGTGCAGAATGTAAAGAAATCAAGCGATTGTAAGATGAGTTGTAATAGGAATTGCTGAATTTTATCCCCCGCAAAATTATTTAACTCTATAGTGTGGAATATGGGTGATATGAATTAAATATTCATTGATTCTAATACATAGAGAAGCAGGCGATTTATAACAATACCTTTTTACTTTCCCTGCAATACATTGTAATATATAAGGAAAGTATTGGAATCATGTTGAATATCGCAACTCGAGTTTTCAACGGATCTACACGTTTTGGGACCTCTAGAACACGAAAACACTATTTTTAGGGTTACGTCTGTGTATGTGTCTGTCTGTGCAATATATGTATCCACTCGAACTCAAAAACCAATCGCCCGAATTTCAGACCATTTAGTAGGTAAGTTATTTGTGTGAGACCCCGGTGCTGATTAGTTTTTGGTACGATTCAGGATAAAACAACCCGCCTTTTTTTTGCGAAATGGCTCTCAAAAATTGACTTTATCCACTCTAGCTCAAAAACTAATTGATCAAATATTACAAAATTTGGAAGATAAGTCACTTGTAGGTCACCCTGATGCTGATTAGATTTTGGTGTGATTCGGAAAAAAATAACCTGCCTTTTTTTGCGAAATGGGCCGTAACAATCACCAAAATTTAAAATAAACTACGTATGCTCATATATATCATTTAAATGCTTGTTTTATACGTAATTGTTGACGATGAAAGAATAAGACCAACCCCATTACACTAGGACTGGCCGTTCTCGAGATATTTTAGTTTTTTCGTATTTTCGCTACGCCACCTTTGAAAATAAGTCCAGTTACCAAGTGAGAACAAAAATTGAAATAAAAGTACAAATTCAGTGTCATTTTGAATAATTATGGGTGTTATTTTGTGCAATTAAACTCAATATAATGAATTATTGAAGACATAAAGGGAACGTGAATATGAGTCTGCAAGGAAAGTCATGTGCTGCCCACATCAGATTTTTACTTTCCCAGCAGTACATGATAATGTTTTGGAAAAATTTCGGAATCATGCCGAAAATCGCAACCGGAATTTTCGGTGAATATACACGTTTTGGGAGCTCTAGAACACGAAAAAAACTGTTTTTAACATGACGCGCGCGCGCGCGTGTGTGTGTGTGTCTGTCTGTCTGTCTGTCTGTCCGTCCGTGCAATGTATGTATCCACTCTAATTCCAAAACTAATGGACCGAATTTCATAAACTTTTGTTGGTAAGTCACTTGTGGGTGATCCTGGTGTTGTTTAGATTTTGGTACCATTCAAAATAAAAGAACCTGCCTTTTTTGTGAAATGGCCAGCATAAAATGTATGCATCCACTCTAGCTAAAATACTAACAGATCAAATTTCACAAACTTTGATAGGTAAGTCACGTGTGGGTTACTCTGGTGCTGATTAGATTTTGGTACGATTCGGAGAAAAAACCTGCCTTTGCTGCGAAAAGACCCGTAAAAATCGTCAAAATCCGCAATATAAGAATACATATGTTTAAATATATCAATTAAATGCCTGTTTTATACGCAATTTTTGACGATGAAAAGAATAAGATCAACCCCATTACTTTAAGATTAGCCGTTCTCGAGATATTTTAGTTTTTTCGCATTTTTACTACGCCAGTTTTGAGAATAAGTCTAATTACCAAATGAAAACGAAAGCTAAATTAAAAGTGTAAATACAGTGTAATTGCAATTGATTATGTTTGTTATTTAGTGCAATTAGACTTAATGTAATGAATTATTAATGAAATAAAGAGAAAATTAATTTGATTCTTTAAAAATCGTTATTTTTAATGTTCTTTTAAATTTATATTTAGTGTTGCATCTATCCTAAAACAGCTTTATTTTTGCTTATTTTTTGTGCATCTATATTCTGTGCTAACGCAATTACAATATTTATGAGTTTAAATGATCAGCAAACTTTGATTATTATAATTTTAATGGATGCAGAATGTAAACAAATGATTGTAAGATAAGTTGTATAAGAATTGCTGAATTTTTTTCATGCAAAATTATTTAGCTCTGAAGTCTGGCATAAAAGTGATATGAATTAAATATCCATTGCTTTTACATAAAGAGCAGGAAGATTTATATTTCGATGACGTTATTTGAATAAAGTTCATATTTTTCGATGAAGTTTTACGTTTTCAAGTATAATAAATTATTGTAGCATTGTATAATTTAAAAAATATCAGTGTTGAATGTATCGAATTTTAGAGATGTTTAAATAAAATTGCATTTCAGTTGGAAAGTGTTACATAATCAATGCTTTATGCATGATTGATCTTTCTTGTTACTTCTTATCTTAGTTTTAAGTTCTCTGAAATGATATTTATTTCTGTAATTTATAAAAAATATTAATTTGTACTACTATATTTAAGTCTGTAAAAGACATAGAAACTAACACGCTTAAAATAAATTGCAACTATTTTTATTACTATTTATTTTGCTTCATAATGGCTTGAAATTCTTAGAGTCGGAAATAGTCATCGTAATCGAAAATTGGTCGATTAAGTTATGTTTTATAGTCCATACTATAGGTATGCAAGGTTTCAGACTTCTAGTTAATAATAAGCTTCAAGGTATTCTTCAGGGTGTTTAACTCCCATTTTTCTTCCCCTCAGGGGAGAAATTGAAAATCCGACTCCATAAGGTTCTCTAAACGACCCTATAAGTGTTCAAATATTAACCTTCTGAGTCAACGGAGGTCTTTTGCAGAGCCTAGAATAATTTTTCGAACCCCCCCCTTTTTTCCGCCTTTGGAGGAAAGGGATTGAAAATTTGGCACTTTGAGGTTTTGTTCCGTGGTTAATACCATAAGTGTGCAAAGTTTCAGCTTTATAAGTCATAGGGGGTGTTTCTGGAGGCCCAGAAAGTTTTTTCGAAAATAACCCCATTTTCTCTGTCCACGAGAAAGATATCGAAAATTCAACTCTGATAGACTCTGTCCTGTGAATGATACTGTATGTGCAAATATTGTACCTTGTAGGTCACCGAGGGACTTCTGGAGGGTCTGTAAAGACAAAAATGCGTCAGACAATTGTTATATAACCTGTGAATGATACTATATGTGCAAATATTGTACCTTGTAGGTCACCGAGGGACTTCTGGAGGGTCTGTAAAGACAAAAATGCGTCAGACAATTGTTATATAACCTGTGAATGATACTATATGTGCAAATATTGTACCTTGTAGGTCACCGAGGGACTTCTGGAGGGTCTGTAAAGACAAAAATGCGTCAGACAATTGTTATATAACCTGTGAATGATACTATATGTGCAAATATTGTACCTTGTAGGTCACCGAGGGACTTCTGGAGGGTCTGTAAAGACAAAAATGCGTCAGACAATTGTTATATAACCTGTGAATGATACTATATGTGCAAATATTGTACCTTGTAGGTCACCGAGGGACTTCTGGAGGGTCTGTAAAGACAAAAATGCGTCAGACAATTGTTATATAACCTGTGAATGATACTATATGTGCAAATATTGTACCTTGTAGGTCACCGAGGGACTTCTGGAGGGTCTGTAAAGACAAAAATGCGTCAGACAATTGTTATATAACCTGTGAATGATACTATATGTGCAAATATTGTACCTTGTAGGTCACCGAGGGACTTCTGGAGGGTCTGTAAAGACAAAAATGCGTCAGACAATTGTTATATAACCTGTGAATGATACTATATGTGCAAATATTGTACCTTGTAGGTCACCGAGGGACTTCTGGAGGGTCTGTAAAGACAAAAATGCGTCAGACAATTGTTATATAACCTGTGAATGATACTATATGTGCAAATATTGTACCTTGTAGGTCACCGAGGGATTTCTGGAGGGTCTGTAAAGACAAAAATGCGTCAGACAAGTGTTATATAACCTGTGAATGATACTATATGTGCAAATATTGTACCTTGTAGGTCACCGAGGGACTTCTGGAGGGTCTGTAAAGACAAAAATGCGTCAGACAATTGTTATATAACCTGTGAATGATACTATATGTGCAAATATTGTACCTTGTAGGTCACCGAGGGACTTCTGGAGGGTCTGTAAAGACAAAAATGCGTCAGACAATTGTTATATAACCTGTGAATGATACTATATGTGCAAATATTGTACCTTGTAGGTCACCGAGGGACTTCTGGAGGGTCTGTAAAGACAAAAATGCGTCAGACAATTGTTATATAACCTGTGAATGATACTATATGTGCAAATATTGTACCTTGTAGGTCACCGAGGGACTTCTGGAGGGTCTGTAAAGACAAAAATGCGTCAGACAATTGTTATATAACCTGTGAATGATACTATATGTGCAAATATTGTACCTTGTAGGTCACCGAGGGACTTCTGGAGGGTCTGTAAAGACAAAAATGCGTCAGACAATTGTTATATAACCTGTGAATGATACTATATGTGCAAATATTGTACCTTGTAGGTCACCGAGGGACTTCTGGAGGGTCTGTAAAGACAAAAATGCGTCAGACAATTGTTATATAACCTGTGAATGATACTATATGTGCAAATATTGTACCTTGTAGGTCACCGAGGGACTTCTGGAGGGTCTGTAAAGACAAAAGTGCGTCAGACAATTGTTATATAACCTGTGAATGATACTATATGTTCAAATATTGTACCTTGTAGGTCACCGAGGGATTTCTGGAGGGTCTGTAAAGACAAAAATGCGTCAGACAAGTGTTATATAACCTGTGAATGATACTATATGTGCAAATATTGTACCTTGTAGGTCACCGAGGGACTTCTGGAGGGTCTGTAAAGACAAAAATGCGTCAGACAATTGTTATATAACCTGTGAATGATACTATATGTGCAAATATTGTACCTTGTAGGTCACCGAGGGACTTCTGGAGGGTCTGTAAAGACAAAAATGCGTCAGACAATTGTTATATAACCTGTGAATGATACTATATGTGCAAATATTGTACCTTGTAGGTCACCGAGGGACTTCTGGAGGGTCTGTAAAGACAAAAATGCGTCAGACAAGTGTTATATAACCTGTGAATGATACTATATGTGCAAATATTGTACCTTGTAGGTCACCGAGGGACTTCTGGAGGGTCTGTAAAGACAAAAATGCGTCAGACAATTGTTATATAACCTGTGAATGATACTATATGTGCAAATATTGTACCTTGTAGGTCACCGAGGGACTTCTGGAGGGTCTGTAAAGACAAAAATGCGTCAGACAATTGTTATATAACCTGTGAATGATACTATATGTGCAAATATTGTACCTTGTAGGTCACCGAGGGACTTCTGGAGGGTCTGTAAAGACAAAAATGCGTCAGACAATTGTTATATAACCTGTGAATGATACTATATGTGCAAATATTGTACCTTGTAGGTCACCGAGGGACTTCTGGAGGGTCTGTAAAGACAAAAATGCGTCAGACAATTGTTATATAACCTGTGAATGATACTATATGTGCAAATATTGTACCTTGTAGGTCACCGAGGGACTTCTGGAGGGTCTGTAAAGACAAAAATGCGTCAGACAATTGTTATATAACCTGTGAATGATACTATATGTGCAAATATTGTACCTTGTAGGTCACCGAGGGACTTCTGGAGGGTCTGTAAAGACAAAAATGCGTCAGACAATTGTTATATAACCTGTGAATGATACTATATGTGCAAATATTGTACCTTGTAGGTCACCGAGGGACTTCTGGAGGGTCTGTAAAGACAAAAATGCGTCAGACAATTGTTATATAACCTGTGAATGATACTATATGTGCAAATATTGTACCTTGTAGGTCACCGAGGGACTTCTGGAGGGTCTGTAAAGACAAAAATGCGTCAGACAATTGTTATATAACCTGTGAATGATACTATATGTGCAAATATTGTACCTTGTAGGTCACCGAGGGATTTCTGGAGGGTCTGTAAAGACAAAAATGCGTCAGACAAGTGTTATATAACCTGTGAATGATACTATATGTGCAAATATTGTACCTTGTAGGTCACCGAGGGACTTCTGGAGGGTCTGTAAAGACAAAAATGCGTCAGACAATTGTTATATAACCTGTGAATGATACTCTATGTGCAAATATTGTACCTTGTAGGTCACCGAGGGACTTCTGGAGGGTCTGTAAAGACAAAAATGCGTCAGACAATTGTTATATAACCTGTGAATGATACTATATGTGCAAATATTGTACCTTGTAGGTCACCGAGGGACTTCTGGAGGGTCTGTAAAGACAAAAATGCGTCAGACAAGTGTTATATAACCTGTGAATGATACTATATGTGCAAATATTGTACCTTGTAGGTCACCGAGGGACTTCTGGAGGGTCTGTAAAGACAAAAATGCGTCAGACAATTGTTATATAACCTGTGAATGATACTATATGTGCAAATATTGTACCTTGTAGGTCACCGAGGGACTTCTGGAGGGTCTGTAAAGACAAAAATGCGTCAGACAATTGTTATATAACCTGTGAATGATACTATATGTGCAAATATTGTACCTTGTAGGTCACCGAGGGACTTCTGGAGGGTCTGTAAAGACAAAAATGCGTCAGACAATTGTTATATAACCTGTGAATGATACTATATGTGCAAATATTGTACCTTGTAGGTCACCGAGGGACTTCTGGAGGGTCTGTAAAGACAAAAATGCGTCAGACAATTGTTATATAACCTGTGAATGATACTATATGTGCAAATATTGTACCTTGTAGGTCACCGAGGGACTTCTGGAGGGTCTGTAAAGACAAAAATGCGTCAGACAATTGTTATATAACCTGTGAATGATACTATATGTGCAAATATTGTACCTTGTAGGTCACCGAGGGACTTCTGGAGGGTCTGTAAAGACAAAAATGCGTCAGACAATTGTTATATAACCTGTGAATGATACTATATGTGCAAATATTGTACCTTGTAGGTCACCGAGGGACTTCTGGAGGGTCTGTAAAGACAAAAATGCGTCAGACAATTGTTATATAACCTGTGAATGATACTATATGTGCAAATATTGTACCTTGTAGGTCACCGAGGGACTTCTGGAGGGTCTGTAAAGACAAAAATGCGTCAGACAATTGTTATATAACCTGTGAATGATACTATATGTGCAAATATTGTACCTTGTAGGTCACCGAGGGATTTCTGGAGGGTCTGTAAAGACAAAAATGCGTCAGACAAGTGTTATATAACCTGTGAATGATACTATATGTGCAAATATTGTACCTTGTAGGTCACCGAGGGACTTCTGGAGGGTCTGTAAAGACAAAAATGCGTCAGACAATTGTTATATAACCTGTGAATGATACTATATGTGCAAATATTGTACCTTGTAGGTCACCGAGGGACTTCTGGAGGGTCTGTAAAGACAAAAATGCGTTAGACAATTGTTATATAACCTGTGAATGATACTATATGTGCAAATATTGTACCTTGTAGGTCACCGAGGGACTTCTGGAGGGTCTGTAAAGACAAAAATGCGTCAGACAAGTGTTATATAACCTGTGAATGATACTATATGTGCAAATATTGTACCTTGTAGGTCACCGAGGGACTTCTGGAGGGTCTGTAAAGACAAAAATGCGTCAGACAATTGTTATATAACCTGTGAATGATACTATATGTGCAAATATTGTACCTTGTAGGTCACCGAGGGACTTCTGGAGGGTCTGTAAAGACAAAAATGCGTCAGACAATTGTTATATAACCTGTGAATGATACTATATGTGCAAATATTGTACCTTGTAGGTCACCGAGGGACTTCTGGAGGGTCTGTAAAGACAAAAATGCGTCAGACAATTTTTATATAACCTGTGAATGATACTATATGTGCAAGTATTGTACCTTGTAGGTCACCGAGGGGCTTCTGGAGGGTCTGTAAAGACAAAAATGTGTTAGACAATTGTTATATAACTTGTGAATGATACTATATGTGCAAATATTGTACCTTGTAGGTCACTGAGGGGCTTCTGGAGGGTCTGTAAAGACAAAAATGCGTTAGACAATTATTATATAAACACACCACTAAAAAATCTGATGTGGGCAGCACATGACTTTCCTTATATAATGCTATGAATTTACTACTTTTACAGTAAAAAAAGAAATAGGTTATTCTTATAGTAGATACTTGTATTCTTTTCCAATATATTGAATTTTCATCAATTAGTCGCCATTTTCATTGATTTAGCATCATTTTTATCAATTTGGCGAGATTTTCGTTAATTTGGCAACATTTAAAAAAAGTCAAGTTGGCAACATTCCGCCAAAATCTCGCCAAGCGTTATGGACGGAGAAATAAGTTATTCTTATAGCAGATAAATGACTATTGGCGTTCAAATGCAAAAGTATTTCTCAAAGTATCTTTTCTCATGAATGAAACGAGTTAGATCCACGAGAATGATGTTACAAAATTTATGGTATGATATTACATATGAAAGTAAACATGTTTTTCAACAGTTAATATATTTTTTTAATTTATGGGATTTTTTGATAAATTTATTTGAAAAATAAGCAATATCTTGAGAATGGTTCATGCTAACGTTCTAAAGCTTATGTCAATCATTTTCTAAGGAAAAATTACATAAGAAATGTCTATTTGCGCAACTTTATTAAAGGTTTTGATTTTTTGATAATTTTTCAGAATTTCATTCGAAAATTTAGGTGAGTTCTGAACATTCGATTGTGCTTAAAAACAATAGACTTCCAGTATTCACGGATTGTAATTTTTGTACCAAATTTTATTCGAATCGCTCCATTCGTTCGTGAGATATCGTCTCCACAGACTCACTGACACACACACACACACAGACATCACCTCAAAAATGTCCAATTCGTGATCAAGGATGCTTGACACGTGCTCTCCCGTCTAAAACTCGAATTCGAATTTTTGACCCCGGCACAATACTTTCCTTATACATTATTGTATATAAGGAAAGTAACAACTGAAAATAATTCTGTATTATTTCAAACTTAACTAATAAAAGGCATAAAATATTTATGAAAAAAATATTTTCCTCTCAGCAGGTCCAGTGATGGGATGGCCTAACAATCCCGAGGGAGACTCATTCCTGAGAGATGTCATTAGGAGAATGTGTGCCGAATTTATATGACGCCATAGAAATGCTAAAATTTGCATTAGAAGGATATTTCTGTGAGTAATTGTATGTTTATTTTAGCTTATCGTCATTAACCCGAATGTAGAATCTAAGATATGCGCTTTAAACTGAATGACTGATAGGCTGACATATCAAAATTATCGAGAGCTCCCACGTTAGCTAGAATCTTGGTTTTGGAGTTATGCGTTTATCTGCATCGAGACCAAGAGATAAATATAAAATTTTGAAAATTAGAATTATGGGTAACGATGCGAAACGATTGCCAAAACACTTATCAAAATTATCGAGCACTTCCATTCGGAAATTCGAACTAGGGATGTCGATACAAAGGAATAACAACACACAAAAAAAAAACAAATCAAAACCACTTTGCTTAATTATCGAGCCCTTCCACTCTAGCTAGAAACCCCGTTTCAGACTCATTCCATCTGCGTCAGCTTCTAGATCTGCGAAAATATCTAATACATTTTGAAAACTGCATATTAATGGGACGGTGGATGTTGAAATTTTTTTTATTTATTTATTGACTTAGAAACGTGAAAATTTGTATAAATATCCCTCTTAACATTACTATATGCAATACCATTAGATTTTTTTTTCAATTTCGTCATAATTTTGTTTTGTTTTTTAATTTATTTTTTTTTAACGAAAATTTGAAAATGCTCTTTGCGTGTCATTTGTTCACATGTTTGATTCATTTTACATTATGATCACTCAAAAATGCATTATGAACAAATTTGGGTATTCATTTTTAAATCCCTTAGAAAGTTAATTTTTTAAAGATATTTTTCTGCATTAAAACTTAATTTACATCACTTAATTAGGTTCTTATTCACTTTTAATGACCTTAATAAAGTCCAATTATAAAATGCATACCCAGTTTCATTAAAGAGTATGAGAGGTGTCTTCTGGCCAAATTTCATGCATCTCAGACAAAAATTAAGACGCATGGAGCATTTTAAAAATGTAAAACCTTTGAAAATTGCGTTTCGAAAAAAATGCATTCAACCTTTTTCTTACGGGTGGGACAGCGTCCATCCCAAACGAAGAACTTTCCAAAAATACAGGTATTTGACATACCCTATCCCAAACAGTTCAGCCCCCTTTGCAGGCATTGGCGTCCATGGAAATCGCCAACAGAAACATTGCACCTGTTGCAGCAGGTGTAATGTTTCTGTCCCCACGAGAGCTATTTTGATGCTCTACTAATCTTCTCTTCGTTTTAAAGTCACGCCGGTTATTTTGACGCTCTTCAATTTTTTTAAAGCCACGTGAGCTATTTTGATGCTCTACTCTTCTTATATATATTTTTTAAAGCCACGCAGGCTATTTCTATTCTTTTACCATTCTTCTATTCTTTTTATGCACACGCGAGCTATTTTGATGTTCTAACATTCTTCTATTCTTTTTATGAACACGCGAGCTATTTTGATGCTCTACCATTCTTCTATTATTTTTATGCACATGAGAGCTATTTTGATGCTTTACTATTCTTTTATACTTTGTACCTAAGAGTTGCTTTGGCCGGAAACTACGGTTTTAAGCGTATTCCGAACCTCTGTGAGCATGTTTACACACGCAGGACTTCTCACCGATATCCTGGATTCAAACCCAATTCACATTGTTACGGCGTATCCTCTGGAATCCTGGGTGTATTTGCAAGATACAAGGATGAACCCGAATTTCAGGGTAACTAACGCCTTACTGAAAGCACCGATAAGCTTAAAAAAGAACAATATACAACTAATAACTCTTTAGCCATTTTACAAGATCACAAGACAACTGTCAGGTGCAATAAACAGCAATTAAATACTCAACTCATTCACAAAACAGAAGATTAGATTCTTAAAATACATGTTCACAATTCACTTTTGCTTGTATCACTAATCTACTTAATGATAATCGGTTTATATATCTTCTGTGGAAAGTTTTGAAAAAAAAAAAGCACGTAATTTCAGGAATCTAATCTATAAAATTCAGGAAATTTCCAGAACTCGCCAAATGTTTTTAAATTGTCGATATTTTGCCAAATTTGTAGTCAAGATGCCTAAATTTGTCGCCAAGGTCAAGTGACCCGGACTTTCAAACAGTAACAATAATTGCCTGTAAATATTTTTTTATCGTTGACGTGTTTTTTCGTTTTTTTTTATCGTTGGTCTTAAAAATATTTTAAGTATTATTAACAATATGGATCGGTAGGTGAGGGTTGTTGTTGTTGCTGAGATCCAGACCGTCCGACCTACCAGAAAGGTGTAAGGTAACTGCTTGGACGGCCGGGAAATGCCAGCCAATTTAGACCGGAACCCAGTGGGGGAGGCATCCACAGGGACCGTACCATCCTTCCCTACCACCAACCTCTCGTACGGACTTATGGACTCACATGTTTAACGTGATCGTACTCCGCGTGAACATGGCGGCAGTTTTGGCAGTGGCGGGAATCGAATCCGGGCCTACCGAATGCAACTCCCGTGAACTAACCACTGGGCTACCGCGCCCTCGGTAGGTGAGGGTGAACTGTTTGACCACAGATGAACTTTGAAGCTTGCAAATAGTGTCCTGTGGATAGAATGCCTATGTTTGTGACTTCATGAAATCTCTTGAAGCTTTCATGGGCGTCGGATACTAAAAAGAACCTTCTGATTTTTCCTTATTTTTCCGTTGCGGCAAATTACTCTCAAATACATATTTTAGAGTGTATAGGATATAAGAAAAGTCTGAACAATGAAATAACCATTTGCAGAATTGTAATGTCATATAATAAAAATATATTGTACAAATTTTAGAAATGGAACATTTAGATGAGTAAGTTGAAAATTCAAAATGGCTCTTAGCCATGTAGTTCCCTAGAGTGATATGATTCCTTCTCCCCAAAACAGTAAGAATTAAAAAAAGTAGTATTTTTCCAAAGTTATTTAATACTAGTTTTATATCTGTTCTTTGTACTTAATATATAATTCGATAAAAAAGCAAACTTGTAAAGCTGATGAACTTTGTTTTTATTTTTACAAAATGTGTCAGCCATAAAAATAATTGAGATGAAGAACTATTGCCAAGTTTATGAAGCCTCAGTAGCGAGGAATATAGGAAAGGTATTGGCTTTATTTTGTAATTAACTTGGCAAATTTACTTCTTTGATAAAAATCAGTTTTTCGCTGAAATGAACTTGGATGGATTGGAAGCAGTTAGGGTGATAAAACTTGAACTATGTATATATTGCACCTCTATATATTTACTTCCTCATATGTAGTATTGAGGAAGTATTGTTTTTTTTCACGAAAATTTTCGATTTCGATATTTTTGATGCCAATATGTTTTAAGACCTCCTGAACACGTTTTGACTATTTTTGGAGTAATGTCCGTCCGTCCGTCTGTCTGACTGTCTGATGTCTGTGGTCGATTCCTTGGATACACGGTGCAGCCGCAAATATTAATTGATTTTCACGAAACTTTATATTTGGTTTGTTATCAAAAAGTCTAACACTGGATAGATTTCTTTTTAATTCGAGCGAAAACATTTTATATTATTTTAACATGATAGCATAGATCAAAATTTGACTTATCATGTATAAAAGTGTTTATTTATAGCTCAATGATAACGAAACTTCATAGTTTCAATCATTGCTGTGAAAAATAACCGTAATACAATTTTTTTCATGACGTCTTTAGCCCCCCCCCCCCCCCATTCATGGGGAAAAGATATCCCGGAAAGGTACATTGCCAAGTATGGTATAAATCTAAAGATTTTTTCAAACCCTTCAAAGTAAAGGGTAACATGCTATAGTTGTAATCATTTGAACCCACCATACCGAGTTTTCGAAATTGTTCTTGTAAAATTTAAAAAAAAAATAGATTCTGATATGAGAAAGTGGGGTTAAAACGCACTCCAGTTAATTTTATAAGGTATTTGCCAAGTTTATTATAAATTACATGAAATAACTTTTCTCCTCTATACTTTTCGTTCGTGAAGTTTGATAAACTTGGCAATAGTTCTTCATTTCAATCATTTTTATAACTGACACTTTTTGTAAAGCTAAATAACTTGGCTTCTTTTTTTAACAAGATTGATTTTTATTAACACTTCACAACATAGTTGAAAAATGTTTATGACTTTGTTTATTCTGTCTGTCCGTAAGCACGATAACTGTCGTAAAAATGACTTTATCAAAATTAAATTTTAGTATGTTGTTCAGACAGTCTGTGGGACCTATGGGAATGTAAATGAATAATATCACCCAATTAGTTTTGGATTGAACCCGGGTTGAAAAAATGAAATATATTGAACCCCATGGAGACCTAATTTTTCAAACATTTTCTGAACGAATTTAAAACTCATAAATTGCTTCGAACGTTTTAGAAAATATTCAAATTATCCCATAAAATATATAAAAAAATTTTCAGCAAAATATATTCAGTAGTTCTTTAGATAAAAATTAAAATAATAATTACACCTTTTATATGAAGAGATTACGTGACCATTATATGAAGAAATCACGTGACTCACTTCAAAATAAAATATGGCATCCATCTTGTGTCAAAATCGTGATTTTTAAAGTTCTTTTTAATTCATATTCAGTGTTGTATCCGTCCTAAAACCGCTTTATTTTTGCTTAAATTATGTGCATCTACGTACTGAAACAATGTAATTACAATATGTGTTTAAATGATCATCCAAATTTGATTATTTCTACAACGAAGCCTAGTTTTCACCTATGGAAAATGTAAACAACAAAATATGTAGAATGAGTTGTATAAGAATTGCTACACTTCTTTAACGCAAAATTATTTAGCTCATGGAGTCTGCAATATAGCTGATATGAATGAAACATTCATTGATTTTAATATAAAGTGAACTGCTCTTTATGCATTCTATAAGCGCTATTCCTTAACAGAGTTATCCGTTTTTTAACACTTTGCAACATAGTTGAAAAGTGTATGACTTTGTTCATTCTGTCTGTCTGTCCGTTAGCACGATAACAGCCGTATAAATGACTTTATCAAAATGAAATTTTAATATGTTTTTCAAACGGTCTGTGGGACCTATGGGAATATAAATGAATAATATCATCCAATTAGTTTTGGATTGAACTCGGGATGAAAAAATGAAATACATTGAACCCTATGGGACTTAATTTTTCAAACATTTTTTAAGCGAATTTAAAATTCCCAAATTGCTTCAAAAGTTTTAGGAAATATTCAAATTATCAATAAAATATATAAAAAATATTTCAGCAAAATATGTTCAGCAGTTTTTAAAATAAAAATTAAAATAATAATTGCACGCTTTATATGAAGAGATCACGTGACCCACTTTAAATAAAATATGGTATCCATCTTGTGTCAAAATCGTGATTTTTAAAATTCTTTTTAATTCATATTTAGTGTTGTATCTGTCCTAAAGCCGCTTTATTTTTGCTTAAATTCTATACACCTACATACTGAAACAACGCAATTTACAATATATTTTAGTTTAAATGGTCATTCAACTTTGATTATTTCTACAACGAAGCCTAATTTTCACTTTTGGAGAATGTAAATACCGAAAGATGTACAATGAGTTTTATAAGAATTGCTGCATCTCTTTAACGCAAATTTATTTAGATCATGGAGTCTGCAATATAGCTGATATGAATGAAATTTTCATTGATTTTACACAGAGAAGCAGACGATTTTTTCGATGAAGTTTTAAACATAGAGTTTAATTACTTTTACCTCCATGGTTTTAAGTTTTTAAATAAAATAAATTATTATAGTATTGTTATGAATGAAATGAATGGAAAAAGTTTATGATTGAAATGAATGGAAAAAAGTTTATGAATGAAATGCTGCTTTTACAGAGAGAGTCAGGCGTATTATATTTCAATGACGTCATTTGAATAAAGTTCATTTGTTTTCGATGAAGTTTTCAGATATAATAAATTATTGTAGTATTATGATAATTTTAAAAATATTACCCAGGAATTTATCGCATTTTAGAGATGCTTAAACCAGGCA
Organism: Amaurobius ferox; assembly: GCA_951213105.1. Lineage (NCBI taxonomy): Eukaryota > Metazoa > Arthropoda > Arachnida > Araneae > Amaurobiidae > Amaurobius > Amaurobius ferox. The sequence continues at coordinate 134,502,765 of OX578135.1, read as the reverse complement.
ATTTATATTTCAATGCCGTCATTTGAATGAAGTTTATTTTTTTCGATGAAGTTTTACGTTTTCAAATATAATAAATTAATGTAGTTTTGTGATAATTTTTAAAATATCAACAAGGAATGTAGCGCATTTTAGAGATGTAAATAAAATTGCATTGAAGTTGGAAAGTGTTTCATAATCAATGAATGCTTTATGCATAATTGATCTTTCTTGTTATAGGATATCAGTCCTTTTTTCAGACTTTAAATACAAAATTTGCGAGTTTTCAAACATTCGTTAATGTTCCTCAAAATGTGAAATTTTTTAATTTTTTAATTGTTCTTCTATAGACTGCTACAAGACATTTAGCATACCGAATTCTATCTCTACATCTTAAACAGGTTTTTTGTTTAATTTTGATTTAAGTCACCTTATTTGAGAGAAACATTGGAAAAACTGATAAATACAATAGTTTTTTCATTACGGTTATTGAAATTTTGATGAGTGAGAACTTTCTGTGTTTTCACTTACCAGTATACCAGTGGAATACTCAACATGACGAATATTAAACTTCAACTTAATGAGTCGGCTTTAGAGTTTAGGTGTAGAAGTGGCAATTTCATAGAAAAACAAACTGTATCTGAAGCTTTGATGCGGCTGATGAAATTGGCTGGGGCAAAATATTGGGTTGGAGGGAAAGTTATGTCGTATATTAAATAGGTAGGTGATTTTTCTTGTAAATAAAAAGAACATCTGTAACAAGTCGAGAAATTGCAGAAGAGTTTGGCATTCATCATACAACTGTTGGAGATCACATTAAATCTCTTGGGTTTGTGTTAAAGCAAAGTTTTTGGGTTCCACATGAATTAACGGAAAAGAATTTGTCTGATCGTGTAAGAATGTGTTCATCACATCTGATTAGACGCAATTTGGAGCCGTTTTTGGACAGGCTGGTTACTGGAGATGAAAAGTGGATTCTTTACGAGAACATTAAGAGAAAAAAATCTTACTGCAAACCAGGAACATCATCAGCAACAGTTCCAAAACCAAGTATCCATCAACGAAAAGTACTGCTTTGTTTGTGGTGGGACAGGAAAGGTCCAGTGTACTACGAGTTGCTGAAACAGGGGAAAACCATCAACGCGGATCTGTACTGTAATCAGCTGGATAAATTGAATGCAGCTATCAAAGAAAAAAGGCCAGCATTAGCGTCCAGAAAAGCGTCCAGATAATGCTCGCCCGCATACTGCAATGGTGACACAACAAAAACTGAAAGCGTTAGGATGGGAAGTCCTTAGTCACCCACCGTATTCACCTGACATTGCACCATCTGATTATTACCTGTTCAGATCTCTGCAAAATTATCTAACGGGAAAAAAATTCACGTCTTTTGAAAGTGTTTCTAAGGCAGTTGCTGACTATTTTAACTCCAAGGATGAGAACTTCTACAAAACAGGAATTCACAGGTTACCTGAAAGATGGCAACAGGTTGTAACAAGTAACGGAGCATATATAATTGATTAATATTAAACACATATTTTTATAAATGAATTCAAATATTTTCTTTGAAATACGACAGAACTTTCCCTCCAACCCAATAAATCAAATTAATAACCTATGTTTCACCACGCTTACCTGTTGAAAAATTCAAAAATCAAATTTCTACTCTTTAACACTTTCAAACATAGTTGAAAAGTGTTTACGATTCTGTTCATTCTGTCTGCCTGTCTGTCGCACGATAACTGCCGTAAAAATGACTTTCTCAAAATGAAATTTTAGTATGTTGTTAAGACGGTGTGTGGAACATATTGAAATATAAACGAATAATATCACCCAATTAGTTTTAGATTGAACCTGGGTTAAAAAATGAAATACATTGAACCCTATCGGACCTAATTTTTCTAACATTTTTTAAGCAAAGTTAAAGTTCACAATTTGCTTCGAAAATTTTAGGAAATATTCAAATTATCCCATAAAATATATAAAGAAATTACAGCAAAATATGTTCGGTAGTTTTTTTAAATAAAAATTAAAATAATAATTGCACCCATATTATAAGAGGAGATCATATGACCCTTTCAAAATAAAATATGGCATTCATCTTCTTTTCCCAGTGTAAAAATCGTGATTTTTAAAGTTCTTTTACATTTAAATTTAGTGTTGCATCCGTCCTAAAACCACTTTATTTTTGCGTATTTTCTGTGCATCTATATTCTGTGACAAAGCAATTACAATATTTTTGAGTTTAAATGTTCATCAAAGATCAAACTTTGCGTATTTCTACAGCGAAGCCTAATTTTAATGGATGCAGAATGTAAACAAGTGATTGTAAGATGAGTTGTATAAGAATTGCTGAGTTTTTTTCCTCCAAAATTATTTAGCTCTGGAGTCTGTAATAAAAGTGAAATGAATTCATTACTTTTTCATGAAGAGCCAGATGATTTATATTTCGATGACATCATTTGAATAAAGTTCATTTTTTACGAAGTAAAGTTTTCGATTAAGTTTTCAAATATAATAAATTATTGTAGTACTGTGATAATTTAAAATATATCAGCGCTGAATGTATCGCATTTTAGAGATGTTTAAATAAAATTGCATTTCAGTTGGAAAGTGTTGCATAATTAATGCTTTATGCATGATTGATCTTTCTTGTTAGTTTCTGGGAAAGTGAAAAAGCCTTAATATGGCTCTTTTAAAAGGCTCGTGCCATGCCTTGTGTAAACATTAATCGCTAAATTTTTTAAAAGAATTTGTCAGGCACTCTGCGCGTTAAATTTTATAAATAAAAATATCATATTAAATAATATTATTAAATTTAATTTCGGCCATCCCTTGTAACTGCTCGCATAGAGCAGGGGATAAGCTGGATGGCCTGGGTAATAAATAAAATTTTATAATAATTCTCACAAAAAGAGTGCCGAGATAATAAACAGACAGAAGCACAACTTATAATTTCATTTATACAGATAACAATTTTACAATTAAAGAATTTCTTTGTAGATAACGTTTCTGGTCTTCAGGTGCAGAAATAAGGAGAGATCATACATTTACGGCCCTTGGTATTAAAAGGTTTAATTTTTGTTTCGTTAATTTATAAAGCTGCCATAATTTTAGAGATAGAGGAATAAACAGCGAGACCAAGCCACGTTATCAGATTTTGCTCGAAAAAGAGTGAGGTCGTGGTAGTTTGCCGACTCAAATTACGATTGGATCTCGTGTTTAGAGCTCATATAACGATTGTTCACTCTCAAAGTGCGGAAACAGCCAAGAGGACATGAAAATAGACAGAAGTAAGAAGCTTAAATTTTGAGAAGGACCCTACTAAGGTACCCATCAAAATTTTATGAAATTCTGTTTAGCCGTTCTACCATGATGATCAGACAAACAGATGCACATTCAATTTTATTTATATAGATAGAACAAAATAGAATAAGTATATACCTATTTGAATAAAATCTTCAAAACATAGTCTTAATTCAGCGAATAAAATGTTTGGTGTGTGCCTCCATTCAATTTTATAATACATTCATATTTTGTATTTCTATAATCGTATGTATCACAACCAGTATCAGAGTAAACAAGTGAAAGTAAATAAATGATGAGTGAAAAATAAGTTTTTTTTTCAATGTCTTCCCCTACACAACAGTGGCGCACGAAAAAATCGAAAATAAATTTTAATCACATACGAAATTAAAGGATTGTGTAAGCAGATTCAATGCAAAATAATAATGTGTGAATCTTATCATTGCTCAAAACTGATAGTGTGCAGAATTGTCGAAGGAAAATGAGGGTGTAGGCAGATGAAATCTAAAATTTACATTATGACAGACTCTGATATTACCTATTATGCTATGATATTACCTATTATATTATGATATTACCCAATACAAATTTTAGATAAGGATACAATTTATAGTTATATAGCATTGTTTTGAATTAAATCTGCTTGCACCCCAATTTCTCTTCGACAATTTTACATAATATCAATTTTTAATAATAATAAGATTTATGCATTATTGTTTTACATTGAATCTGCCTATACCTTTAATTTTGTTCAATTTCCAGAAAGATTAAAATTTATTTTCCACTTTTCCGTGCGCTACTGTAGTGTGAGGGAGGACACTGAAAAACTTGTTTTTTCTTTGCAATTTAGTTTTTACTTTACCTTATCAATTTTTTACGTAATTCTTTATCATTTAGTTTTTACTTTTCGTTTTTGACACTTTCCAACATAGTTGAAGTGTTTATGACTTCGTTCATTCTGCCTGTCCGTCGGTTCGCACGATAACTGCCGTAAAAATGACTTTATCAAAATGAAATTTTAGTATGCTGTTGAAGACGGTCTGTGGGCCATATAGGGACTTGGAAGATAATCAGCATGTATGGGTGTACTTGGTTTGCAAGGATGAAATCATAACGAATTCGGTTCATAGTTCCTTCCACAGGTATGAAGGGACCCAGAGAATGCCACGAAGACATTCTCCAGATCATAACGCTGCCCTCACCGCCTTGCGTTCTTCCAGAAACGGTTGGCGAGTGTTTATTCTCCAATCTTTCACGTTTTATACACCAACGTCCATCCGTTCAATGAAGCAGAAAATATAACTTATCGGAGAAGGCAGACGATCTTTTGTCAACCAGCAGATGTTTAATTCTAATACTGCCGTGCCGCCTTTTCTGCCAATGCACCTTCATTAGCGTACGTGGAGTGATCATCCGTCTGCTTCGGAGGCTCATACACACCAGAGTTCGCTGAACTATCATTTGAATCACCTTTCCAGTGGCCTAGCTGGTTCATTCGGCCAGTGAGTTGCTCCACTGTATCGCAGCGGAGCCAACGGCCCTACCGTGCTGAAAACACAGGTTCTCGTTAGATCACCGAAGTCAAGCAGCATCGGGAGCGGTTAGTACTTGGGTGGCCGGTGGTTTGCGCGCTGGATTTGCACGCTGCCACAGCTGCCGCCGTGTTCATGCGAAGTACGATCACTTTAAATATGTGGGTCCGTAAGTCCTTCCGAGAGGTTGGTGGTAGAGGAAGAAGGATACGGTCCCTATGGATGCCTCCCCCACTGGGTTCCGGTCTAAATTGGGTGGCACTTCCCGGCCGTCCAAACGGTTACCTTACACCTTTCTGGTAGGTCGGACGGTCTGGGTCTCAACAACAACAACTGTATCGCAGCGATCGGTCCTCGCGAATCTTCGGAGCCGATATTCACCTATCACAGCATCGGCGTGTGGCGCTCCGCAGTTTCCACGTCGCTTATTTGCAATGGTGCCATTTCTCAATTGACAGTATAATTTAACCACAGCAGCACGCGAACAGTTCACAAACTGCGCAGTTTTGGAAATACTGCTACTTTTGGCCCGAAACCCGATAATCATCCCTTTCTTCAACAACGGATATGCTTTCAAAATGCCTACACCACACCTTATACATCTACGAAGCGAGCTCACTACACGTGCTTTCTTTCATTGGCTACTCGCTGTTGACGGCAAAAGTAGGAGGTGGTCACACACAATAATGTGTCTCGACCCTGTATGAAATTACATAAAAGGTTGTAAAAAATGTATCTTTTACTAAGCTTCCGCTTGCAAGTTGTGCTTTTAAATATTTTCTTAATTATTTAAAATTATTTATAAGTTGGCAACAGGTTTGTTGAATCTATGCCCCAGATGCATTCAACTTATTTATTATTTACGGTCTTTTTCTTATTTATGGTCATACTTACTATTTTGATACAAGCATAACAAATTACGAACAATCGGTTTTCTATAATGACTATACTATTAACGCTGTTAAGAGATACATATATTTTACCATGAGAATAATGCTACTGTAACTTTAAATGTCGATTAATTTGTGTTTTCATCATGCGAATTGCAAAATATTCCTTACATGTACATTCTAGTTTTTTACTTTCCTTATATACATAATGTATAAGGAAAGTATTGTGACGGGGTCGAAAATTCGAATTCGAGTTTTCGACGGGAGAGTACGTTTCAAGTATCCCTGATCACGAATCGAACATTTTTGAAGTAATGTGTGTGTGCCTGTGTGTGAAAGTATGTGTTGGCGTATGGTGGGAAGTGGGGACATTCATATGTTTACACACCTTCCAAGTGGGGACGCACCGGCAAGTGGGGACGTCCTCGCTTTGGATTTTTGCAGAAATGTGCTATTTAATGACAGATAATATTCTGAAAGAAGTTTGGTTGACTTTTGGCATAGGTCCCCAGTTAGGTGGTATATGTATATAGTCTGTGTATAACTGTGTATAGCTCGCGAATATCTGTGTGTGTCTTGCAAAAAAACACGTCCGCGGTTTATCAGAATTGCAACATATTGTGTGTATGCGGAACTGGTTTTCAGAGGGAAGGCGTTAACTGCCCTCTAGCTAAATCTGCGAAACACCCGTGTTGGTCTTTGAGGGAAACCGAGGACAACTCATAGAACTATCAAATTGAGATATTAGCTTCTTGGGATCCCCTAGAACCACTAGAGCCCCCCCAAAGAGATATGCATACATTTTTTTAGTAGACACAATCCCCTCCGCAAATTGTTGTAATTTTGATTTGGAAATATATTTCTAACTCGCTAGAAGAGAAAAATATTGCATTTCTGAAACTAATGCATTTTTTTTTCTTTTGAGGTTCCATTTATGGTTTAGGAGCCAATGTTATAAGAAACAGATTCTAGCCAGACTGTCTTTTATTATTTCCCATATGTCAAGAAATATTCCCGTCCAGGAAGCTAAAAGTGTTTAGAAATTAAGTATATACAACCATCTTCACAGCATATTTTTGCATAGAATTTATAGAAATACAGTGTGATTCAGTTTTTGAAGAGTGGTGTGTAATTGTAAAATACAGTCTTTCTCTCTGTATGTATATTCTGTATCTGTGTAAGCATTTGCCTGGTAATAAATGGAGCACAGGTTCGGAATTCAAAACACGGATAAACTCAAACCGCGAAGCGCAATTGTTTTATAATTAAATTAAAACTTATATTTCAAATACTTTTTTTTATTTTCTTTTAATCCTTAGACTCTTGACACTGCATTTTCCATTCAGTGAGTTAGAAAAACAACTCTCCTGAGATGGTTCAACAGTTTATTTGTTGCTGCTAATGCGAGTTTTAAAAAGACTTCAAAAAATCGGGAAAATGGATGTACTTTATTTTAAATGTAAGCAGTCTGAGAGCAAAAATTTTGTTCTGACTTTAATATATACACCTTTAAACTTGCTTATACACTTTTAAACCACGGACCATGCATATACACCTTTAAAACGCGGGCCATGCGAATACACCTTTAAAACGTGGACGATGCATATACACCATTAAAACGTGGGCCATGCGTATACACTTTTAAAACGCGGACAATGCATATACACCGTTAAAACGCGGACTATGCGTATACACCTTTAAAACGCGGACGATGCATATACACCGTTAAAACGCGGACGATGCATATACACCTTTAAAACGCGGACGATGCATATACACCGTTAAAACGCGGACCATGCATATACACTTTTAAAACGCGGACCATACGTTTACACCTTTTAAATGTGAATTATTTTTCAAAAAATGATAAAAAAAAAATATCTTAAGTGGGGCGCATATTATCATCTTGTGTTTTTATATTATTTAGTTAATTTTCTAAAATAAATATTCAGAACCTGAATGCTTTCTACTTGGTTCGTTTCCTCCGAAAATTAATAGGTCTCTGAGTGATGTTCATTGATTGAAAAATGCTCACCAAACTTTATTCGATTTATCCAATTTGTTCGAAAGATATGGCACTACATTAAAAAATATATAGATGAATATATGTTTCAATATCTCGAGAGCAGATCGGGATAATTTCTAAATAAAGATGTCCATTCATTTCGGATTTAAGCTGTTTGTGTATAAAGCATTCACTCATTTGATAATAGGGAATTTATATTTTTTTTCCGAATTGTTCCATTTTTGACCAAAAACATGAACTATCTCAAGAACAGTGCGTATAAACCTCATGTAAATGATGACATTCGTGTTAAAAAGCTGACATTATAAATACATAAATATTTCTTTAACATTTTTAAGTTTACTTATGTTTCCGAATTTGAAAAGCATGATAAAGAAATAAGATCTATTCCTTGATCCGTTTATCCCAACAGGTAATAGGCTTCTAACATTTACCGATTTAAATAATCGTACCAAATTTTTTTCTGTATTATCAACTTATTCGATACTATTGTACCCACAAAGATATAGACAGATGGTTAAAATTGGTTAATTCGTATTCAGGGATGCTCCAAAACGCGTATAACCTATACCATCAAAATAAATAAAAGAATTTCATTTTTGTCTCATCAAAATTGTTTTTACATATAGTCGTATACTATGTGCTGAAAGGAAAAAAAAAATAGTCATCTGGGATTAATTGATTTTAATGAAAGAAAGGGTAGATATGGACATATTAATAAGGGAAAAATTACTTAATAAGAGAATATTCACCACGTTCATGCTCCATACTAATAAAACCACAGAAACCCTATGGGCACAGTCTTTTAATGCCATCTGAGTTGAGCCCCTTTCCACAATTTTGCCTATCCGTTTAATTCGAAAAGTATCTATGTTTTAACAATGGAAGCCAAAATATAGAACATTAAACGCGGACGATGCATATACAAAAACGCGGACTATGCGTATACACCTTTAAAACGCGGACGATGCATATACACCGTTAAAACGCGGACCATGCATATACACTTTTAAAACGCGGACCATACGTTTACACCTTTTAAATGTGAATTATTTTTCAAAAAATGATAAAAAAAAATATCTTAAGTGGGGCGCATATTATCATCTTGTGTTTTTATATTATTTAGTTAATTTTCTAAAATAAATATTCAGAACCTGAATGCTTTCTACTTGGTTCGTTTCCTCCGAAAATTAATAGGTCTCTGAGTGATGTTCATTGATTGAAAAATGCTCACCAAACTTTATTCGATTTATCCAATTTGTTCGAAAGATATGGCACTACATTAAAAAATATATAGATGAATATATGTTTCACTATCTCGAGAGCAGTTCGGGATAATTTCTAAATAATGATGTCCATTCATTTCGGATTTAAGCTGTTTGTTTATAAAGCATTCACTCATTTGATAATAGGGAATTTATATTTTTTTCCCGAATTGTTCCATTTTTGACCAAAAACATAAACTATCTCAAGAACAGTGCGTATAAACCTCATGTAAATGATGACATTCGTGTTAAAAAGTTGACATTATAAATACATAAATATTTCTCTAGCATTTTCATATGTTTAAGTTTACTTATTTTCCCGAATTTGAAAAGCATGATAAAAAAATAAGATCTATTCTTTGATCCGTTTATCCCAACAGGTAATAGGCTTCTAACATTTACCGATTTAAATAATCGTACCAAATTTTTTTCTGTATTATCAACTTATTCGATACTATTGTACCCACAAAGAAATGGACAAATGGTTAAAATTGGTTAATTCGTATTCAGGGATGCTCCAAAACGCGTATAACCTATAACCATCAAAATAAATAAAAGAATTTGATTTTTGCCTCATCAAAATTGTTTTTACATATAGTCGTATACTATGTGCTGAAAGGAAAAAAAATAGTCATACGGGATTAATTGATTTTAGTGAAGTAAAGGGTAGATATGGACATAGTAATAAGGGAAAAATTACTTAATAAGAGAATATTCGCCACGTTCATGCTCCATACTAATAAAACCACGGAAACCCAATGGGCACAGTCTTTTAATGCCATCTGAGTTGAGCCCCTTTCCACAATTTTGCATATCCGTTTAATTCGAAAAGTATCTATGTCTTAACAATGGAAGCCAAAATATAGAACACTAAACGCGGACGATGCATATACAAAAACGCGGACGATGCATATACACCGTTAAAACGCGGACAATGCATATACACCGTTAAAACGCGGACCATGCGTATACACCTTTAAAACGCGGACAATGCATATATACTTTTAAAACGCGGACCATACGTTTGTATCTTTTAAATGTGAATTATTTTTCAAAAAAAGATAAAAAAAAATATCTTGAGTGGGGCGCATATTATCATCTTGTGTTTTTATATTATTTAGTTAATTTTCTAAAATAAATATTCAGAACTTGAATGCTTTCTACTTGGTTCCTTTCCTCCGAAAATTAATAGGTCTCTGAGTGATGTTCATTGATTGAAAAATGCTCACCAAACTTTATTCGATTTATCCAATTTGTTCGAAAGATATGGCACTACATTAAAAAATATATAGATGAATATATGTTTCAATATCTCGAGAGCAGATCGGGATAATTTCTAAATAAAGATGTCCATTCATTTCGGATTTAAGCTGTTTGTTTATAAAGCATTCACTCATTTGATAATAGGGAATTTATATTTTTTTCTCAAGAACAGTGCGTATAAACCTCATGTAAATGATGACATTCGTGTTAAAAAGCTGACATTATAAATACATAAATATTTCTCTAACATTTTTAAGTTTACTTATGTGTCCGAATTTGAAAAGCATGATAAAGAAATAAGATCTATTCTTTGATCCGTTTATCCCAACAGGTAATAGGCTTCTAACATTTACCGATTGAAATAATCGTACCACAAATTTTTTTCTGTATTATCAACTGATTCGATACTATTGTACCCACAATGATATAGACAGATGGTTAAAATTGGTTAATTCGTATTCAGGGATGCTCCAAAACGCGTATAACCTATAACCATCAAAATAAATAAAAGAATTTCATTTTTGTCTCATCAAAATTGTTTTTACATATAGTCGTATACTATGTGCTGAAAGGAAAAAAAAATAGTCATATGGGATTAATTGATTTTAATGAAAGAAAGGGTAGATATGGACATATTAATAAGGGAAAAATTACTTAATAAGAGAATATTCACCACGTTCATGCTCAATACTAATAAAACCACAGAAACCCAATGGGCAAAGTCTTTTAATGCCATCTGAATTGAGCCCCTTTCCACAATTTTGCATATCCATTTAATTCGAAAAGTATCTATGTTTTAACAATGGAAGCCAAAATATGGAACACTAAACGCAAAATACATATGTTTTAATATGCGGAAAAAATACAAATATTGCTAAATTCCCCTGTATAGATTTTTAAAGACACCATATGTACAAATTTGTTATGGCAATTCTGTCCACACAATAGAACAGAATATAGAAATACGTATATAGAGCAAATAGCTGAGGTTTGAGAAGTTAGTCGGTATTAGAACTGCCTATTGCACGATAAGTTATATGAGTACTCTACCAACTAACCAAAAAACTACTTTCTGACAAGTGAATAAGATAAAACTGCATACATTTGACACAAGCACATTCTCCTGATGGTTTAGAGTGCTTGTCTCGAGATCAACAGGCTAGGGTTCTAAATCTTTATAGTCGGTACAAGACTTCATACAGACTCATGTTCGGTATTGTCGACTCTGGTATATTAAATGAATATAAGTGCAAGTATGTGATAATTTTTAAAAATTTAATTCATTTGTTAAGGCCAAGAAGTATTTTCATCGAATTAGTAGGAATATATTCTGAAGTGCTCGTTATGCGGTCAGGATAGCATAGGCAGAGGCATATATGAAAAATATTTTTAAAAAGACTGAGTCACATGTACGTGACCTCAATTTTTGCATAATATTTCCAAATAAAACATGCTTTTCTGGAAAAGTTTGTTTCCTACTGTAAACATATAGGATATATATATATGATCATTGTATAGGAGTGGAGAAAATTTTAGTCTCAAGTTCCAAACAAATATATCGATTGACTGGAGTAGCACAATGTACCCCAAGTTAATTTCCAGTTAAAATTGAGACAGGAATGTTCTAATCTCAATTCATTTTTGGTTCGAAGTACATAAAAAGCATCGACTTATTTTATAATACCGAAAGTATTTAAAAAACATAAATTTATTTTGTAATACTGAGCATTTAATTATATGATCTTCTCATTTTAGAACAAAAAACGTGCAATCTTTTAAAAACGGAACATCTTTACATCCTAAATGATATTCACTTGTAAATGAATAATTTTATATAAAATGACTAATTGCAAAAAGCTTTCAATACAATTATTTTTATAATGTTATTTTAATTATCGAAACAAAACATGTTTGAAAGATTGAGTATACCCCTTGTCTAATCTCTCTGAATGTCAACAGTCTAAATGTATCCATATCTGTCATAGATTATATTTTTATTCAATTTATGAAAATTATAGTTAAATAGAAATATTTGATCTTATTTACCTGATACTGGAACAAAAGATTTCACGAAAATTTTGTGAAACTAGGGTAAAATAAATTTTTCTTCCTATTTTTTTATATAAAAAGTAAAAGAAAAGTGCAAAATCATAAAAGATACAAATTATTGTGTAAAATTAGTTGATCAGTAAAATAAATAGGCCACTAAGTTTACTGATTAAAATAACAGTGCGAAACTTCGTTTGGAGAACATAATTTGTTCGAGAGATATCGTGTCTACAGGAAGACATCGTTTAAAAATGATTGATTTGTATTCAGGAAGACTCAAAATGTTTAAATTCATCCAAATCGAAGAGTCGAATTATTTACCAGTACGTTATGTATAGTAGGATAAGTGAAAACAAAGAAAATCTTGATAGATTCTGTGGAGAATCACTACCTTGAATTTTCATACATAAGCGAGAATTACTTCTCTATACAAGAAATGCTGTGTAGCCTCGATTGTACAAGTAAAACTATTTGATTCATAAAAATGCTAAATATCATTTTCATTTAAGTGTCCAAATTCAGTTTACCTATTTGACTCTAAAAATGCGCTCAATATTAATGATCAGAATTTTTTCAAAGAAGCTTTAATAGTTAGAAATGTAAAAATTTTGGGAGTTTGTTTCTTGCTAAGCCAGCGAGGTGTTTTAAGTACAAAGGGAGATAGAGTGTTCAAATTTTTGTATTGTGAACAATGAACTTAGTTTGAGGGTGATGGCCCTTTATTCTATCCCGATTCATATGGTGCTTTAAATGTGTGAAAGTTTAATTATTTTTTTCGAGCAATGTTAATTTTTATTTCTATCCTTCATTGCGCCTTAAATTGAAAGGAAAACGGTATCATTTAAATGAATCTGCTTCCCGAAATCTGGTATTAATTCTCGGTGCTTTAATTTAGGTATTTTCTTGAATCGAAGAAAAAAGCAATTTACAAAAGTTATAATTTCCTGAAGGATTACCTTTTTTATAATTATTTAATTACCTAATTCAAGTTGAATCTTAGTTGTTAGAGGAAATACTATTAAAATTATGTTTATATTTTCTTATTACTAAAGCACTGTATTTTTGTTGACGTTCCGGTTTTAGAACTAGAGAAAGTACAGTGCTTTGTTTAAAAACAATTTTTAGTTTTTCAAACTAATAATAAAAATTTCAATTTCGGCGCCACTGTGAGACGTCGCCAGAGGACGTCGCCTCGCTGTTTTATTCCTTGTCACGGCCCTGACTATTAACGCAAAAGTGGACTGAAACATCTAACTTTGAAATCAGTATAAAGCTATAAATTTCCACATTTGTTTTTTGTCTGGGTGTGTGAGTGGGGGAGAGTTACATACAATAGCATTTTACAGAAAGGTTCAGAAGTTCTGAGGACAGTTTGTTGCCGTAGATTTCATGTATAAGAATTTTTTCATGTGATCTAAAATACTCCATGTGTGGGAAACTTTGAGTATTACAAAAGCAAAATTTGAAAATAAGAGTATTATTTTATTATTTATTCATGGATCTACGAGAAAAATTCTGATATACAAAATAATTAATTAATAATTTTATTTTGTTTCATTTCCACTGATTAGAAATACCCATAGTTCATATATTTTTATCTCATGTAGTAAAATAAATTGTCTTGTCTCATGTGCGTGTCGTCTGTAACCGAAAATCGAAGTTTCGGACAACGGCGAAACTTTGTGCGGTACTAAAGTTCTCCGAATAATACGGTTCGACGAGATTTTTTTAATTCAAATTATCTTAACATTAGGGGGCTGGACAACCCAGTGGTTAAAACATCACTTAGAGGATCCACGTTCGATTCCTGACTCTGACCAAACTGTTCCCGTGTTCAGAGTACATATTTGTATAAGTGCTTTGTACAGTCGCGCATAAGTAACATTCAAAAATACCGCCGTTTTAAATGTCAGCAATAATCAACGGATATCCATAAAAATTCTTCTTTCAGATCCTTGTGGAAGAATTCTATGGTATGTTTAAAAGAATGTTAATCATTTTTTAAGATATTCACAGGAGAAAATGGAATATATTTCAAAAATGGCGTCACCGCATCAAAATAAAAAAATGACCTGATCGCATCAAAATAAAAAAAATAATAATTAATAAAAAAAACTGGATTATTCTATGTAACACGTGAATATTAACTTTATGCTTATTTTTATGCAAAAAAAAGAATGTATTAGACGATTTTTGGAATGCTAGAATTATCTGCTTTTGAGCTGTTATATTATCGGACACTTTTATCGGACACTGCTGTTATATTATCAAACGTTATGAATTGAGTAACCCTTTTTATTGTAAAAATTTCCCAATATGTTTATTTCATAACAATTAAATAAATTCTTTATCCTTTTGAAGGAATTTGATTTTTCTTAATATTTCGACGTTTATGAATTTAAAAAATATAACTTTGTATCGCTGAACGCATATGACATTTTACTAATTTACTCGAATTTTACCGATCAACAAAATAGGAGAGGGGGGAGGGGGAATAAACCAATTTTGTCTGCGTATGCAGGCAAGTTGAAAAATCGATCGAATTTAATTTTGAATTGCTGAAATTTCTCTGAGCAAGAAACTGTCGGACACCAAAACTTGAAAAAAAAAAAAAAAAAAAAAGAATGCGAAATTCTTACGATCTATAGCTTCAAGATGAATAGAAAGTATGGCTGAGCGGAATAGTAGCCTTTAAACGCGCTATTTTTACCATCATCCTTCATATTTACCGTATAGTTGTTTATGGACAGTACATAGTAGGATAAAGTTGAACAACAGTACTTCGTCACAATATCAGCAGTTTGGCTCGGAAAAGTCCCCCCCCCCCTCCATTCCCAAGGTTGGGTCAGCTGCAGCGTATATTCAAAACTAAGGTGCCTTATTTAAATACAGGAGTCTTATAACGAAACTATTGCATATAGATTAATTTTTTTTTAATTTATCGTAAATATGTTACAATGAATATTTAACCAATAAATAAATTTACAAGCTAAAACTAACGGGTAAGAGTTTCGCGTAATATTTTAATTTTGATACACAACTTTAATTCCGATTACACATCCGTTTTCGGAAACCCTTTAAAATTTGAGGCAGTTGTATAAACGATGAAAACCCTTAGTACAGCGTGTGAAGTTCAGTAGGGCGCTGGTGGGGGTCAAAGGATAGAATTGCCACCTCCGCGCCAGGTCATGTATCAAAACACATTCTATATATCTAAGGCGTTAGACGTCTAAAAAAAATATAAAACGGATATATTAGACGAAATATCTACGGATAGAATATCTAAGGAGTTTGGCCGGTCATTTCGTTAATCGCTAGTTTTTCAAATTGAATCGCCGACGTGGGAATTTACGACGTGGGAATACCTTAGAGCAGGAATAAGAAGTATGTCTTCGTATCTCTCCTCTAAGGGGAATACCTGGCCTGGGAAGAATGAATGCTCCACCCCAGGCACGGGAACTATGAAAACCCTTTATGATAACGGAGTGTGTCGCCTATCTTGAGTGTTCATGCTCAGAGGGTTATGATTTCACCCTGGGGGCCGTACGAAGCCGACAAAGGGCCGTAGTTCACTCACCACTCTTTGGTTGTAAATATTGCTGGACTTTGCGTGGCTTTCAGCGATCGATAGGTATCCTTACAATTCTTTCTCCCAGATACTTCTGCAAACATTCTATTGTAAGTCTTAAAAGTGTTGATCATCTTTTAAGATGTTTACAGAAAAAAAAAATTGACTAAACGACAAATGTGGCGTCCACTTTAGCCGGTTCACATCAAAACTAAAAATATCAATTATTCCTATATTTAGCTCGTGAAAATGTACTTTATGCATAATTTTATGCAAAAAAAAATAAATGTGTCGATTTTTAGAATGCTAGAACTGTCTATTTTGTAGGAATTCTACACTTATAGACATTTAGAAAAATAGTTATAGACATTTAGAAAAATAGTTAATGTGACGGGATCCTTCAAAAGCAAAATTCGGCAACTATTAATTCATTTCTGCAGTGCATATGCTTCACAAAATATGATAGTTTGAACTGCCCTGTTAAAAATTCGTTAAAAATCCATTTAAAAATTTAAAAAAAAATCGTTTAAAAACAATCACAGTTAAAAAAATTTTATAAAAATATTAATTTGTAAAACTAATATATTGATTATGACTAAAACTCGAATTCTATGAAATTTCATATTTGTATATGCAATTGCATATATGAACACTTATAGAGCATGTAAATGCATAAAAGGCCTTTAAATGCATATTTTAAGTACTTTATTTCCTTTTAGCTTGCATTTTTTTTATTTTAACTATATTTTTATCTTCTTTAACACTTTACAACAAAGCTGAAAAGTGTTTATGACTTTGTTCATTCTGTCTGTCTGTCTGTCCGTGAGCACGATAACTGCCGAAAAAATTAATTTATCAAAATGAAATTTTAATATGTTGTTCAGACAGTCTATAGGACCTATGGGAATATAAATGAATAATGTCACCCAATTAGTTTTGGATATAACCGGGTTGAAATAATGAAATACATTGAACCTTATGAGGCCTAAATTTTCAAACATTTTTTAAGCAGATTTAAAATTCACAAATTGCTTCGAAAGTTTTATGAAATATTCAAATTGTCCCATAAAATAAATAATAAAAATTTCAGAAAAATATATTCAATAGTTTTTTAAATAAAAATTTGAATAATGATTACACCTTTTATATGAAGCGATCACGTAACCATTATATGAAGAGATCACATGACCCACTTCAAAATAAACTATGGCATTCACCTTGTGCCAAAATTGTGATTTTTAATGTTCTTTGTAATTCATATTTAGTGTTTAATCCGTCCTAAAACCGCTTTATTGTTGCTTAAATTCAGTGCATCTACATCCTGAAACACTGCAATTACAATATATTTGAGTTTAAATGATCATCCAACTTTGACTATTTCTACAACGAAGCCGACTTTTCACTAATGGAAAATGTAAACACCAAAATGTGTAAAATGAGTTGTATAAGAATTGTTGCATTTCTTTAACGCAAAATTATTTAGCTCATGGAGTCTGCAATATAGCTGACATGAATGAAATATTCATTGATTTTAGAGAGTAGGACGATTTTTTCGATGAAGTTTAAAACATAGAGTCTAATTACTTGTACCTCCATGGTCTTAAGTTTGAAATAAAATAAATTATTATAGTATTGTGATGAATGAAATGAATGGAAAAACGTTTATGAATGAAATGCTGATTTTATAGAGAGAGCCATGTGTGTTATATTTCGATGGCGTCATTTGAATACATTTTATTTGTTTTTGATGAAGTTTTCAAATGTAATAAATTATTGTAGTATCATAATAATTTTAAAAATATTATATAGAAATGTATCGCATTTTATAGATGTTTAAACCAGACAATTTATATTTCAATCCCGTCATTTGAATGAAGTTCATTTTTTTCGATGAAGTTTTAAGTTTTCAAATTAATGTAGTATTGTGATAATTTTTAAAATATTACCGAGGAATGTATCGAATTTTAGAGATGTTTAAATAAAATTGCATTGAAGTTGGAAAGTGTTTCATAATCAATGCCTTAAGCATGATTCATCTTTCTTTTTAAATAGCTAGATAAGTTAACATCGGACGAAGCTAAACATATTTCTCATTCAACACCGAAATTCCGTGAGCTACTAAGGCCATGCAATTATCATAAGAAATGATGAAATCTTTTCAGGGTAAAATATCAAGAGACATGTCTGGTAAAAGAGATGGAAAGTCACGTTATACGAATATCTGAAGTTTTGCATACGTCGTTTTCAAAGAGCTGTTCTGTAAAATTTTCTGTATAAGCATTGTGAGTAAAAATGCCTAAAATTAAATCTAGTAAATCAATCCGAATAAAATCATGTATTTATAATCATAGAAAAATCTGAATACAGATGGTGTTTTTATATTATGTAATATGCGAGAAAAAATTATTCAGAAAAATATCAGAGCAACATGTAAAAACTGCTATTCACATTTCAGAGAGAAAAAAAAAAAAAGAAGAGTAAACACGCAGTTATAACTAAGCCGTTTTCAGCATGGAATACCCAAGAACTAAATATCACTTTCAGTTCAAAAGATGACAAGTACTGTCCAATAATATCAGTTGGTATTAAAAGAACATTTTTAGCATTAAAATGTTTTTAGATGATAAACGACAAAGTCTACGTGTCAAGAACTTAGAAAAGCACATTAGTTGGTTACAGCAATAAAATTTACTCACTATATGAAAATTTTGACTATATTTGAACAATGATATAAAAACTTTTGATTTGCAATAATAGTTTGCTTGAGTTTGGTTGAAATTCCGCGTTTTTAAATGCTTTCAGATGCATTAATGATATTCGAACAAAATATATAAATACATGTATTTTATGTTATAAGTAATTAATTATTAAATTTTAGGTGCATATTTGCATGCATATTTTGACAAATTTTAATGCATATATTAGTTATGATATTAATGTATTATCAAATGAGACATATCTGTGTCTGCAGTTACGTAGGAAGCGTCATAAGCATTCATTGATAATGATTACGTTAGTTCTCCATATATAATTGCATTATATTCTTCACAGAGTATTGGTGTATTAAATCCGACACTGTAAACTACCACATTTGATCTTCGACCTCCCTTCCCTGTTCGAGATCCTGACGACACCTATATACCAATCTTGACACTTTTTAAAAAATAAAAAAAATTTTGATTTTCATAAATTTCATTGTAATGTCGGCAAAAAAAAAAAATCAATATTTTCCCTCAAAAGGCTCTCTCTCTCCCAAGAATGCCTTATCAGCAAGCACTATTGAGAGGAAAATTATACACTCTTTTTAAACATCGAGTTTTTGCAATAAATTAATTTTTAGCATTTGGCAACAGAAGTTTGAATCCTTTAATTTCTATTCTTAAATTATTACAAGATATTTTGAGCTATCTATCTATCTATATATATTAATTGTCAAGTGTCCGTCTGTTCGTCTGTCTGTCACGTTTTTTTAGGCACTCCCCGTATAAATAGAGACCTGCAATTTGGTGCACAGGTCGATCGTTCGATAAAACCCCCTGGAAAAATCGAATTTTTCGAAAATGTTCCGTCGAGGGTATGCTCCACACCAAAACGTTCGAAAAGTGAAATGATAGAAAAGTATACTTTGCGATGAGATAGAGATTTCAAATTTAGAGTATGTAAACCATTCTAAAGGAAGAAAGTGTGCAATTTTAGATTTCAATATTTGCTACTTTAGTGGGTGCCGCGCACCGAAATGTTCGATTTTCCGAACAAATGAAAAACGCTTGCTTTAAATTTGATAGAGGCTTGAAATTTGGTATACGGGTTAATCATTTGATGAAAACACTCAAGACAACATTGTTTTTCAAAAATGTTCGTTTAAAGAGGTTGCTCCAAAAACAAAATGATGAAAATTCATGTTTCGAGATGCAATAGAGACTACAAATTTGGTGTGCGAGTAGATGGTTCGAAAGGAAAAACACGTACAATTTCAGTTCTCCGATATTTTCTACTTTATGGGGGTACCGCAAACCCAAATATTCGATTATCCGAAATAAATGAGAAACGCCTCCTTTCAAAATGTAATAGAGGTTTGATATTCGGTATTTGGGACAATCATCTGATAAAAAACACAAGAATAGAGTTTTTGAAATCTGTTCATTTAAGAGGGTGCTCCACACAAGCAGAGATGTGTATATATACCCAAGTCAGGGATTAAATAATGCTCAAAATTAATGATAAAAATCACATCAATGCAAAGTTAAAATATTTTATTTTTGTATTTATATTTTTTTATAAAGCTTACAACCATATTACTGAAAATTCTTAAAAGGTTTTTTCTATCGCATGTAAACTTATTATCATAGGCGAATCAAGAACGTTGAAGCACAACGTTGAAGCACATCTATTGACCTAATGAGTTTACGAGTCGCATTTCATGACCAATAAAATATAGCTTACAACCCTACAAGAGCTATTTATAATTTTATAATTCGAGAATAGACCAGATTCAGAACTGTAATCCCCATTTGATCGTCTACACCCCCACACACTATTTTTGGGATCCTATGTACCGAAATTAAGTGTATGTCGGATATCCTATGCCTATGATAGGATGTTTGTATATGAAAAAAAACGCTGCAGTAAGAATTTTTAGGAATCTGGTTGTAAGTATCACAAAAGAAATCAGTTTTCTTTTAAATACCAAAAGAAAATTTTTCATCTTTGCCCTGATGCAAGTTTAGGCATTAATGTTTGGCATTATTCAATCCACGACTTGGGTATATATACCACTCTGTTTATTTTATTTGTAGATATTTACCTTTTTGATATCAGGTTTGTTGGTTCTTTAGCACTGGTGAAGGAGATCCCGCTTATTCTCGAAACAGTTGTCAGCCACAATTTTATTTTTTTTACTTGAATATCTTAGATTTTTTTCCCTAATCCTTTGCACAATGTGTTTTCGTTTTTTTATTGGTATAAGGAAGAACTGAAAATAAAAATTCAAAAAGTTAAAAGTTAAAAAAGAAAAGCGAAATATTTTTTAAGGAAAGTTAAAAAAAAATTTTTAAATTATTTCCTAATTTTTTATTAAAACCATTTCATTACTCAACCGTTTATATTTGTAAAGCAGAATTTCCTATACTCCTTTGTAAGGAACTCACACATTATTGAAAAATTAACTTGTATGGAACTCGCTCGTTGTTGCAAAATTTTACTTCATATGTACGTAAATCGCAAGAAATGGCACAAAATTTCAGTTGCACGGAAGCCAGCCATTACCGTATTTAAGAGTGGTCACACCACTCATTTTCCCAGGCCGATCTCGTGCCAATTTACCTCTGTACTACTCTATGTCACTGGAAACCAATATTAAAAAATCGGTGTAGATTATGGGTGGGACAACGGTAATCTAAAAGGACGAGTCTCTCAAAAAGACAGGTGTATAATATATACTGTCCCAAACATCCATTTCTTTCGAGACTAGCTCTTTGCCCATTACAAATGCTATTATTTTACGAATCTTGTTTGAAGTCTATCCTCTAAGTAAACCGCACAATAGATGAAAAGTAGCACCCTTTGACCCGCAGGATGTCGGTAAGAAAGAGGAGGGGACTCATCGGAACAGGAAAGAAAAGGCCTCAAGAAAAATGATTTTTATTTTAGACTAGCAGCATACCCGTTCTTCGTACGGAGTATATATTATAAAGAAACTTGAAATTCATAATCATGCCCAAATTCTTATAGTATACTGAATGACATGTTTAATCAAAATATTCTGTTAAAATATTTAATTTAATGCTCCTAAAAAGAAGTTTAAGAATCTCTGTTCTCGCTATATAAAATTATCTTCATGGACATATCTGAAGAATAAAACATCTTGGACCCCTTATGTAAGCAAATATAAAAAAAATATGGAATTGAATCAATATATGCAAAATAAAAGCGTTAAAATTGTATGGGACCCGTACTAATTATATACGCGAATATTAGAAAATATAACCTGTATTAGTAGATTACATGTATAAATTGAAAATACCAATAAACCCGTAATCTTTAAATCTGAAGACAGTCATTTATTCCAATATATGTCAAAATTAAAGTGCTAAAATTATATGGGAAGATATACACGTACTACTTATAATGTCCGATTATTAGTAGAAGATTACCCGTTTTGCAATATGAGTCACAAATGTTTTTTGGTAAAATACAACAGACGACGTAATAAATTGAATATATAATTAATCCCCTTAATCTTCATACCAGAAGACTGTACTTGATTCCAATATATATGCCAATATATGTCAAAATATATGCCAATATACCTGTACTACTTATATTCTCGTAGGTTAGAAGATATACCCGTGCATTCCTAGAAGATTACTCGTACAACGTACAATATGCGCGTGTCAGCAATTTTTGCCGCAATAAAACAATGGCGTAATAACTTAAAAATATCAATAATCCCTGAATCAATAATTCCGGAAAATATCAATAATAATAATGTTTAAACCTGAAGAGTATAATTGATATTATCCAGTCCAAAATGAAATGGCAATGAAATTTATTTTATATACATATCTTCATTATTCAAATCGGAAAGGATTTAATAAAAATCGTCTGCCGCATAAACACATTGGATTTAAATCCGTTGCTAAGCGACATGATATCATTTGCTTCAAATAAATTGGTAGAAAAAATATCGTCTAAATAGTTATATTTCTATGGAACATTTGGCGACAGTTTCGTCAAATTAGCGACATTTTAAAAAATCGCCAAATTTATCGCCAAGTGGGACTGCAGAACTGACAGTTCCACTTTGCGACAAATTGACGAAATATCATCACAATACTATCCCCTAACAAAAAACAATTAATATCATTTATGTAGCGCAATTTTATCAATTTCAAGATATTTTTATAGATTTGAAAACATTTTTATCAATTTGGTGACATTTTAAAAATTCGCTAAATGTATTACTAAGTAGGATGGTTGGTCTGACAGAGAAATGCTAACCAAACATCATTTCAGTACTCTCTTCTAACAAAACAAAAAAAAATTTCATTGATATGTAGAAGACCCAAGCCACACGACCAACCCGAAGGTTTATGGCAGCTGTTTGTGTGTCGTTTATATCAATTTGGCGACATTTCCGTCAATTTGCAAAGTTTAAGAAAAGTTGTCAAATTAGCGATATCCCTCCAAATTCGTAGCTTTGAATTTGCAGATCTGAATGAAACATTCTTATCCCGTTTCAATATACTAAATGAAAACACTACAATTGTATTAGAAGATATACCCGCTCTACTCTTTTTCTGTTTCAACAATCGGCTATATGAATTTATTGGCTAAACACAATATATGAGTTTAGTAGCTAAATACGATATAAGCTTGAAAACTCTTTGCCAAAATAAATGAAATTGATGTACGCAGTCAGCAGTTAATATAATTAAAAGAAAAATCAAACCGTCCATTCATAAGATATACTTTTATATCCATTTATCCATTTATTTATTATTTAAATCGAAAAAAAATAATAAAAACATTAACAAACACATTTAATTTAATTGCGATGCCGAGCAACATGATATATCCTCTTAAAATGTTAAAATTTATTAACCACTAACAGCACACCCGTTATTCGTACGGAGTGTATAATTTAAAGAAACTTAAAGTTCGCAATCATGTGCAAATTCTGTTAAAATATTAAATTTATTGCTCCTAAAGAGAAGTTTAAGAATATATGTTCTCACTATGCAAAATTATCTTCACGATCAGATCTGAAGAATAAAACATCCTGCCCCCTTTTGTAAGCAAATTTACAGAAGAAAAAATAGGAATTGAATGAATATATGCAACCCCGTACTAATTATATTGTCGCAGATCAGAAAATATGCCAATGTGTTAGTAGAAGATTACCCGTATTACAATATGCGTCTCAAAAATATTTGCCAAAATAAAAGAGATGACGTAATAAATTGAAAATATCAATAATATCCGTACTCATTATACCAGAAGGTCGTAATTGATTCCAATATATGCCAATATATATCAAAACATATGTCAATATACCTGTACTACTTATATTCTCGTAGATTAAAAGATATACACGTGTATTTGTAGAAGATTCGTACAACATACAATATATGAGTTTAAACAATTTTTGTCATAATAAAATAATTTCATAATAACTTGAAAATATCAATAATCCTTGAATCAATAATCCCCGAAAATATAAATAATAATAATTTTTAAACCTGAAGACCGTAATTGATATTATCCAGTCAAAAATGCTATAAGAAAAATCAAATCGTTCTTTTCTAAAATATATTTTTATATCCATTTATTTATTATTCAAATCGAAAAAATAATTATTAAAATTAACAGACAGATTTAATTTAATTGCGTTTCTGAGTAACATGATATAAGATAGAATCTTATAACATGTTAAATATGTCATGTCTTATAACATAAACTGCGAAATTAAATAACGATTTTGATTTCTCTATACTTCTCATTGTTCCGTAAAAGCTTGTTTTAAATAAACCATGAACCATGGAGATAGATTTCCCCTTTAAATCATGTTTCAAACAATTCATGTTTTCAGAAAGTGAC
Source organism: Amaurobius ferox (assembly GCA_951213105.1). NCBI lineage: Eukaryota > Metazoa > Arthropoda > Arachnida > Araneae > Amaurobiidae > Amaurobius > Amaurobius ferox. Next base: position 134,478,292 of record OX578135.1, on the reverse strand, counting down.
TAATTAACGCAAAAAATCTCCCATCAAACTCAGAGATTAAATTTTAATTCACTTTCAAACGATTTTCAAGCTTTTCGTTTGGATAAACCACGGAGTTAGGGAGTAGAACTCCTAGGGAAAAGTTCCGTTTTTCATTAATATCTCGACAACCCCAGGTCTTAGAAACTCGAAACTTGGACAAAAGTTATGGGGGATATTTCAAGGCTATTCACCAAATTTCATTAAATTCGGTTCAGCCGTTTTTCCGTGATGATGAGACAAACGAAAATTTCGTTTTTTACTAATATCTCGAGAACCACTGGTCGTGAAACTCAAAACACTGATATAATTTTAAGTGGGGCTATTTCTGGGCTACCCACAAAATTTCATCATATTCGGTTCAGCCGTTCTCCCGTGATGGTGTGACAAACAGACAGACAGACAGACAGATTTTCATTTTTATTTATATAGATTCGTCATACATAATAATCTTGATTCATCTAATATATTTCAGAATGTTTTTCAAATCAGGCGTTTCTTCTTTCAAATAAATAAATAAAACAAAAAGAATAAAAAATAATGTGTTTAACAAATGACTTTCTCTACAGATTAACACATCTGAATTTTGTTGGAAAAATAACACAATCTAGTGCTTGTTTACTATGAGAGCCCGCTAAAATTAATAGACTTATTGCAGTTACTAATTATAAAAATATGTATAAGAAATTTCATGTAAATTGATTTAATATTTCGTTAGATATCGTGCACTCGTGGAAAAGCAAAAATACCTAATATCTCGAGAACGGCTCTTGATAACTACTGAAAAATAGTGTCCCATAATTATTAGTTAACTGTATTTAAAAATCATTTTGTCATAAGATAATAATTAAAATATTTATTGTTTGGGGGTTTTCTCCATTGTGGATCAAAAACGCGTAATATCCCAAGAACAGCTTACATTTTCGGTCCAGAAGTTGTGTTATGGACTTCTAAATACAGAATTATATGTAAAATGGTAACTTCCCCCAAAATATAAAAATATAATTATGTTTAAATATCCTTCGAAACTTATTAATTCGTTAATTTCTTTGATCCTATAAATTTTTGATCTTGTATTCAGTTTTTTCCATTATCTTAAATATAATGAGCCAATTTTTAAAAGTTTTTTTTTTGTGTTGAATTTATTTCTTGTTTTCAATAAGTAATTTAGTTTTGACAGGTTCTAACATTATTTTTATTATTTTATTACATTAGGTGATTCATTTCATTGATTCTGTAATATGTTCATTACATAGGTATATAGACCATATCTTTAAAACTATTTTACGAAGGAGACCCTATAGATTTTCATTTAATTTTTAATAAATTTTTATGTAACTTATATATTATGTGTTTTAATATTTTGAAGTCCGCAAATACCGGAGTCCCGGTTTTGAAAATTACAAATGTCGAGGTACCTGATTATAATTTTGTCCCGAAATTAATTGCCCAACCCATTTCTATGCGTTTAGTGAAAGTTTCATTTATGCGCATATGGACATACCGGATATTAAAAATAAAGCCAACTAGTAATTTTAATTCTTCCAAAGATGTAACATAGGGAATTGTATGCTAATTTATTCCTTCGTAATATTAAGAGAAATATCCTGCTTATTTAGAAATCACTTACTTTTAAAGTTGTGAGAATTGCAAGTAGTTATTTGCCATCGTGAAAATATAAATGAATAAAATGGCCACCTCTAATCGTAAGGTAATGTTTCGTCAACCTTCATTTTACATTAGCATTCAAATATCCTTAACCTTAACATTTGTTCTTGATTTATTATTTTTTAAATATCCATTGCATTTTGTACACAAGTACTTCAGGACCCGAAAAGTTGTATGAGAATTAATATCAATAAGTTGTACATATGAATTTATTGAAAATGTAAATATTAAAATAAATTACATTTTAGAGCAGATTAGAGGTTTATGGATGACAAATTGGGCAGTTATGTATCAAAATTAACATATCAAGTGAAAACTAAAGTGCAATGCTGATTTAGGGTAATATAATTTTTTGAATTTTATGGAATTCTATATACAGAGAAGAAAGGATTTTTCCAGACCCCTGAGGGTGTTAATACCCTCCCAGATTCCCGAGTTACAATGTTTCGTCTGCGAATTTTTTACTAAATCCTTAAAAGGAGGGTGTATGAGAGTACTATAAAGTCTCCTAGAAGTGAGATAAAAAACAAATTTAAAAATATTGCAATTGTTTCAAGTAGATTGACATTCATTCGTGTCCAGTGCAAAAATGCAAATAGTCCAATTTTAGGAGTGGCCATTTAAATAAGGCTGGCTTGGGGAAGTTATGTGCTTAGTCTCCATCCCATCTTTGCTGAAATACAAAAGGCCACCGGATACCGGAGCACTTCACCATCAAGTCTGAACAACCTCAAGAAATCACTGTAAGCAAATACAATAAATTTATCAACACCTACCTTTGTGGTTGTAGATTATCTTTGAATACTACCGGCTATATGTTGGTTTGTAAAGAATATGTATAACTAATTGTTGGTACATATAGCTTAAACTGCTGCTACAGCTCAAACAGCTATTTATTGCATGAAATAACGCATAAAATGAAATGTATCTACCTATCTATCTATCTATATATCTATCTATATATATATATATATATATATATATATATATATATATATATATATAAATTCAATTTGCTGTTAAAAATTATTATAATCGTTTTGCAATTTGGCAGCTTAGTACATTTTAAAGTGACACCAAGTCGCAGAAAATATATTGGGATCCGTTTACTGTATATGAGGTTGATTTTATTCCTTTAATCATGAACAGAAATGTATAAAACAAACTCTTAATTATTATATTTAAACATATTATTTAGTCTTTAATTTAAGATTTTATGGATTTTTGTGGAGCATTTAAATGAAATAGCTGACTCTATTTCTAGTGCATGACTGTCCTGTGTAAGCACATACAGAGATTTAAAGAAGAATCACGAGATGTTGACAATCTTCTGGTGGAAGCAGACCTAAATGCATAAATTTATGCTTAGGAAAGGTTAAAAAAGTAATTTGGCTGATATCCATAAAGGCAATAGGGTACAATAATCTCCCCAACCTCATAAAAATAATAGGGCTGGTCTCTATGAAAAATTTTATTAACAAAATAAATATCTTGATCAATTGGTCATTAAATAGATCAAATTTGCATTAGGCGATATTTTGTGGTGCATTTGTTTCAGATTCTATTCGTGTCACTTAACATGTACTTGCTTCTAGTAATATTTTCCAGTACTGAGAATATTGGTGTTTAAGTTGGATAATCAAATGTTTTGTTTGTTGCGAACTCTGCTTACGCTGATATTGGTGATTCTAAAATCTCACATTCTTCCGAAGTAGTGTAATTTTCGAAGACTTTGATGAAACATGAAGTAATTTATTAAAATAAAAATTGTTTCAAATCGCTTCTGAAAAGAAACTGATGTTATATATTATCGTTAATATTAGCATTAAACAAATTAAAGGTGCCAACCAATTTTTTAGAGGCAAAAAACAGCCTCCTTTCGTCAAAGCAAAGACTGAGAAATTATACCAGCAAAATAATTGCTAAATGAAAATTAGAAAAAATGAAATGAAAGAAACTAAGAATAATATAAATAAACAGAAGAAAGATTAGCTTGGTCATGACCAAGACTACAAATTTAAGTACGCCATGATGGAAAAAATATAAAATAATCTGTTTCGGAAAATACATCACGAGCACCATCATCAACTAATTTAAAATATATATTGGCACAAACCATTATAAAAATACTTATGAATAATCGACTAGAAAATTGTGTAGTATGTAATAAAAAGTATATGATAGAAACAAGCTACTTTAAGATATTGAAGAATTTTATGTGCCGGTGTCAAAAAGAAAAGAAAAAAAATCAAATTTTAAAATTTTGTCCTGCTTGAAACTTGTCATTATAAATGCAAACTAAGCGATCCATGTGGCAACCAACATATTTGCAAAACAAGATTATAGACAATAGTATTCAGCTGAAAGTGATAGAAGATAGTACATACAAAACTCTTTACCTTTACTCAAAATAAATAATGTAGTATACATTTATAGTTTATCAAAAGATTTGAAAAAATTGTAATTTGGGTATCTGTTTCTATTGCTCAAGTAAAAAAAAAAAGAAATAAAAATAAAATAAAATACATGACTCTATAAAAGGGTGAAACTAAGGCATCTCGGGTCTCGTCTTCAAACACACAGCTCGTATATATGTAAAAGAGTATACTTTATTTCACGTATTGTTTATTTCAAAAGCATATTTGCACAAATAATATTTTTAGCACTTGCTTTTATCTATCAAATGAAAGTTAGACATAGATTTTTGAAAGTAAATGCAGTTGAGGTACAAGACATTTCGCGCCCCCCCCCCCCCCCCTTCAACTCATAGCTTAAACAAAATATAATATAATATACTTTATATAAATTTTATTAGAATATTTACAAAAATCTTGCAAAAAATTCTAACAACAGTCTTTTTAGTAGCTTAGGATACGATACAGAAGTTAAATTGACTTCGATTTTGAATGAACACGGAAATGGATTTTATTTTCAGAAAATTGGAAATACAAGAATGAACTATTTTATAAATTTTCGACTTTTTGCCATAATTCATTATATTGAGGTACAACTCTTCAATGATTACTATGCTGCTGTCGAGTTTATTCTATATACTATTACATTTTATTTCCTCTACCTCAATGAATTCAACTGATGAGAAAAATGTGATAGAAACAAGAAAGATTAATCTTGCAAAAAGCAATGACTATGAAACACTTTCCAACTAAAATGCAATGTTATTTAAACATCTCTAAAATGCGATACAATCAGCTGCGATGCTTTTTTAAATTATCATAGTACAATAATTTTTTTACTTAGAAACTTAAAACTTCACTAAAAAAGGCAATGCTATAAAATCCCTTGCTTCTCTATTTAAGGAAAACCGATAAATATTGCATTCATATCACTTATATTCCAGACTCCAGAGCTAAATAATTTTACTTTAAAAAATTCAGCATTTCTTATGCAATTCATCTTACAATCGATTGTCTTGTTTACACTTTGCGTACATTAAAATTAGGCTTCGTTGTAGAAATAATCAAATGTTAGTGTTCATTTATAAAATTTAAAATATTGTAATTCCGTAGGTGCAGAATTTAGAAACAGATAATATGCAAAATTAAAGCGGTTTTAGGACGAATGCAGCACTAAATATAAATACAAGAAATATCAATCATGCATAGAAATTGATTATAAAACAATTTTCAACTGTAATTTTATTTAAACACCTCTAAAATATGATACATTCAGAGGCGGTATTTTTAACATTTTACAAAGTTAAAACGTGTTTATGACTTTGTTCATTCTGTCTGTCTGTCTGTCTGTCCGTTCGCAAGATAACTGCCGTAGATATGACTTTATCAAAATGAAATTTTAGTATGTTGTTCAGACGGTCTATAAGACATATGGGAATGTAAATTAATATTATCATCCGATTAGTTTTGGATTGAAACTGGGTTGAAAAAATCAAATACCTTGAACCCTATGGGACCTAATTTTTCAAACATTTTTCAAACGAATTTAAAATTCACAAATTGCTTCGAAAATTTTAGGAAATATTTAAATTATTCCACAAAATGTATAAAACAATTTAAGCAAAATATATTCGGTAGCTTTTTAAATAAAAATTAAAATAAAAATTAGACCTATATTATATGAAGTGGTCACGTGACACACTTCAAAATAAAGTATGGCCTCCATCTTGGGTCAAAATCGTGACTTTTAAAATTCCTTTTAATATATATTTAGTGTAAGAAAACCGCTTTATTTTTGCGTTTTTTCTGTGGCATCTGTATTCTGCGCCAACGCAATTACAATATTTTTGAGCTTAAATGATCATCAAATTTTGATTATTTCTACAACGAAACCTAATTTTAACCTATGCAGAATGTAAACAAGCTGTAAGATGAGTTGTATAAAAATTGCTGAATTTTTTTAACGCAAAATTTAGTTCTGGAGGCTGGAATGAAGCTGATATGAATGAAATATGCATTGATTTTACATCAAGGTGCAGACAATTCTTGAGTATTGCTTTATTTGAAAAATTTTAAGTATAAGTTTTAAGCATAGAATTAGAAAGTACTTTTACTTCCAGGCTTTTATGTTTTCAAGTAAAATATATTAGTGTGATATTGTGATGAATGAGAGGAATGGAATAAAAATGCGTTGACGCATAATACAGATGCACAGAAAAAACGCAAAAAAAAGCGGTTTCAGGATGGATGCAACACTAAATATAAATTAACAAGAAAGATCAATCATGCTTAAGCATTGATTATGAAACACTTTCCAACTGAAATGCAATTTCATTTAAAAATCTCTAAAATGGGATACATTCAGTGGTGATATCTTTTACATTATCACAGTACTACAGTAATTTATTATACTTAAATATTTAAAACTGTATCGAAATATAAATCATCTGATTCTCTATGCAAAATCAATGAATATTTCATTCATATAACTTGCATTCCAGTCTCAGATTCCAATTAAATAATTGTGTGTGAAAAAAATTCAGCAATTCTAATGTAACTCACCTTACAATCGCTTGAGATATTTGCATTCTGAATAAGTTAAAATTAGGTTTCGTTGAAGAAATAATAAAAGTTTAGGGATCATTTAAAATCACAACTATTGTAATTGCATAGGCATGGAATTTAGATACACAGATAATATATATGTGTGTGTGTGTGCGTGTATGTATTCAAAGTATTGGAATCGTGCCGAAGATCGGAACTCAAATTTTCGAAGGATCTACACGATTTGGGACTTCTAGAACACGAAAAAACTTCTTTACGAAATGACCGGCAGAAATTGCCTTTATCCACTCTAGCTAATGGACCAAATTTAACACAATTTGGTGTATAATATTTCAATAACCTACAAATGATTTATATACCGAATTTAACAAAATTTGTTACATAAATCACTTGTAGGTTATTCTAGTACGATTCGGGAAATAGGAATGGACTGTTTTTGCGAAATGGCCCGCAAAAATCGTTAGATATAAAAATAAAAGACTACGTGTGCTCAATTATATCAATTAAATTCCTATTTTATACGTGATTTTTGACAATAAAAAGAATAAGACAAACCCTATTACTCTAGGACTAGCCGTTCTTTACATATTTTAGTTTTTTTGCGTTTTCGCTACGCCACTTTTGACAATAAGTCCATCTATCAAATGAGAACCAAATTTAAGTTTAACGTGCAAATTCAATGTCATTTAAAATACTTATGGATGTTATATTGTGCAGATAAACTCAAATTATTATTGAAGAAATAAAGAGAACGTGAATATGAGTCTGCAGAGAAAGACATGTGCTGTCCACATCAGAATTTTTAATAATATTACAACAATGATTTATAGAAGTGAACGGGGATTATTTGCAGGCCATTTCGAAAAAAATGTAGGATCTATATTTAAAGATCCACCAAATTGTTGTAGAATAAAATGTTCTACAAATTTAATTTGTGTACCAAATTTTAATTTTCTAGGATGTAGGAAAGTGCATTAAACACGCCATCAAATAAATATATCATCAAAAGTTATATAAAATGTAAAAAAAAAATTGAAAAATTGTTTTCTACCAAATTTATTTTAAAATGTGAAGCCTCTCTCATATACAAAATAATTAAAGTCTTGGAAAGATATTTATTATATAATATATCTACTTTTTCTTTCTGGAGGATGTCGCAATAGTCGGAATTTAATTGAATTCGTTTTTCTCCCTAAATTAAATAATTTTTAATTAAAAAACTACCTAAAATATTTTACTGAAATTTTTTTTACATATTTTATGAGATAATGTGAATATTTTCTAAAAATTTCGAAGCAATTTTTGAATTTTAAATGTGCTTAAAAAGTGTTTGAAAAATTAGGTCCCATAGGGTTCAATGTATTTCATTTTTTCAACCCGGGTTCAATAAAAAACTAATTGGGTGATATGATTTATTTATATTCCCATAGGTCCCACAGATCGTCTGAAAAACATACTAAAATTTCATTTTGATAAAGTCATTTTTACGGCAGTTATCGTGCTAACGGACAGACAGACAGACAGACAGACAGACAGAATGAACAAAGTCATAAACACTTTTCAACTATGTTGTAAAGTGTTAAAAAGAATAAAAATCACGATTTTGACACAAGATGGATGCCATATTTTATTTTGAAGTGGGTCACGTTATTTTTTCATATAATATGGGTGTAATTGATATTTTAATTTTTATTTAAAAAACTACCGAACCTATTCTGTTGGAATTTTTTTTATATATCTTATGGAACAATTTGAATATTTCCTAAAATTTTCGAAGCAATTTGTGAATTTTAACTTCGCTTAAAAAATGTTTGAAAAATCAGGTCCCATAGGTTTCAATGTATTTCATTTCTTCAATCCGGGTTCAATTCAAAACTAGTTAGGTGATATTATTCATTTACATTCCCATGTGTTCCACAGACTGTCTCAACAACATACTAAAATTTCATTTTGATAAACTTCTTTTTACGGTAGTTATTGTGCCAACAGACAGAGAGAATGAACAAAGTTATAAGCACTTTTCAACTATGTTGTAAAGTGTTAATAAAAATAATTTCGTCATTTGAATGTTGGATACTATTTTATATCTACTTATAGTGTGATTGTAAAAGGAACTTGCACAATAGAATTTTGCACTATACACGTAAACCAACATTAGTAGATGGTATTTTCATTTTGTGATGGATGCATGGCTTAAAACTTTCTGGCGACACAGAACGAACAAACAGGTTTCGGATTCCTTTGAAATATGGGGTACGGGTGATGGTTATCTGAGCGTCGAGAGCCAGATACTGGATATGTTATCAGCAGTATTGTTCACGCTGGCACCTTCTACTAAGGGAACTATGGCTTGAAGGCATGCTCTACCTTGTGGCAGGGCTGTAGAAGTAATGGGTTAAGTCTTAGCACCTGTGGGTCTTAGCGCCTTCTTCCTTGAAACCGGAAATGCTTGTTAAAGCCGTCACGACATTGCATGATGAAAATTAACATTCATAGGATTTAATGGAAAGTTTACAATTTCAAACTAAAAATAAACTCTTGTAGAATACAGAAAATGAAAATCAAACATTTGTAACTAAAGCTCCAATTGAATTTTATTATTAGGGCAATGTCACTTGCGTTTTCTTGACACGAAACAGTATTTTTAATTGTTTCTTTTGAAACATTTTCAATTTTTATTTTCAATCTGGTTGTTACAATTAAAAAGCAAGTCACAATTAAAAAATATCTAGAAAGTGGAGATATATTGATGTACGTAAAGAAAAAATTATATTTCAAATTTTGTGTCCAAGTTATTCTTCTAAAATATAACGTAGAAATACCACATTAAAAGTAATTTTTTGTTTAATTAGCGACAGCTTAATCACGCTGATAAATGTACGTTTATCTGTATTATACAACTTATACATTTAGTATAATTTCCTGGAATAAACATTATATTGAAAACAAATTATTGCTATAAAATCTGAAAGTCCTAAAAAGTTGAGTTCTTATTGGGGAAAATTAAAAAAGAATGTTATCAGATTCCACATAATAATTTGATATTAGTAGCTGCATTCCTTATTATCGTGTTCTTATCTCACACATTCAATAGTATTCGAGGAGGGCTCAAAAAGTTTTGAAACCTGCTTATTTGTTAATATCTCTAATTCGAATAACTTCTAGGAAAAGAAATTCCTTTTATACAATTAGTATGAGAAAGTACAAATATGTCATTTACAAGGAAAATTATTTTAAATAGAAGATTCATTCCGTTTTTAACACTTTACAACAAAGTTGAAAAGTGTTTATGACTTTGTTCATTCTGTCTGTCTGTCCGTTAGCACGATAACTGCGGTAAAAATGACTTAATCAAAATGAAATTTTAGTATGTTGTTCAGGCGGTCTGTAGGACCTATGGGAATATAAATAAATAATATCACACAATTAGTTTTGGATTGAACCCGGGTTGAAAAAATGAAATACATTGAGCCCTATGAGACCTAATTTCTCTAACATTTTTTAAGCGGATTTAAAATTCACAAATTGCTTCGAAAATTTTAGGTCATAGACAAATTGTTCCATAAAATATATAAAAAAAAATTCAGCTAAATATATTCAGTAGTTTTTTAAATAAAAATTAAAATAATGATTACACATCTTATATGAAACGATCACGTGACCATGATATGAAACGATCACATGACCCACTTCAAAATGATATATGGCATCCATCTTGTTTCAAATTCGTGATTTTTTAAAGTTCTTTTTAATTCATATTGAGTGTTGTATCCATCCTAAAACTACTTTATTTCTGCTTAAATTCTGTGCATCTACATACTAAAACAACACAATGACAATATATTTGAGTTTAAATTCTCATCTAAATTTGATTATTTCTACAACTAAGCCTATTTTTCACCTATGTAAAATGTAAACAGCAAAATATGTAGAATGAGTTGTATTAGAATTACTGTATTTCTTTAACACAAAATAATTCAGTCCATGGAGTCTGCATGGCTGATATGAATGAAATATTAATTGATTTTATAAACAGAAGGACGATTTTTTTCAAAGAAGTTTTAAGCATAAAGTTTATGAATTGTAGCTCCATGGTCTTAATTTTTAAATAAAATAAATTATTATAGTATTGTGATGAATGAAATGGAGAAAGTTATGAATGAAATCCTGCTTTTATAGAGAGATCCAGGCGTGTTATTTTTTCTATGACGTCATTTGAATTAATTTCAGTTGTTTTCGATGAAGTTTTCAAATATAATAAATTATCGTTGTATTATGATAGATTTAAAAATATTACCGTGGAATGTATTGCACTTTAAAGATATTTAAACCACGCAATTTATATTTCAATGCCGTCATTTGAATGAAGTTCATTTTTTTCAATGAAGGTTTAAGTTTTCAAATATAATAAATCAATGTAGTATTGTGATAAGTTTTAAAATATTACCGAGGAATGTATTGCATTTTCGACTTTTTTAAATAAAATTGCATTGAAGTTGGAAAGTGTTTCATAATCAATGCTTTAAGCATGATTGATCTTTCTTGTTTAAATATAAAGGATCTGGAGTTTAAGTATCCACTGGGCTTTTTTATATATTCGTTATACCCCATTGGTTAAGTCTACTTCTGTCACAATCGTCATCAGAATATAAAAAATATATATTTTATTTTCACATACTATTGTATAGAATAGGTATTGTTTTCTTGAGAAATTTCGAATTCAAAATTTTGATGGAAGATATCCTGACGGAAGACAATTATTGAATTTCATAATTTGATTAGATAATTTTTGAGAATAAGTAATATATTAATACTAATCAAATTGTTTCTGGGCAAAATATAATTTTGAAAAATATATAAAAGAAAAGAGGACAAAATAAAATATTCTTTATATATAAATCTAGAAAAATGGAATGCTTTAATGACATATATTAAAATAGATTTTATTAATTTTATGCTATTCTGTAAAAGAAACCGAAAATATACAATTGCTTAAAAAATACGATAACCCATATGGATGAAGCAGAGGCTATGGTATTTAAATGACAGGTGTTATAATGGCGTGGAATCAGTGTCTGATTACATACGCAAGTATATAATTTTATCTGTTGCTATATTAGCTTCAAATATTCAGTGGAACGGTCTGTTTGGACATCAGGGATAGTGCCACCCAATTAAAACCATAACCCAGTGGGAGCGACATCCACAGGGACAGTGTCCTCCTTCCTCTAACATCAACTTCTCGGAAGAACTTTCAAACCCACATATTAAACGTGCCCGTATTCAGCGTGAACAGAGGGTCGTCAGTTTAGTCAGAGCTAGAAATCGAATTCGGGTCCTCCAAGTGCAATCCCCGTGCCTTAACCACTGGACTATCCCACCCCAAAGTTCATCCATCTGTCCTTCAGACCGTATGCAATAGAGCAAAATCCACCGGGTTCATGAATAATAATTTAGTATATAGAGCATTTGGCGAAAATGTTATCGTGCCCAAATAACATTTTTAAATAAGTTATTTTTAAAACATTTTATATAAAATACACTTCTCATTGCAGATACTATCTTCCATGGACAGGTTTCGCTCTTATTCTGCGCTTGTCAGCAGGGAATAGCAGAAATCTGTAATGATAGTAAGAAACATGTTACAATTTTTTGCGAGCTTCTATGGGAACTGACAATTTCAGTCCTTCCCCGCGGTTGGTATAACATTTGCTTACAATTTAACTCAGGCCACACGGAGCTGCAAACGCAAATTTCATAAAACACAAATCCGCTTATAAGGGACGTCTCCCAAAAATATGAAAGATATCCCAGCCACAATTTTTAATCAATTTTATGCCGGTCATATAGAAGGATTTAAATTGTCATTTTCCATAAAAGCTTGTAAAAATTGCGGATTTTAGCGAGTTTTGTACTACCTTTGCAGCTGACGAGCTGTATCTTCCATGCTAACGAGCGCATAATAAACACGAAACCGGTCCATGGATGTTGATATCTGCAATGGGAGAGCCATTCTTATTTTGGGGGGCGCCCTTTATAAGTGGGTTTTGTGTATAATACACTTTTATATGTTTAATAATTTTTTCTCAATTTTTCATTCATTCGGTTATGTGTTAGGGCATGTGTTACAGAATGTATAATTTCTTATGTTTCTTCTCTTCTAACTACGAACGCATCTTTTATTTATGTAATTTCAGTCTACTTTTCAACTAGTTTCGAATGAAAGAAGTTGCAGCACATATAGCGTATATATATAAATATTACACAGTTATCAGTTTTAAATAGTGTCCTCAGTAAAAATGTGTATTCACGATCCTTAGTTAATAGATATACGTACCCTTGTTTTGAGATATTAGATATACGTACGTTTACTCTCGGTAAGAACTTATATATCTAATGCCAGGCATTGCCCTCATTCTAACGGTGTATACACATGGCCTCATTCTAACGGTGTATATGCATCGTCCGCATTCTAACGGTGTATATGCATTGTCCGCATTCTAACGGTGTATATGCATTGTCCGCATTCTGACGGTGTATATGCATTGTCCGCATTCTGACTGTGTATATGCATGGTCCGCATTCTAACGGTGTATAAACATGGTCCTCGTTTACCTTGCAAAAATACATACTTGAAATAAAACTATTTTTAAAATTTTCTTGCCACATATGTCATTAACTTCCTTCCAGGATGCCTAAAATGTGAAAATTATATCAGAAAAATCATTGTTTCTGGAGGTCCTCAGTTTGGTGGGTTCCCCGCAGCGTCCTCGTTTTCCACCAAAAACCAACCTGTGTGTGTGTGTGTCAGTAAGTTTGTGGAGACGATAACTGACGAACGGTTGGACCGATTCGAACGAAATTTGGTACAAAAATCCCAATCCGTGAATACTGCAAGCCTATTGTTTTTAAACGCTATCAAATATTCAGAACCCCCCTAAATTTTCGAATGAAATTCTGAAAAATTATCAAAAAATCAAAACCTTTAATAAAGTTGCGCAAATAGACATTTCTTATGTAATTTTTCCTTAGAAAACGATTGACATAAACGCTAGCATGAACCGTTCTCGAGATATTACACATTTTTTAAATAAATTTATCAAAAATCCCATAAATTAAAAAAAAAAATAAATTGTTGAGAAACCTCTTCACTTTTCATATGAAATATCATGCGATAAATTGGGTGACATCATTCTCGTGGATCTAGCTAGTTCCATTCATGAGAAAGGATACTTTGAGTAATACTTTTGTATTTGAACACCAATAATCATTTATCTGCTATAAGAATAACTTATTTCTCCATTTATAACGCTTGGCGAGATTTTGGCGACGAATTTGGCGGAATGCCGCCAATTTAGCGACTTTTTTAAATGTTGTCAAATTAACGAAAATCTTGCCAAATGGATAAAAATGACGCTAAATCAATGAAAATGACGACTAATTGACGAACATTCAATATCTTGGAAAGAATATAAGTATCTACTATAAGAAAAACCTATTTTTTTACTGTAAAAGTAGTAAATTCATTGCATTATATAAGGAAAGTCATCTGCTGCCCACATCAGATTTTTCATAATGTGGCTACACAAAACTCCACAGCAATACATCTTTAAGTTACAGGGTTGCAGAAAAAACAACTAAATAGAAAGAAAAATATCACGTCCGTAGTTTTTATTGGTTTTAACTGGCTTTTATTGGATTTCTTTTTATTTGCGTTTTTTGGTTTTAATCCAATTAAAACATTTTAATTTTGAACAGTACCAGTTTAATAATCCTATCCATTACTTAACTGAATTTAAAGACATTTCAATGAAAATATAATATTCTCATTTTCTCAGAAAAAGTCGAAGTCCACATTGGCATTTAACTCAAAAACCACTATTTTTCTTAATATTCAAGGAATTAGAATTGAGTGGGGGGGGGGGGGGGGATTAATGAATAACTTTTATTAAATCATTTAAAAAGGATAAATCTCTATTTTTTTATATTATAAAGTTTAAGGATTTGAGAAGTTTTAGTTTTTATTCTTCGAAAGATAACTGATCCCAACTTCTAGAACTCGCAGCAAAATAAATACATATTTAATTGATAAAGAACTTTCATGTTTTAAGCTTAGTTGAATACTTGATAATTTTATTTTACTAATCATTTTTAATAACTATTAACTATGACGTCTTAATGATTTTTCTATAATTAAAGTAATTAATGAAGGTAAAATAAATTGCATTTGTTTTTATATGTGTGGTTGAGTTCGTCATTTTCTATTCCCTAGTACAGTTTTTAAAGTTTGAGTACTTAGTGTGTTATATCGATTATTAAGTTTGGTTAATTTTTCTTATGTATTTTCTCCTCAATATAGATTTATTTAGATCATTAAATAGACCAGTTATCATAGTATTATTTTAAGTTGTCTTTATTAAAAGAAGTAGCTGACACCGCTTTCGTCATTGGTTGACAAATTTCTCGTTCCTCCAGTTTTTCTTCTTTTTACCAAAAAAAAAAGATATATAAATAAATAAATAAATAAATAAACTGTAGAATACAAAAAATATGAAATTCAGTAAACTTGTAGAGAAATGTTTGGGTAACACACTGAAATAAATCGTTTTTCGACAAATTTCTGGTTCCTCCAGTTTTTCTTCTTCGTACCAAAAAAAAACAGATATATAAATAAATAAATAAATAAATAAATACATAAATAAATAAACTGTAGAATACAAAAAATATGAAATTCAGTAAACTTGTAGAGAAATGTTTGGGTAACGCGCTGAAATAAATCGTTTTTCGACCTAAACTTTAGTGTAAGAAATACATTCAGTTGCAAAAAATATATGCACCCATAAGAAATTGAGCTGCAGCCGTGAAACTCGACATGTATGAATCGTTTTAGAAAATATGCAAATGATTAAAATTTAAGGGCGGGAGGGACAAAAAAAAACATTTTATTAAGATATAGTGGCAACAAGATGATGACATTTTTATAAGTTGTAAATTCTCCCTGGCAGCTATGCAAACCGATATTTGGTGCGACATGGAGTCAATTAAGTTGATTATACACTATTGACACAAATGCTGCAACTGGCCAGCTTATTTAGCTGTATTCTGAGAAAGCTGTCATTTCCATCCAAGCATGATTTATTGGTGATAGGTCTTAGAACCTGGATGGACATGGGAGGGTTTTAAATCCTCAAAAACCTTGTTAAGAAAGTCATGCAGTATGTGGTCGAGCGTTTTCTTGTTTTGATGGCCGTGTTCCACTCGACAAAAAATATGGTATCGAAACGCGCCTCCCCTACACACGTATACGTCGGTCATCAGCGCTGAGAGAGAAGCGGGATTCTTCGCCAATGGCAAACAACATGTCTTCAATAGGGCACGGGCCATGGTAACTGAGCTCGACACCCGTTTTTCTCTCAAATTTACATTTCTAATTTGATATAGGGTCCCCATTGACAATGTTCGATTTCCAATTAAATATAACTCGCTCAATTTTAAAAATACAGATAAGCGGTTTTTTTTTAATGATCTTGTTGCATTAAAAATAAAAGTTTTCTGATTGACCCAATTTGTCTAAGGAGGTTGTATAAAAATTTAAACTGGCCATGGTGACTGAGCTCGACACCCGTTTTTCTCTCAAATTTACATTTCTAATTTGATATAGGGTCCCCATTGACAATGTTCGATTTCCAATTAAATATAACTCGCTCAATTTTAAAAATACAGATAAGCGGTTTTTTTTTAATGATCTTGTTGCATTAAAAATAAAAGTTTTCTGATTGACCCAATTTGTCTAAGGAGGTTGTATAAAAATTTAAACTGGCCATGGTGACTGAGCTCGACACCCGTTTTTCTCTCAAATTTACATTTCTAATTTGATATAGGGTCCCCATTGACAATGTTCGATTTCCAATTAAATATAACTCGCTCAATTTTAAAAATACAGATAAGCGGTTTTTTTTTAATGATCTTGTTGCATTAAAAATAAAAGTTTTCTGATTGACCCAATTTGTCTAAGGAGGTTGTATAAAAATTTAAACTGGCCATGGTGACTGAGCTCGACACCCGTTTTTCTCTCAAATTTACATTTCTAATTTGATATAGGGTCCCCATTGACAATGTTCGATTTCCAATTAAATATAACTCGCTCAATTTTAAAAATACAGATAAGCGGTTTTTTTTTAATGATCTTGTTGCATTAAAAATAAAAGTTTTCTGATTGACCCAATTTGTCTAAGGAGGTTGTATAAAAATTTAAACTGGCCATGGTGACTGAGCTCGACACCCGTTTTTCTCTCAAATTTACATTTCTAATTTGATATAGGGTCCCCATTGACAATGTTCGATTTCCAATTAAATATAACTCGCTCAATTTTAAAAATACAGATAAGCGGTTTTTTTTTAATGATCTTGTTGCATTAAAAATAAAAGTTTTCTGATTGACCCAATTTGTCTAAGGAGGTTGTATAAAAATTTAAACTGGCCATGGTGACTGAGCTCGACACCCGTTTTTCTCTCAAATTTACATTTCTAATTTGATATAGGGTCCCCATTGACAATGTTCGATTTCCAATTAAATATAACTCGCTCAATTTTAAAAATACAGATAAGCGGGTTTTTTTTAATGATCTTGTTGCATTAAAAATAAAAGTTTTCTGATTGACCCAATTTGTCTAAGGAGGTTGTATAAAAATTTAAACTGGCCATGGTGACTGAGCTCGACACCCGTTTTTCTCTCAAATTTACATTTCTAATTTGATATAGGGTCCCCATTGACAATGTTCGATTTCCAATTAAATATAACTCGCTCAATTTTAAAAATACAGATAAGCGGTTTTTTTTTAATGATCTTGTTGCATTAAAAATAAAAGTTTTCTGATTGACCCAATTTGTCTAAGGAGGTTGTATAAAAATTTAAACTGGCCATGGTGACTGAGCTCGACACCCGTTTTTCTCTCAAATTTACATTTCTAATTTGATATAGGGTCCCCATTGACAATGTTCGATTTCCAATTAAATATAACTCGCTCAATTTTAAAAATACAGATAAGCGGTTTTTTTTTAATGATCTTGTTGCATTAAAAATAAAAGTTTTCTGATTGACCCAATTTGTCTAAGGAGGTTGTATAAAAATTTAAACTGGCCATGGTGACTGAGCTCGACACCCGTTTTTCTCTCAAATTTACATTTCTAATTTGATATAGGGTCCCCATTGGCAATGTTCGATTTCCAATTAAATATAACTCGCTCAATTTTAAAAATACAGATAAGCGGTTTTTTTTAATGATCTTGTTGCATTAAAAATAAAAGTTTTCTGATTGACCCAATTTGTCTAAGGAGGTTGTATAAAAATTTAAACTGGCCATGGTGACTGAGCTCGACACCCGTTTTTCTCTCAAATTTACATTTCTAATTTGATATAGGGTCCCCATTGACAATGTTCGATTTCCAATTAAATATAACTCGCTCAATTTTAAAAATACAGATAAGCGGTTTTTTTTTAATGATCTTGTTGCATTAAAAATAAAAGTTTTCTGATTGACCCAATTTGTCTAAGGAGGTTGTATAAAAATTTAAACTGGCCATGGTGACTGAGCTCGACACCCGTTTTTCTCTCAAATTTACATTTCTAATTTGATATAGGGTCCCCATTGACAATGTTCGATTTCCAATTAAATATAACTCGCTCAATTTTAAAAATACAGATAAGCGGTTTTTTTTTAATGATCTTGTTGCATTAAAAATAAAAGTTTTCTGATTGACCCAATTTGTCTAAGGAGGTTGTATAAAAATTTAAACTGGCCATGGTGACTGAGCTCGACACCCGTTTTTCTCTCAAATTTACATTTCTAATTTGATATAGGGTCCCCATTGACAATGTTCGATTTCCAATTAAATATAACTCGCTCAATTTTAAAAATACAGATAAGCGGTTTTTTTTTAATGATCTTGTTGCATTAAAAATAAAAGTTTTCTGATTGACCCAATTTGTCTAAGGAGGTTGTATAAAAATTTAAACTGGCCATGGTGACTGAGCTCGACACCCGTTTTTCTCTCAAATTTACATTTCTAATTTGATATAGGGTCCCCATTGACAATGTTCGATTTCCAATTAAATATAACTCGCTCAATTTTAAAAATACAGATAAGCGGTTTTTTTTAATGATCTTGTTGCATTAAAAATAAAAGTTTTCTGATTGACCCAATTTGTCTAAGGAGGTTGTATAAAAATTTAAACTGGCCATGGTGACTGAGCTCGACACCCGTTTTTCTCTCAAATTTACATTTCTAATTTGATATAGGGTCCCCATTGACAATGTTCGATTTCCAATTAAATATAACTCGCTCAATTTTAAAAATACAGATAAGCGGTTTTTTTTTAATGATCTTGTTGCATTAAAAATAAAAGTTTTCTGATTGACCCAATTTGTCTAAGGAGGTTGTATAAAAATTTAAACTGGCCATGGTGACTGAGCTCGACACCCGTTTTTCTCTCAAATTTACATTTCTAATTTGATATAGGGTCCCCATTGACAATGTTCGATTTCCAATTAAATATAACTCGCTCAATTTTAAAAATACAGATAAGCGGTTTTTTTTTAATGATCTTGTTGCATTAAAAATAAAAGTTTTCTGATTGACCCAATTTGTCTAAGGAGGTTGTATAAAAATTTAAACTGGCCATGGTGACTGAGCTCGACACCCGTTTTTCTCTCAAATTTACATTTCTAATTTGATATAGGGTCCCCATTGACAATGTTCGATTTCCAATTAAATATAACTCGCTCAATTTTAAAAATACAGATAAGCGGTTTTTTTTTAATGATCTTGTTGCATTAAAAATAAAAGTTTTCTGATTGACCCAATTTGTCTAAGGAGGTTGTATAAAAATTTAAACTGGCCATGGTGACTGAGCTCGACACCCGTTTTTCTCTCAAATTTACATTTCTAATTTGATATAGGGTCCCCATTGACAATGTTCGATTTCCAATTAAATATAACTCGCTCAATTTTAAAAATACAGATAAGCGGTTTTTTTTTAATGATCTTGTTGCATTAAAAATAAAAGTTTTCTGATTGACCCAATTTGTCTAAGGGGGTTGTATAAAAATTTAAACTGGCCATGGTAACTGAGCTCGACACCCGTTTTTCTCTCAAATTTACATTTCTAATTTGATATAGGGTCCCCATTGACAATGTTCGATTTCCAATTAAATATAACTCGCTCAATTTTAAAAATACAGATAAGCGGTTTTTTTTTAATGATCTTGTTGCATTAAAAATAAAAGTTTTCTGATTGACCCAATTTGTCTAAGGAGGTTGTATAAAAATTTAAACTGGCCATGGTGACTGAGCTCGACACCCGTTTTTCTCTCAAATTTACATTTCTAATTTGATATAGGGTCCCCATTGACAATGTTCGATTTCCAATTAAATATAACTCGCTCAATTTTAAAAATACAGATAAGCGGTTTTTTTTAATGATCTTGTTGCATTAAAAATAAAAGTTTTCTGATTGACCCAATTTGTCTAAGGGGGTTGTATAAAAATTTAAACTGGCCATGGTGACTGAGCTCGACACCCGTTTTTCTCTCAAATTTACATTTCTAATTTGATATAGGGTCCCCATTGACAATGTTCGATTTCCAATTAAATATAACTCGCTCAATTTTAAAAATACAGATATGCGTTTTTTTTTTAATGATCTTGTTGCATTAAAAATAAAAATTTCCTGATTGACCCAATTTGTCTAAGGGGGTTGTATAAAAATTTAAAAAGTGTAACATTTTGAAAATGAATGGGAGGACTATTTCATTAACGTAGTCTTATTTCCTACATTTCTTTAAACGTTTTTGCAATTTATATTGCCCACTTATCTCCAACAGGTAAAAAAATTAAAGCGCGTTTCAATCTTTTTGGGACACCCTGGGAATTCCACGTTGATCGGGCACGGCACCGTTGCAATTGCTGTTGACGATGTATACTGGTCAGTAGTAGGCGACGTAATGGGCGCCGCGAGTATAGATTCCGCTCCCGTAGTCTTCTATGAATGATCCGGGTGGTCACTTGCGTGTTGGTCACATGTTGGATGGTTGGTAACGATGAATCTCATACATATATCTAAATGACATTCCCAGGACCCCAGACACGGAGCTGGCACTCTATGCAGACGACAGCGCGATACTTGCAAAACACCCTTACGTCTCAGTAATGCACAGACAGCTACAACAACACTTAGACATACTCCAAACATGGCTGGAAAAATGGCGAATAAAATTAAATCCCAATAAATGTCATTGGATTTATTTCTCAAGAAAACGTAAACCTCCGCCTCCTCTGTACATAAACAACCATGCCCTAAAAGCGGAAAAATCTACTAAATACCTAGGTGTAACGATAGACTCCCACCTAACTTGGAAACTGCACGTAACGAACATAATCAAAAAAGCGTATATAACCATAGGAGCCTTATACCCAATGATAGGAAACGGAAATCTAAGTTATCAAAATAAACTCCTAATTTATAAATCGGTCATCTGCCCGGGAATGCTGTATGCAGCACCCGTATGGGGATATGCCTGTAAAACTACCATAGACTTATTAGAGACAAGACAAAACAAAACCCTAAGGATTATAAGGAAAGCCCCTAGATACTTAAGAAACTCGGTAATTAGGAAAGACTTCAAAATAAAAACTGTTAGAGCCCAAATCAAAAAGCTAGCGCTTAAATTCTACAAAAATCTGCCATCTGTCCCAAATGAACTATTATTTAATCTGCATGACTATGATCATCGCAAGGCTAAATCTCGTAAGAGACCCCGCTCGGTACTTAACTTTGATATTCGGTACTAGGAACGTCCCACCTTAATCAGTTGATATTAAAGAAAACTCGCGATCTTTGGTTTTCTACAAAATGTTTAAAATCCTAAACTGCTAAAATGCTAGGTTACCCTCAGATCTGCATCAACCCCCCCAAACTGCTTAAACTCTTAATGTGCAACAAACTGCCACACTAGGAGCTAGGACAAATAATAAAAACAGTAAATCAAAAACCTCGAACCTCCAACTATGGACCAATGAAATAATGTCACAGTATGAAGATAAGAACCACACCTAGAGATTGGAGATTAAAGGCGCTTCGCGCCTGGTGCTCTGTTCTGGACGAAACTCTATGAAGGATGAATCTCGTGCTGTCACAGCTGCTCTGACAATCGCTCTATCTTCCCGTTCTGTCGTCGCTCTAGGCCATCCGCTGCCCGCTTGCCGCTGAAATCTGCCATCGGACCCTTCCCTGCCAACATCGTCTAATTGCTGTATCGCTCCTACCCCAATGCCGCGCGATTTGTCGGTGTGCCCATCCAGCCTCATGCAGTCCGATCGCACTCCCTCTTTCAAACTCCTTCATATGCTCGTAGTGGCTGAGAATTCTCCGGCGAGGCATTGTTACAATCAAGGTACGTAAACGCAATCGAAATCCACTACACGTTTAGTTCCTGAAAGCGAGGTTCGCCCCTTATATACACCAACATGGTGCTCAGTTTCAATGCGCTGTAGTTCCGAATATTTATTAATTAATCTTATGATATATATATTCAGCTGTTACCACCTTGTTCAATCGTATTCGAACTGATAAATTTAAGGATAATGTTAACTTTAAAAATCTCGCTGGGGTGTATGTTGTACCCTTTCTTTCTCCGGATAATTTTTATAAATTTTATATCGGTAGTACTAAACGTATGGTTGGTATCCGTTTGTCTAAACATGCAAGAGACATACAAAATGGTAAATTAACGACTGCCCTTGCTCAATTCGTGAATAAAGATAATTTTCGTCCCCTTTTTGAAAAATCTTTTCTTTTAATTAGCTGTAATAACCTCGTTCTATCTTACTATATGAATCCATTCTTATTTACTTATATCGTTCTTCTATTTGTAATTTTGACCCAGTTCAGGTCTTAAGTTATGCCTGGCGACTGGTTCTCGATTCCCTGCATGTTGAGCTTTTGCATAGCTACATTGATTTATAATTATTTTCTAAAATACTTATTTTTTAAACTGTTTTTTGAAGTATTTATCTTTGAACTTTGTATAAATTATAATTTACGTCTGATGTATAATCCATTATTTTATGCGACTGACAATTTCATGATATGCAAATTTTACTTAACAGTATTGAATTGTGTTTAAGCACGTTAGCATCTATTTCTAATTGTATTGCCACTGAGGATGAACACGGAAGATCTTTGAAAGCGCTATGGCTATATTTAAAATTGCGTCTGTAGGATGTTTGTATAATAAAATGACTTTTGAATCTGTTTGAGATTTGCCATTTGTTAGTTATTAGTATTTATTAATTGGCTGCGATTTTTTGATCGTTTGCATATTCAGTCGACAGATGTTTGCATGTACAGTTTCATTACTATCGGGTTATTTTGCAGGGCGCGTCGATTTTTTTTGTCTTGGAGTGTATATAAATATTAGAAAAATATAATAATAAAAAATTGAAGTAATATTAACATCACCATAGAAGCAAAACCACGGCCATAATGCCAAAAATCTGATGTGGGCAACACATGACTTTCCTTATATAATATAATGAATTTACTACTTTTACAGTAAAAAAGTAGGTTTTTCTTATAGTAGATACTGATATTCTTTCCAAGATATTGAATTTTCGACAATTAGTTGTCATTTTTGTTGATTTACGTCATTTTCATTCATTTGGCGAGGTTTTCGTTAATTTGGCAACATTTTAAAAAGTCGCCAGGTTGGCAATATTCCGTCAAATTTTTCGCCAAAATCTCGCAAAGCGTTATGGACGAAGAAATAAGTTATTCTAATAGCAGATAAATGACTACTGGCGTTCAAATACAAAAGTATTACTCAAAGTATCTTTTTTCATGAATGGAACGAGCTAGATCCACGAGAATGATGACAATTTTTGACAATGTCGTGAATTTCGTGTCGACAATTTCGTGAATTTTCGACAATGAGTCGTCATTTTCATTGATTTAGCGTCATTTTTATCCATTTGGCGAGATTTTCGTTAATTTGGCAACATTTCAAAAAGTCGCCAAGTTGGCGATATTCCGCCAAATTGGTCGCCAAAATATCGCCAAGCGTTATGCACTAAGAAATAAGTTATACTTACAGCAGATGAATGACTATTGGCGTTAAATACAAATGTATTACTCAAAGTATCTTTTTTCATGAATGGAACGCGCTAGATCCACGAGAATGATGTCTCACAATTTATTGCATGGTATTACATATGAAAAGTGAACATGTTTCTCAATAGAAAATATTTTTTTTTTATTTTATATGACTTTTTGATAATTTTTTGAAAAATGTACAATATCTCGAGAACGGTTCATACTAGCGTTCTAAAATTCATGCCAATCGTTTTCTAATGAAAAAGTACATAAGAAATGTCTATTTGCGTAACTTTAGTAGTGGTTTTGATTTTTTGACGATTTTTTGAAAAATTTCATTCGAAAATTTAGGAGGGTTCTGAACATTCGATTGCGTATAAAAACAATAGGCTTCCAGTGTTTGCATATTGTGATTTTTGTACCAAATTTGGTTCGAATCGGTCCATTCGTTCGTCAGTTATCGTCTCCACAGACTCACACACACACACACACACACACACACACACACACACACACACACACACACACACCACTTCAAAAATGTTTGATTCGTGATCAGGGATGCTTGAAACGTGCTCTCCCGTCGAAAAAACGAATTCGAATTTTCGACCCCGTCACAATACTTTCCTTATACATTATGTATATAAGGAAAGTAAAAATAGTAGGGAACCCGGACAAAATTGAAACACAAATGTTTTTGGAACCAAAATGTAGATAAAAATGAGGTGAACAATATATCCAAAAGTCGCCAAATCCGCTTCATGAAAAATCGTATTTTGGGGGGGAGGGGGAGGGGTCAGGAGTTCACTGTTTATGGTTATGGTATACAGTGTATTTCACCGCTTGTGTCCAAAGGGATTATATATATTATATATAGGATTAATTATATACGGAGCGAAGATATCTGCGGTTATGGAAGTTGGGTATAGTAAAATGAATATGCTCCATAAGATGCAATTGATTGCAGTGCCCCTAGTGGCGAAATTCGGAATTTATAGAAATTATCTTTTTAAATCATCCATTGACACCTATTTCTGCCCACTACAAAGTTGCTCCTCTACAAAAAATCACGCACAAAGACATCAACTGTGTTACTGTAACTTTAAAATTGATTGCTGTATGTTACCTTCGTTCCGGGGCACAATTCGGTGAAACACCCTGTAAGATAGACTCGCCTAATTCTGTGTTAGTATGTTTTATGCACTTCATAATAACAATCATAATTAGCAAAATTAACTGACGATGTCAAATAAGTGTTTTGAGTTAATAATTTTAATATTAATAGGGTTAGCTATTCAAAAGCTCCGTCACTTCGGCTCATGTTTCTTGATTAAAACTTAAACAACCTCGGTTTCTGTTCGTCTTAATCTGATCGGACACTTGGAAGTTAAAACTCCGCGCAGTGAGGAAAAACCGGCTTCGACGCCTCATCTCAGGTTTCATGCCTGAAGCCTATCAAGGGCAAGTAAGTAATCGATGAAGCTGAGAAATGGTGACCAAAAGATATATATACCTTTTGCTCCTCTCCTCTAGTGTCAGATATGAAATATCGTCCTCCCTTGTCTGAAAAATATGTCAGGCTACGATAAAACTAAATGTTCTTTCTCTTTTAGTGGAAAGGAGCCGAGAATGAGAGATCGAAAGACGTGATGCAAGAATGAATTTAATTAAGTCTTTCTAGAAATTTTTTCGAGAAAACTTTAAATATAATTTATTAACATAAATACATGGCTTTTGTCTGGGGGTATAGTGAACAGTGTACAGAAATTGAAATAGTTTTGACATAAATATTCTTATTGAGGCCTAACTAACCTGTCGAAAAAGTATGTAAAACAATTCAGCCGTTTTCGTGTTAGAAAAGGTACGTTATAGTGTTACAAAATAGGAATTTTAATTACGGTTCTTCCGTGAGGAGTTGCAAGGTGATAAAAAACGAAACTGTAAGAGTTCAAAGATTCAGTTTTCTGCCACTGAAGCCACTAGCTAGAAGTATGCACAGATTCAGCCTTTTAGGTCATTGGGAGGGGGTTGGAACCTAGAGGATCTGAAAAGACAAAGAACACGTCAATCAATCTATATAAATAAAATTGAAACTCTGTGTGTTTATTTTTTGGACGGAATGAAACCCCTTGAGTTTGAGTTTATACAGCAGACGATTTTTATTACATTTTTTCCGATTTCAATAATTAAAAACAAAGATTTTTCAAACTCATATTTCATACACAATCAAAAATTTTTCAATTATTAGTTTTGGGCATTGCTACAAAACCGTATGGTGAAATTATGTGAACCTGTGAGTAGAATATTCTTTATTTTATTGAATTTATTGTATAATGAATTAATATTGTATTTACTAATATATATATATATATTTGGTGAAGTTTTTTAAACCACATTTAAGATCTAATTTCTCATAATTATTGAATATTATCATATAAAAGGATTTCTAATGAATATCTTCATAATTAATAAATGATTCTTTTTACATATATTAGAACAGAGAATTTTTATTGTGCAAATTGGTTATTTATTTTTATTTACATTTTTACATTTTAGGTTCTCATGTTAATACCTGGTAATCACTATACGACACTAAAATAATTTTACAATCTTATAATTTCCGTATTTAGTTTTAATTGGCCTACATCACTATACATGATTGACATGAGAATCCGATCAATTAAAATTTGTTGCAGGGATTTTGATTTTGAATGGAGTAATTGATTTTATAATTTTTCATTAAGCTCTTAAAGCAATTACACATCAGTATGATAATTACTTTATTCAAAATTAGTTCATGCAGCATGTTTATCACAACACAATATCATTTGGAATACTATGGGAATTTGCACATAATTGTTAATTTTAAGTTTATATTGCATATTTCATACAAAGAATGGGTATATTGCTAATCATTATATAGATATGAGCACATTTTGTCTATCAGCGATTTCGTTCCACTAGATTTCGTTCCAGAACGCGTTCTACGTTCTCTCCAGATCGTGGTACGGCAAGAATCAGTTTGCAAGCTAAACCTGGACTCGTTACTGAACATGACATTGCCCCACTGTTGTCCAGTCCACTGCCGATGTTCCAAACTTCACTGAAAACGCGCGCGTTTTTGTTCAGATGTCAGGGGGATGCAAACTGCGGGTCGTCTGGCATAGACACCGTGTCTGAGTCTCCTGTAAACAGTTTGTCTCGAAAAAGTGACTCTTGTGGCAGCTGTCAGGGCTGAACCCAGTTGTCTGGCAGAACGTCGCGCAGTTACCACCAAATACTGGTCTTGCCGAGTGGTTGTTGCCCGTGGCCGACCTGGTACTGGTCGTCGGGTAACATCTCCAGTGGTTTGGAACCTCTGCCACAGTCTGGAGATCACACGCTGAGGCACATTCAGAATTCGAGACGGTTCGGTTTAGGATCGATCGGATTCCAGCATTCCAATAAATCGTTCCTTCAAAAACATGTTCAGTTGGCATCCTTGTGATATCTTTCGTCCTTTTTGCTTGTTAACAACGCTCCGTACCACAGCAATTGCGAAATTCTGCCTCAACTAGCCAAGCCGTTTGAAGCCGTTTTATACTCGTTCCGACGTGTGCCGGTGCTTTGCGCATGTCAACGTCGACTGCAATGACGCATTCATAGAGGGAGTCCGGTGGTTCAGGACCCTCCCCCCCCCCCCCCGAAATGAAATTTCTGAATACGTCCTTGCCTGTGCTCTCGTGTCTTCTTGTTCAATTGTGATCCAGTATCAATTTATTCAAGTTTCAGTCATGTTTAGTTAGTTTTTTTCAAACTTTTTCTTTGAATTGAAAGTTCACTATACTTTGGACCCCCCCCCCCCTCGAAATGAAATTTCTGGATACGTCTTTAGTCGGCTGAACTGTTTTGCATATGCACAATGGTTTACTTTCGTCCAACGATTCTCCACAACTGATTGTGAATCATTGTATCCATGTTAACTTCGAATTTTTCTCATTTTACTAATTATGCTTTACTTATATATATATGAGACCAGAAATAGATCTCACACTAGTTATTGTGAGACGGCTTTAAGCCAGTAATTTATTGTGTCTGAAGCGTCAGACAATACCCTCAGTTTCACTGACGCTAGTGTTTACGACACATTGACCCAAAGGTCAACCAAAATCATAAATTTAGGGACGTCGAGACAGAGGGGTCGAACGAATCTAAGAAATAGGAGAAGAAGCTTGTAGCGTCACCCTGAAGGCCGCAAATGAGAGAAAAGGAGGAGTGTCAGTCCTGAGGCAGAAAGAGCCACAACCTATGACATAAGAACGAGGACACTTGGTGAAATAGACAAAAACAACGACTAGATGGATATATATAGAACGACTAGATGGATATACAGAACGACTAGATGGATATACAGAAAGACTAGATGGATATACAGAACGACTAGATATGTGGAGACACTTTAAAGTGTAGACTACGAGTATGAAATAGTACGAGTGTTCGAACCAGTAGTACAATATGATCGTTGAATTATGTGTCGGCGAATTACACTTCGAGTTAATTCCAGTAATATGATCGGCGAAGTACGTGCTGGTGACCAAGCCAAGACAGCCTTGAAGGTATGTGTTCATCAAACATATTACAGGGAGTAAATACATTTTAGGAATTTTAATAAATGGTCTCACATTGTCTCTCTCCGACGCGAACAAGAGGAATAATTGTTGTAATTAAGTATTTTATGTTTTCAATAAATGATTTATTGTTAAAGTTAAAATGGTGCAATCAATTTAGTATTATATTAATTAATATTCTTTTACAGAACTCGCGCGAAAGATAAATAATTGGAGGATTATCAGCGGCAAACAACGCAATGTACAATTTAGTGAGTTCCATGAATACGATAAATTTACGGCCATGTATATTAAGTATAATTTAACAATTTAGCAGTAAAATAATATTAATATTATTCTAAGGTTTGTTTTGCGCACCATGGTATTCTAAGGTTTGTTTTGCGCACCCCCACTCTCCGGTTAAGCAATGCCTTATGCCACGGCGACACTCCCGGTCACACACATATATATATACATGTATATATATGTGTATATATATATATATACATGTATATACATGTATATATATATATATATACATGTATATATATATATATATATATATACATATATATATATATATATATATACATATATATATATATATATATATATATATATATATATATATATATATATATAATTTACAAATGTAAAGTATTCCGAGATAGCTACATGAAAAAAATTTCTCATACGTAAAATATGCAAACATGGCGCTAAGCTGCCCTTGTACATATTTACAAATATATTTTCCAAACAGAATACCTAAGTACAGAAAAGCAAAAGATGAATGTGAAAAACGAAAAGTATAACAAGTGGCCGGGGGGAGTTGTGACCCCCACTCTCCGGTTAAGCAATGCCTTATGCCACGGCGACACTCCCGGAAGCCGATACTTAAAAATGAATGACCTTAATACCATCAATAATGCTGTTCGGTAATTGATGGTATTAAGGCCATTCCATGTATAAGCATCGGCTTCCGGGAGTGTCGCCATGGCATAAAGCATTGCTTAACCGGAGAGTGGGGGTCACAACTCCCCCCGGCCACTTGTGATGCTTTTCGTTTTTCACATTCATCTTTTGCTTTTCTGTACTTAGGTATTCTTTTTGGAAAAAATATATATATATATATATATATATAAACACCTCACTCAATAAGTCTCCGGTCTCACACATATACGGCAACACGGGTGACAGACCCATATGATTTCTGGATAGTACCAACCTTCATACGACACGTGTCAAAATTTCATGACATTCTGACAATTAGTTTATAGGTTACAGTGGTTTTAGTTACCCCAGTTTTGTAATTTTCAAAACAATGGATAAAAAAGAATTTCGTGTGTTGATTAAACGTTGTTTTTTGATGGGGGAAAAAATACTGTTGAAGCCAAACAGTGGCTTGATAAGCGTTATGGGGACTCTGCACCAGGGAAATCAACCGTTATTGACTGGTATGTTGAATTTAAACGTGGTCGTACAAACACCGATGATGCTGAACGCTCTGGTCGCCCAAAATCGACAATTGTTCCGGAAAACATAAAAAAAAGTCCACAAAATAGTTTTGAAAACCCGTAAAGTGAAGTTGCGTGAGATAGCTGAGACCTTAAAGATATCAGAAGGTAGTGTGTTTACAATTTTACACAATTTTACACGAAAATTTGAGCATGCGTAAGTTGCTTTCGAAGTAGGTGCCGCGTTTGCTCACACCGGACCAAAAACAACAACGCGTCCACGATTCAGAACGCTGTTTGGAGCTGTTCAAGCGAAATAAAAAGGGTTTCTTGCATCGGTCAGACCACTCTGGCCCCTAGCGACTACTGGCTTTTTGCAGACATCAAAAATATGCTCCAGAGAAAGAAATTTGTCTCAAATGAAGAAGTGATTGCCGAAACTGAGGCCTATTTTGAGAGCAAAGACAAATCCTTCTACGAAAAAGGTATCGAAAAGTTAGAGGAGTGTTGGAATAAATGTATCACTCTTGAAGGAGAGTATGTTGATGAACAAAGTCGAATTTCTAAAAAAAAAAATTGTTTTTCTTAGTTAGACCGGAGACTTATTGAGTGATGTAGTATATATATATATATATATATATATATATGTGTGTGTGTGTGTGTGGGTCATTTTCTTTAAACGGGCTTTTTCATCTTTCTTGTTACAATATATTTTTTTTTCTATTTTTTGACCTGTTTTCTGCATTTTATTTTAACATGGGTGGTTTAAACAAAAAAATAAAAATAAAAATAAAAATTAAAAAAAAAACAGTAGCAGTGATCAGTTTGGGGAAATTACATAAAAAATGCAAATTTTTATTTTCAAGACAAGTAAATACAGCATGACAGGGAAATGGCACTTAATATAAACAACTGCTTTGTTAGTATGTATATATATATATACTATATAAGTGTCCCAAAAACATTGACCTCGGATTTTATTCCTTAAATATTGATCTTAAACATATATAATAAATTGCAAAGTTGCGTAAAAAAAGGAACAGAATTTTATGAAATCGATAAAAAATTTCAGGGGATTAAAGTTTAAGAAATACAAAATTTAAATTTTTGTACGGTCCCGTATAGAAACATTTTCAATAAGCAAAATATGCCCCATACACTAATAAGGTGAAGTTCAAAATTTCAGCATTTTAACATTAAATGTCCCAGAGATATGTTTAAACATAGTTGGTGAGGGATTAATCACAAATTAAAATGTAAATGATTACAGCAAGAGTGCAAATGACGCAACGCAAAAACGTATCCTAGGCTTGTTATCAGGCGAATTCAACTCTGT
The DNA here is from genome assembly GCA_951213105.1 of Amaurobius ferox. Classification (NCBI taxonomy): domain Eukaryota; kingdom Metazoa; phylum Arthropoda; class Arachnida; order Araneae; family Amaurobiidae; genus Amaurobius; species Amaurobius ferox. The sequence continues at coordinate 134,447,102 of OX578135.1, read as the reverse complement.
ATTGACATGGATGAAAAACATTTTGAACAAGCTTTGTAATCTTTGTGTAAAGTTATTATTTCTACACAGTGTTGATACTTCTGTACCAATAAATAGCAAAATTATTATTCATTTATGTAATCATTGTTTTCTTTCGTAATTTGTGTATGACCCCTGAAACGCGATCTGCCGACATGATTTTTCCCCTCTGAGAACCCATGTCGATACATCGAAAACTGGTTTAACTCAGCATTTTTGTCTTTTCATATCTCTGGGACTTTTTATGATAAAATGCTGAAAATTTTACTCATTGGAAATGTTTTTGTACGGATCCGCATAAAAATTTAAATTTTGTACTTCTTAAAATTTAATTCCCTTGAAAATTTTAATCGATTTCATAAAATTCTATACCCTTTTTTACGCAACTTTGTAATTTATTATACATGTCTTAAGATCAATATTTAAGGAATAAAAGCTGAGGTCAATGTTTTGGGACATCCTATATATATCATTAGAAAAATAAAAAATTTGTTTTGATTTAATTGTAATCTTAAATTTAGAACTAACTTTTTATTTGTTTTTTCTTCTAAAAAGAAAATCTAGTTTAAATGTAATTCCCCTATTCTAATGTCTTACAGGGGTATGGAAACTTGTCTAAATACCCTTGTCTACCAAGAAGACAGATGAATGACGACAGGGGAATGACAAATCATGTGATTTTACTTTCTGAGTATATGAGTTTTATTTGCATTTAAGCCTAACTTGATATTCAGTTTGCTACACTAACTAGGCACATATATATGTTAAAAAAAGTATTTACTTTTTTATTACGAGAATAATTAAAGACGGGTGAATGACAAGGACCAAAAAAAAATATAACCAAAATTGTTCAGTTTTATGATATTTTCCTGCACAGAATAATAGCCAGAGCATAGTCAAACTCTTGAAATGGTGAATATGGACATTAGTGAAAAACAATAATACTTTAATTATATTTTATTTTCATCTATGTACAGAAACAGGTGTTAAAATTTAAAGACAGGTGAATGACAAAACAGCTAAGGGACAGTTGTAAAAAATTAATTTAAGATATTGTTCTAATGCATAATAGATATTTTATTATTGTTTTTATTTTAAATTGCTTAATTTAATATAAAACATCAAATTAAAAGTAAACTAGAAAATGAAGGCTTGTAAATGCAGTTGTGATTTCACTATTTGGCTGTTGGGACACACAGGGGAATGACATTTAATAGAAAAACAAAATTTTTAAATATTAAAAATATAAATTGTTTATTTAGCTAATGAGTGACAAATATGAACTACAATATAGCAAAATTGAATGATATACATGATCACAAAAACAGCGCAGCAAAACACGTACAGAGGGGGAGCTGTGGTACACAGTCCGTTCACCTTCAATAGCTCTTCTTACCGCTTCGTGCTACGATACAAGTAGTAATACGGTCCAGCATGGTGTCGAACAGACGCCTGATGTTGTCCGGCGGAAAACGCGTTCACACCTGTTGGACGTTGTTCGAAATCCTGAAGATTGCGGCAACGAGACAGCTGGCGTTTCAACTGATCCCGCAGATGCTCGACAGGGGACAGATCTGGGGAGCGGGTAGGCCATGGAAGTGTCTGAACATGACTCAGGCAGACCTGAGCGATCCGAGCCGTGTGCGATCAAGCATTATCCTGCTGGAATTGTGCACCTGGAATCCCAGGAACGAATAGGAGCACATAGGGCCGTAGAATCTCAGCCACGCACAACTGGCCCGTCAATGTTCTAGGTACCACTACTAGAGTGGATCGGCTGTCGTAGGCTATGGCTCCCAGCCCATGATGCCTGCAGTGGAACTGGTGTGGCCCTCGATAACGAGGTTGGTGGAGTTATGCAGGGAACCTCCATTTCCGGACCCGCTGATTATCGGTCCCCAAAACAAAAAGGCACTCTTTGCTAAACACCGCACATCGCCAATCTGTGGCGTTCCACGTTGCTTTGGCCCGGCACCACTGCAACCGGAGTCGACGATGTTCCCGTGTTAACGGCAGCACACGTAAGGGATACTGGAATAGTAGATTAGCTTTCTTCAGGCGTCTAGATATAATTCGTGGACATTCAAGAGCCGCTACGTGTGCCTGTATCGCGGATCGGGTACCGTGAGCTCTATACGTGCCAGCCGCACGACCATTCGATCCTCTTTACTCGTGGTATGCCTTGTCCGTCCAGAGCCGGTCCTCCGCGTCTGGGTAGCGTCCCGTGACCAGTGATCTCCACACTGTCAGACGGTATAGTCCGAACGATCCACTTAACTGTCTATTCGGCGCACTGACCACCCTGTGGTTTTCAGTCCGACGATCAGGCCTCTCTCGAAGTTCATCAGTTGCGTATATGAACGTTTCCGGCATTTGCCCACCATTCTTTTCACTCCGTACTCGTGCTTGCGTCGGCCGAAACTTTTCGCATTGATGGGGCGTCGAATACATGCCGGTTTATAAGGCCGCTGGCTCATGCTTGCAGCGACACTCACGGGTATACGGTCATGCGCAATCACACCAGGTTGGGATCATTTGCATACCAGCCCTCCCTCTAGCTATTTACATCATTCCGCGGTTGTACCATGTTTTCTTCTTGGTGCGAACTTTCATTGTTCGTGAGTGTATAATGATTGGATCACGCTCAATGTGAGAAAACAGCCTAAAAGACCTAAAACAGACAGAACAGACGGGACGCCTCAATTTCAAGTGGGGTCCTACCAAGGCTACCTATTAAAATTTCCTGAAATTCCGTTCAGCCGTTTTTCCGTGATGATGACGGATTTTCAATTTTATTTATATTATAAATAGAGTTCATTGAATGCGGCACCTATATACTTAAAAGTTCTGAATAACAAAAACCATTATTTAAGGACAAAGCTGGCGCCCATTTTACGGTTTTATAATAAATCTGCTATTTCGATATGTAAAACATAACACTGTCTATTATAATTGAATATTTCTTTAATTTGGAGGCGCATCTATATTTTAACAATGAAAACCAAAGTACATAATACTAAGCACGAAATATATATACTTTAATACGCGGAAAAAAACTACAACCAACTAACCAACAAAGTACTTTCTGACCAAGTGAAAATCGCAGTCATTTGCCACACGAGCACATTCTGCTAATAATTCAGTCGTAGAGTGCTTGTTTCGAAATCAAGAGGCTGGTGTTCTAAATCTCTGTAGTCTGTACAAAATTTCATACGGAACAGGCCCTTGTTCGGTATTGGCGACTCTGGTATATTAAATGAATATTGAATAAATACAAATATGTGATAGATTTAAAGAAAGAATGAATGGATTTGTTAAGACCAAGAAGCTTTATCCTCGACTTTGGAAGGATGAGATTCTAAAGTTCTTTTATATGACCTGGATAACTCAATAGGGCAGTGACATACGTTGAAAATTATATTGAAGACCACAAATTTTCCAGAATGTATATATAGCCTAATAAAACAAGCATTTCTAGAAAAGTTTATTTCCCACTGAAAACGTGTTAATCAAATATAAACCAAACAAGAAAGATCAATCATGCTTAAAGCATTGATTATGAAACACTTTCCAACTTCAATGCAATTTTATTTAAACATGTCTAAAATGCAATACATTCCTCGGTAATATTTTAAAACTTATCACAATACTACATTAATTTATTATATTTGAAACCTTAAACCTTCATCGAAAAAAATTAACTTCATTCAAATGACGGCATTAAAATATAAATTGCCTGGTTTAAACATCTCTAAAATGTGATACATTCCTCGGTAATAATTTTAGAATTATCATAATACTACGATAATTTATTATATTTGAAAACTTCATCGAAAACAACTGAAATCCATTCAAATGACGTCATAGAAAAAATAACACGCCTGGCTCTCTCTATAAAAGCAATATTTCATTCATAAATAATTCCCCCATTCATGTCATTCATCACAATACTATAATAATTTATATTATTTAAAAATTAAGACCATGGAGCTACAAGTAAGTAAAACTCTATGCGTAAAACTTCATCGAAAATTATCGTCCTTCTCTTTCTAAAATCAATGAATATTTCACTCATATCAGCCATGCAGACTCCATGGACTAAATGATTTTGTGTTAAAGAATTACAGCGATTCTAATACAACTCATTCTACATATTTTGCTGTTTACATTTTACATAGGTGAAAAATAGGCTTAATAGTAGAAATAATCAAATTTGTATGAGCATTTAAACTGAAATATATTGTCATTGCGTTGTTAAAGTATGTAGATGCACAGAATTTAGGCCAAAATAAAGTAGTTTTAGGATGGATACAACACTCAATATGAATTAGAAAGAACTTTAAAAATCACGATTTTGAGACAAGATGGATGCCATATATCATTTTGAAGTGGGTCATGTGATCGTTTCATATCATGGACACGTGATCGCTTCATATAAGAGGTGTTATTATTATTTTAATTTTTATTTAAAAAACTACTGAATATATTTCGCTGAATTTTTTTTTATATATTTTATGGAACAATTTGAATATTGCCTAAAATTTTCGAAGCAATTTGTGAATTTTAAATCCGCTTAAAAAATGCTTGAAAAATTAGGTCCCATAGGGCTCAATGTATTCCATTTTTTCAACCCGGGTTCAATCCAAAACTAATTGGGTGATATTATTCATTTATATTCCCATAGGTCCTATAAACCGTCTGAACAACATACTAAAATTTCATTTTGATTAAGTCATTTTTACGGCAGTTATCGTGCTAACGGACAGACAGACAGACAGACAGACAGACAGACAGAATGAACAAAGTCATAAACACTTTTCAACTTTGTTGTAAAGTGTTAATAAAAAAGGTTGAGAATCACGGGTATAATAATCGAATATGAATTATTTTGTTGTTATAATTATTAAAATGAAATTCAATAAAAAATATTACTTCTCGTTTGCTCGATATTGGAACTAACGAATTAAGGAAATTTTGGAACTAACTAATTAATGGAAATTTTGGAACTAACGAATTAATGGAAATTTTGTAAAAAGAAATACATTTTTATTTCCTCAGCTTTTACTTTTTTCCAAACTTTCACTTTTTTTTTCTCAACTTTTACTTTTTTCTGAACTTTTACTTTTCTCTCAACTTTCACTTTTTTCCAAACTTTTTCTTTGTTCTCGGCTTTTACTTTTTCACGGACTATTGTTGGACTGTCACAAGGAATGCCCTTGGAGTACACAAAAGACAAGTTTAACCACATAAGTAGAGCATTTTCTAGCTAAAAAATTTCCTCAAATTTAAGAACTTATAATTTTTGAAGGTTAAGAATAACTAATTTCAAATAATTTCACTGATTTTAATGTTGTAAAATTTGAAAAAAAAGTGTTTTATTTAACATGTTCGTACTATATTTCAACTCCATTAAGTATGTAATATATTTCTGGAACTAAATTAACATATTTTTTTTCATCTGGACACCGAGGTGTATAGACTTGCTACGGAGCTGGTCTTGATTTTTACCACGTGGTGACCGCATGCATTGCCATTTTGGGGACATCATGTCCCACATGGAAGCTGACCCGGGTGTTGAAGATCACTCGTTTTATGCGCAAATGGAAACCAATCTCGTGAGGCTACTACAGTATTATGAAGAGGATTGAAAGCCTAGCAATTCAGTTGTTCAACTCCCTAGAGACTGTGCTGACATCATTAAAGAGCTTCGGACAGGAGAACTCGACTTCAAATTCGACACCAAACTGAAATGGATCTCTACGTTCCTGCACGGAATTGCTGACTTCCTGACGGACTACGGCTACGAAAACAGAGAGAAACTACGGCACTACCCAGCATTGATGAAAAGCTACCAAAGTGAATGCAGTGATATTTACATGTATTTTGAGAACCCAGTAGGACCCTTTCCTCAGTTTTCAGATTTTACAAATTTTTATGATAAAGATTTTGTAAAAAGATCCAACGCACGTAAGAATAAATTCCTCAAACACATTGGTTCCAGCCCCCCCCCCCCCTCTCCGAAAGGGAAGATCGGCAAAAGAACCCTCAAGCGGAAAAAAATAATGATATTTTGAGCTTTGTTGTCGACTTTACAAACCAAAAGGAAATTAATTAACAAGAAACTGTTTTCCTTAGCTCTAGCGAAGAAAACGCGGTAATTGTTAATGAGATCAATAACGCAAACCATGAAAAATAATTATCAAATCAAAACGTTGAGTCTGAAAAGAAATTCATTTTCCCTAGTCCTAATAAAACTTACAGAAGCCCTGCTGCTATCCTAGCAGCGGCCCCCCTCCCCGCTAGAAATTCCTTCCAAATTCTTGAGTCTGAGAACAAGGAAAGCAACGCTGAGCCTAAAATCATGCCTGATAAAAAATAAAGATCCCAGCCCTTCTTTATCTATACCTGCTCCGGGTGGCAAAAACTAGTCAATGAAATTAACTCGATTCTCGAAATCCCTATTTATGGTAACTGCAGTCGCGACATGATAAGGCTTTCGCCAAGTCATGGCGATGACGACCGCAAACTGCAAAAATTTCTTATTGACAGGAAAATACCCTTTAGCTGTATTGACTTAAGGACGGAGAAACCAAAGAAATACCTCATTTGATGCCTTCCGTCTAGCACGGAGATCGATGAAATCATCAAAGAAATGAACTTACAAGGAATTCGTGTTAACCGTTTAACACAGCTGATGCATAAATCTCAGAGGACTCATCTCCCTCTTTTCCTTATTTTGATACCCCCAAACCAAAGACCAGTCAACTCTGTTTGAAATTAAACATTTAATGAACTTAAGAATCAATTTCACACCTTTGAAATCTAATGCAGTAAAACGTTGCTTTAATTGTCAGAGACACGGGCACTCGTCTGAGTGACGTAATTTTCCGAGCAGATGTCTGAAGTGCGCGAGGAAGCATCATACCCGGGACTGTATGCATCCAAGGGAATCTCCCGCGGTTTGCTGCAATTTCCGGGGTGATCACCCTGCAAATTTCAGACTCTGACAAAATTGACAATATACTTAGATTTACTAAATTTTTGAAACTTAATCTTCCTAAGTCCCAGGGCCCCATGGAAATTATATCCTTGATCTTCAATGCAGTACAGGCGTTCTTCTTATAAGGAGACCGCCATGTACTGTCGCTTGTCACTGTATTTGTTCTGAAATTATTTTTTCTTTTTCCACCTTCTCCTTCGATCTCTAACCCCCGCATTCTCACTGGATTCTCAATATAATATATGTATTACAACCACAACCTGACCACAACCTCATCTTATGCCTTGACGCATGTCATTCATCATTGGTGCTTAAAAATTCATGATTTGAACCTCAACCTGGAGATAAAAGCACATAGACTGCTTGGTGCTCCGGAATTAGTGCTCGCCCCCACGACGACGTAGTATTAACATAATTTTTTCCCTGCCATGTTGTATTTGAACTTAAATTGAGCAATGTAACCAAAATTTTGTCTCGAAAGAGTTGTTGGTTAATAATTTTTTGTCCATTAAAGGCACTTTCTCAATGTTCCCCACCTGGTTGGGGCACTTTGGAACATTGAATGGATTCTGAAAATCAATATTTATTAATCGTAGTGTCATTTGAAGTGGATGATGCATTTATCGTACGCGGACGTGTTTAATGTATATGTGGTAAGTGTATGGTTAAGATAGAAGTTATAGCAATCAATAACTGAAAAATGGCATAAAGTTGCCAACTCGTCACTAGAAAACAAAGTAGAAGCATTTTATTTGCTACACTCATGTCAAAAGTTACGCAATAAACGGGAAAATTAGCATGTTCGGTGAAAGAAACATCATATAGCCACAAAGTTTGAATACGTGACAAACCCACGCACGCGGAAACTAGCCTGCAGAAAACATTTTTTACACCAATATTTACTAACAAGGAAACGTATTAGGGACAAAAATGGCTTATTTTGCGTAGGTATCTCCGCGTAACAGGTTCCAGAAGAAAAATCGAAATAGCCAAATTTTGAAAAATGAGTAGATGACTTCATATGAGTGACGCCAGGCGATGGGTGGTAATAGGGCGTCTCAAAGGGAGCAGCGACAGTCGTAAGTAGCCTGAGCTTTAAATGTCAATCGTTCCGTCATTTACCGCCTGCGGAAATGGTATCAAAGTGAAGGAACAGTGTTGCGAAGCCAGTAAGTGGACGTCAAAGGGTCACAACATCTCAGAATGGCCGTTTTCTGTGTCTGTAAGCACAACGCCATAGATCAATCACTGTAGGTCAGCTTGCTTCCGATCTTGCAGCGTCGGCAGGAAGAGCGGTATTTCGACAAACTGTTTACAGACATGCAGGTTAGTTGTATGTAAGACAACCAGTGGTTTGCATCCCATTGATGTCCTCGCACAGAGGAGCCCGCTTAGACTGGACTCGAGATCCCCTCAACTGGACTCCACAAAATTGGGGTACTGTGCTCTTTACGAATGAATCACGGTTTCATGTACAGAGTGATTTAGCACGGTTATTGGTCCGGAGAATACCTAAAACTCGTTATCATACCAATAATATCCGCGAAATGTACGCATACAGAGGCGGTGGTTTGATGGTTTCTCCAGAGATTATTGTCACTCCCGCACTGATCTTCACATTTTTCCTTGCAGCACTGTGACTGCAGTGTAGTATAGAAATGACATCCTTGCTCACTCTGTTTGACCGTTTCTTGCGGTCATGGGACCTCATGCCATTTTTACGGACGATAACGCGCGAGTTCACAGGGCTTCCATGGTCGACCAGTATTTACAATCGGAAACACTTCTTCGTATGGAATGGCAATCGAGATCACTCGACTTGAATCTCATCGAGCATATATGGGGCATGCTTGGGAGATGTTTAAGTTCCCTCCATGACCCTCCCCGGAACCTTTAAGAGCTAAGAACATGTCCGCTCCGTGAATAGGCGCAGATACCCAAACCTTCATAGATGATCTTATCCTTGGCATGAATTGACGCTGTCGGGCATGTGTTTCCAGCAGGAATGATCACATTTCGTATTGACAAACCTCCACCAATGAACTAGTTTTGCCTACCAAAATCCTATGTTTTTGTTTATCTCTATTATTTAATTATTTATTGATAATTATTTTTGTATTTCCCCATGCTAGTGTCTTTTACTACACCCCATGATCTGTGAAAGTTTCTATGAATTCGAATAAATTCTTTTCTTTTTATCCACTTTTTTCATCTCGTTGCTTAACTTTTGGACATGAGTGTAATTTTGGTCCCTCGAATTTTATGTCACCTCAAATTATTTTTAGTGCTAACCGCGCATAATAAGCGCGAAACCGGTCCATGGATGTTGCTGTCTGCAATGTGAACTCGATCTAAACTTTGGAGAAGCCCCATATAAACGTGTTCACGCGACTTTTATTTAAAGTATACGATTAAGAATGATAGCCCAGCAGCCTTCGAACTCGCTGCTCTTTAACATAATTACACGTGCACCGCCCGTAAAACAGTTAATATCAATCCCAATCTTTTTAACAGTCCTTGCTAAAAAATTCCCCATCCAAAGCATTGATTCATACACCGAAGATCCCCGTCTCCGGAATATATCGCAGCCATAGTCGATATAGGAGGTGCAGCGATCCTGTATATCGATTCTTCGTCCAGCAAGGATATTCACAAAGTTTTTTTCTTCCCTCGCCAGTACTTAATACTTCTGGCCCCGGTCCAAACGCTAAATGAACCCACGTGCCACATTTTATTTGTAGCTGACCTATGGCGAGACGTTTACGGGACCCGGTTATATGACGTCTTCATGAAAGGCACTTGGCATTTAGAATATCTAAGTTTAAAAACGAATGCTGTTCATTTCATTAAAACAGGGCAAAATACTTGTCTTGGGTGGCCCCAATTTGAAACAGCCGAAAAGGCTTTGCGCGTATAACATCTGGAAAAATAAACTTCCAAAAAAGTTCAACAAATTTATCCCATGTTTGAAGTCTCATTGGTTTCGTTTACAGCAAATAGTAATATGTAGAGATGTGGATTTTCCGGAAAATTTTTATATTGCATTTCTTTCAATACATACTGATAATTCAAAGGAAAACATTCTACCATCTTCTTCAAAAATAACAAAAACGAATTGCTAGTTTATTATATGTGTAAAAATCAATTATTAAATATATAAACATATTATACAACAAAAATAAAATAAAAAACTGATGTGGGCAGCACACGAGTTTCCCTGCAGACTTATATCCACGTTCTCTTTATTTTAATTAAATTTATTTCACTTTTAATTTAATTTCCGTTCTCATTTGGTAACTGGACTTATTTTCAAAGGTGGCGTAGAGAAAATACGAAAAACTAAAATATCTCGAGAACGGCTAGTCCTAGTGTAATGGGGTTGGTCTTATTCTTTTCTTCGTTAAAAATTATGTATAAAGCAAACATTCAATGTTTATGTTTGAGCATACGTAGTTTTTTATTTCAGATTTTGACAATTTTTGCGGGTCATTTTGCAAAAAAGGGCAGGTTATTTTTCTTTCCGAATCATACCAAAATCTAATCAGCACCAGGGTGACCCACAAATGACTTATCTACCGAATTTTGTGAAATTCGATCTACTAGTTCTTCAGCGAGAGTGGATACAGGTTTTTGAGGGCCATTTCGCAAAAAGAGGCGGGTTTTTTTTTATCCCGAATCGTACCCAAAACTAATCAGCACCAGATTCTTCGCCCACAAGTGACTTACCTACTAAATTTTATGAAATTCGGTCTATTAGTTTTTTAGTTAGAATGGATACAAAATCTGCACAAACAGACAGACAGACACACACACACACACAGACGTCACGCTAAAAATAGTTTTTCGTATTGTAGAGGTCTCGAAACGTGTAGATCCGTTGAAAATTCGAATTGCGATTTTCGGCATGATTCCAATACTTTCCCTATACATTACCATGTATTGCAGGGAAAGTAAAAAACTCTTGTAATTAAGCACTTTTAAAAATAAATTATTTTATATAATATTGAAAATTGTTTAAAAATATACTTGCTTTGAATGAGTATCATGAGAAAGAAGAGACAATTTGGAAGATGAGTTAAGCATATATTTAGTGCTGTTAAAGCATTTTTCCTCAGTATGACATCCAGAAACATTCCATTTTTTTTTTTTTTTTTAATATTTTTTTGAATTTTGAAGAATTTAATATTGAAAAAAAAGGCTTCTTAAAACTTTATTTGCTTTTTCCTGAAAATGAGTAAAATGTCACTTATACCCTTTTGGTGGTCATTCATTCTCTTTAAAATAAAACGCATACGTTGATAAAGATATTTACTTTCCCTGCAATACATCAAAATATATAAAAAACTAGCTGGAATGGGAATCGAAGATTGGAATTGTTTCGACTCTTCTAGAACACACGTTTTGACCTTTCTAGAACACGAGTACACTATTTTTAGCGGGACCTGTGTGTGTGTAAATCTACTCTAGCTCAAAAACTATTCAACGAAATTTAATGGTTATATGTATCGTATGCATTTCTTTGGTGCGATTTGGGAAAATAAGATTGGCCTTTTTTTTTTCAAAATCGGCAGCAAAAATCTTCGAAATATAAAATAAAAGACTAAACATATTTAAATGCAGTGATTAAAGTTTGCTTTATATTTAATTTTTGTTGTAAAGCTAATAAAATCAACCCCGCTACTCTAGTGTAAACCGTTCCAAAGATATTTAATGTTTTTTTTAACTTTTGGCGACCATGCTGCGGTTTAAAATACACCAAGTGACCAAATGAAAAAGAACACTCTTTTTTAACTGCAAATGAGATATATTTTTTAAAAAGTACTCATTTAACGTGTTATAAGATCTGCGATAAAATTTAAATTAACAAATTATGTTTTAAGAAAAACAACCTTTGAACCAATGTGGAACATTACATAATATATATACACACTCCATGCATTACGCAATTTAAATTTATTTTTCAAACTCCGTGTTACTAAACAAATGTACATTGGCAGAAGATTTTCTGATTTTAATAAGGCTTAGCATATTTAATTAAATAAATAATCATCGGTGTCAGTTTCATACATTTCCTTCAGCAACTGCATTTAAGATTAAAATAATTTCAATAACATTTATCCGATTATCCGCCAAACTGGCTTCAGAAAAGTAAATTCTCGGAATGTGTATTTACGAACTTATCATAGCCCTGAGGATGATTTTAAGAACTGAGCGAGGTTCAATAAGATGCCATTTTGAGCCCAGTTCTTTCAGAGATAATCTGCAGAAAGTGGCTTAAGTTGACAGCAGCTGATGTTAAAATCAGTTTTAATGCGAAGAAATGGGTGAGTCATATAGTGAGGAAAACAAGAACTACCAATGCGAAACAAAAAATATGAATATTTTTAACTAGTTGTTAATCCCGTAACACAACGGGGCGCATAAAAGGTTATTTAAAATATTTCGTCTCATCCACCCGCCTGCAGCACTTGTGTTCCTAAAATCGCCGGATACATTCAAACCCCGCGCTTTTCTTTCTGTATTAACATACCTAAATTCGATACGATACTCTAATAAAACGTATCTGTTTTACGAACGCTAAATTCGCTTTGTTTTTAATAAATAACAAAATGTTAATAATTCCTAAAAAACGACAGGGTTTATTAAAGGAATTAAATTTAATATATTGCATTATTCCGCACTGTTATTGCTTTTCAATTTTTTCCTACCCAGACAGTCCGATCTATCTGAAGGTGTAAGTCAGCTGTTTAGACGGTTGAGATAGTGCCACCCAATTTTGCCCAGAATCCAATGTAGATGGCAACCACTGGTATCGCACTCTCCTTCGCCCAATCTCAACCAATCCCGTCTCGGGTGAACTTTCGGACCTACAGATTTCATGTGCATACTCCGTGTTTATGGACACACGAATCCCAAGTGGCAAAATTTCCGCAAAATTGCCAGGTTACAGATATTGGGCCCAACTTATCACCAACTGTATTGCCAAAATCGCCAAATTTTTCGCCAAGCATGACAGTACAGTATATTTTCTTAAAGTATTTCTATTTTGAGATTTTGCGCACGTTGTGGAAAGATAACATTTTTTTTCTAGTGTATATATGTGTCAACATTTTGAGACTAATATTTAACGAGTCGGCGCCATTAAAAAAAGCGCCAACTCGCCAAAGGCATAATAAAAATGAAAAACCATATTTGATGCTGAAATCAATTTCAATATGAAAATGTTAACAATCATTTTAAGTCCCATTGTAACAGTTAACAATAAACGTTATAAATCTGCACTGTCAAAACGTGTGCTTGTATGCATGTATCAGTGTGTATTTATATCCAGCGTTTCTATCAGGTAATTCGTGAATTCAAAATTCATGGTTGATGTTAAATGAAAGAAGCATTATTAATTAATGATAGGCATTAATTAGAAATTAATATATTATTAATGATTTGCAAAAAGTCCTGAAAATAGGTCCATAAAAAGGTCTCTCTGAAAAAAATGTTCCTGTTTCATGGTACATATTAGCAGTATAGATAAAATTCTGCATGATAGACGTACAAGCAGAGCCAGAAAAGGATGTGGGTTTTTGAAAAAATATTATTATTATTATTATTATTATTGCTTTTCAATCGGGTACGTCCTCATTACTTCAGTCACAATTTTAGACGTAATTCATCATTAAAAAATCTGATGTGGGCAGCACAAGACTTTCACTACAGACCCAAATTCATTTTATCTTTACTTCTTTAATAATTCATTAAATTGGGTTTAATTGCACAAAATAACACTGAATGTGCACGTTTAATTCAATTTTTGGATTTGGTAACTGAATATTTTTTCAAAGGCGGCGTAACAAAAATGCGAAAACTCAAATATCTCGAGAACGGTTAGTTCTATAATAATGAGATTGATTTTATTCTTTTCCTCGTTAAAAAAATTACGTATAGAACACGCATTAAACTGATACATTTGAGCATATGTAGTCTTTTATTTTAGATTTTGGCGATTTTTGCGAGACATTTCGCTAAAAAAGGTAGGTTCCTTTTTTCCCGAATCGTACAAAAATCTAATCAGCACCAGGGTATCCCACAAGTGACTTATCTATCCAATTTTGTAAAATTTGGTCAATTATTATTTTAGAGTGGATGCTAGAGCGGATATATGCGAATTTTTAAGGCCAATTCGCACAAAAAAGCGAGTTTATGCATCCCGAATCGTACAAAAATCTAATCAGCACCAAGGTCACACACAAGTGATTTACCATCAAAATTTTATGACATTTGGTCCATTAGGTTTTGAGTTAGAGTGGATACATACATTGCACAAACACAGACACACACGCACACATACTTCATGCTAAAAATAGATTTATCGTGTTCTAGAGGTCCCAAAACGTGCAGACCCGTCTAAAACTCGAGTTTGCTATTTTTGACTCGATTCCAATACTTTCCTATACATTACCATTACTATGTATTGCAGGGAAAGTAAAAATCTGATGTGGGCAGCACATGACTTTCCCTGCAGACTTATATCCACGTTCTCTTTATTTTAATTAAATTTAATTCACTTTTAATTCAATTTTCGCTCTCATTTGGTAACTGGATTTATTTTCAAAAGTGGGGTAGAGAAAATACGAAAAACTAAAATATCTCGAGAACGGCTAGTCCTAGTGTATTGGGGTTGGTCTTATTCTTTTCTTCGTTAAAAACTACGTATAAAGCAAGCATTCAATGTTTATATTTGAGCATACGTAGTTTTTTATTTTAGATTTTGACAATTTCTATGGGTCATTTTGCAAAAGAGGGCAGGTTATTTTTTTCCGAATCATACCAAAATCTAATTAGCACCAGGATGACTCACAAGCGACTTATCTACCGAATTTTCTGAAATTCGGTTCATTAGTTTTTCAGCGGGAGTGAATACAGGCTTTTGAGGGCCATTTCGCAAAAAGAGGCGGGTTCTTTTATCCCGAATAGTACCCAAAACCAATCAGCACCAGATTCGCCCACAAGTGACTTACCTACCAAATTTTATGAAATTCGGTCAATTAGTTTTTCAGTTAGAATGGATACAAAATCTGCACAGACAGACACACACACAGACGTCATGCTAAAAATAGTTTTTTCGTATTCTAGAGGTCTCGAAACGCGTAGATCCGTCGAAAACTCGAGTTGCGATTTTCGGCGCATGATTCCAATACTTTCCCTATACATTACCATGTATTGCAGGGAAAGTAAAAAAAATATTCGCCTAAACGTTTAAAACGTTGTCATTAATCTTTGAGAGTATTCCATGTTTCAAATAAATTTTAAAAAAATTACAAATATTGATCCGATTCGAGCACTCCTAGTATCTATGATCGTCAGCATGTACCGTGTATTTTTAATATCCCGATTATAACGAACAACGGGCTCATATTTAACGATGTTCAGAATTTAATGAGGGAAATATGAACTTTTAAGCGGTGCAATATTGATTTAACCCTGATTTGCTCGCGTTTAACGAACAGAATTTCTAATTCCTCGGATTTAAGGAGAATATGAAATTATAAAACTGAATAATAAAAAAAAATGATAAATTTGTTTAATAAATCTGTAAAATTGATAAATTTGTTTCACTTGCTCTGTTTGTTTAACTTCAATATGGATAGATTTGTAGAGAGGTGTATGTGACACCCCTGCTCCCATATTCCCCTCCACATACACACAACCAGGAAAATCTATTAGCTTTCCTGCTTTTATGTGAGTGTGTATGTGCTACCTTAATACAGAATCTTCAGCTGTGGTAGCTGCAGAGTCGTAAACAAAAATATTGGGTAGAGTTCTTGTGAATAGTGTTTGAAAATGGGGATTATGTTCCGAAGGAAAGGAATATACTTTAAGAGAAAGATAAGATAAAAGTTCGTATATTGTAGTACTTGAAAAGTTAGTTCAAACTAAAATTCCATCTAGGGGGAAGGGTGGGGTTATACGTCAATAGGCTACTAGGATGTTTGTAGATTAGATTGATATAACAGACATGTATATTGGTGACGCGCGTGTGAAATACATGGTATACACTCTTACTGACGATTCCCCAAAATATAAATCTTTTATCTTTAGCAAGAGGGATTTAATGACGGTCAGCAATTAACGAGCAAATTAGTGAGTCCCAGAAAGGGATTCTACTGTATAATGAAATACTATGTATAAAACAATTCTGAAGAACTCATTTAAAACTATACTTATTTGATGCTATAATGTATTTCAATAAAACTATGAATAAAACAATTCTGAAAAACTCATTTAAAACTATACTTATTTGATGCTATAATGTATTTCAATAAAACTATGAATAAAACAATTCTGAAGAACTCATTTAAAACTATACTTATTTGATGCTATAATGTATTTCAATAAAACTATGAATAAAACAATTCTGAAGAACTAATTTAAAACTATACTTATTTGATGCTATAATGTATTTCAATAAAACTATGAATAAAACAATTCTGAAAAACTCATTTAAAACTATACTTATTTGATGCTATAATGTATTTCAATAAAGCATTTAAAAAAAAATAGCTTTACGTGTCATTGTGACAGTTTTGTCTAATATAATCGATGAGTCTATGCCTGCCAATCGTATTCCTCTTTCTAACGGATTTTCTTTATAATCACCTGAATAAGTTGGAAGGAATCCAAGCGCACAATGCCGATCGGAAAGACAGCCAAAAATCTTTTATCGACGACTGACCTATATAGAGATTTTTCAACCTGTGCTTCCTTTTACTTTTATTGCCCACCGAAGTAATTCCCTGAATGAATTAATGGTGGCACCCTCTATCTATGGCAGTAGTACTAGAAGTTTTAATGGAATGAATATATTTTTCCTTTTGGTGTGTGTGTTGTTTCGTTAAGTCTGCGAATTTTCGGGAAAATCGAAAACGACGTCTCAAAAACTGAATGTGGAAATCCTTAGTAAACATGTTACACCGCTGGAATTCAATGCTGAAATGAACATTTTTTAACCGGAAATGGAAAAAAAAAAACGCAAGTAAAAAATCCTAAATGCCCCCCCCCCCTCAGAATTTGATGCTGAATTTATATGAGTCATCCTCTAATCTCTATTTATAGTACATTCTGATTGTTTCAAGGAACATTTTTTAGTAAAAACAACAGTATGACAAAATTTTGACCACCAACAATAATTTGGCATATTTTATCCCCGCTTACTACTCGCATCTGGAGGTAAGGTCTGATTAATTTATATTCCGTATCATTTTGGTACCAGTTGTGTTATAATCAGCATCAAAACTCGGAGCACAAACACATTGTGTCTTCTAAGTGAGCTTTCTTTCAAAACTATTTCAACGTTCTTCGTACAGTGGAGCTCACTTTCAGTGAGCTCGAATGTAGCGGTTCATATGCAATTATTCCCCTGTCGTCTTGCGTCTGCAATACTGTCATAATGTTAAACGTATAGCTTATAGCGAACAATTGGATACCTGAGCATCATATATTACGAAGTTCTTAGTGTGGAAGAGGTAGAGAAAAATAATACTTTCATGGAACTTTTTGAGGTAAGAGCAGGAGTGACAATGAGTTTAGTAATATTAGATTCATTTCCAGATACTTTGAGCCTAATCACATCCCCAAAAACATTGAATTAGCCTTCAACACGTAAATATTGCCGACGAAGTTTTAGATGATGCTTGGCGTGATGTGCATCCGCAAATAAAGGAAAACTGCTGGAAATGTTGAGTTTAAAAAATGTTGGGATGAAAGATATCTAGCAATCCTTCATTATTGGTTTGAAGTATTGGAATCAGTTATTCAAATGTTGGACATATTGGTGCGAAATTGTAATATTCCATCACTGGAGTCTTTTCTTTTGAGACCTAGATGGCGAAAACACCCGTACAGGCATCCTTTCCCATGACGTGAGTCAAGATTTCCACATGCCGAAGTTCAAAGAAGGATTGCCAGATTTGACGAATTACCGCCTAGAAACCCTTCTGACAACACTTCTTCGAACTTCGTCACTTAGCAACCGTAGACTCACGTTATAGGAAAGGATGTCTGTTTCTTCGTCTGGGCTCTCAAATGAAAAGACTCCAGTGAGGGAATATTACACTTTCTCAACAGTGTTGTTCGTGAGAATTGTTTCCCAGTTCGACTGGGCGATTTGTACTAAATAGTTTTCTATGTCTTATTTGCTATCTTCGTTGTTATTATGTTTGATTATTATTTATGTGTTATTTTGTTTTATTGTTTTTCTGTGTTGTTCTGTTTTATTGTTATTCCTGTGTTTTTTCCGATCGGCCATTGCAGCTGCTGTATGCCCTTTGGGTGAGCTAGACGGCCTTGACAATAATAATAATAATAAACAATAATAAACACTCTTTCGTTCCCGATCCTGTGAAGATAGTTCATTGTGGAATAGATTACGAGAAAAGGAGTTTTCCAAAAGATCTTTCTTTTGACACGATTATTCTGCAAGCCATGATTGTGTTGAAACAGAAACACGAGAGGTTTATAATGGCATTATTGCTACAGTTGCCAATAAAACGTCTGAAGATTTCGAATTCGAAGAAACTGAAATTGATTTAAAAAGAGGGAGGAAAAACATCCAAAATTGCTCTGTTCTGAAGTTTGGGGGACTATTTCGAAGCCTACAGCGTTAATTGCAATACCAAATTAGATGCAATAAAAATATGCTATGTAAATATGTCATAAATTTAAATGTTCAAAAAAAAGTTACAGATTTCTTCAACGTAAATAAAAGAGCAATGCATAACATTACAATGACTTTTTGTATCACAATATGCAGTGAGAAAAGTCACCCTTATTGTTTATCTTATACCTAGATTTCAAGTTGGTATTAGGTCTGTCACGAAGATGAATCTTTTGCTTTTGATATATTTACGTTAAAGTTTCTTTTTCTCTATATTAAAAAAAAATTAGCCACCGCCGCCGCCACTGTTTGACAAAGTTCTCGTTCCTCTGCTTCGTAACGCAAAAATTATGGCATATAAAAACATAAAATTTGGTCAATTGTAGAGAAAGCTTTGGGGAATCCGCTAAAATAAACCGTTTTTCTATATATATTGTAGTTTAAAAAATATTTAATATCAAGTTCAAGGACAATGAGGGCCTTACAAAGTTTATGTCCCGTCGAGGGGCCTAGATTAACACTGATCTAACACTTGCTTCTTTCTACTATCTGAACTATTCGAAATTTCAGCTATCCCAAATTTCTTCCCGTACAGATTTGCGTTTACAATAATTTTCGTCATAATCGCAAAAACCGCCTATAGCGTGAGATTCCTAAATCTATCAATAATCTCCCCCAGTGTATTTACCAGCATTCATTAACCGGTTTCGTGCTTTTTTTTCGTTGTGCAGAGTGATAAAAATTGCGATGTCGGCTCACGGATGCTGCTATCTGCAATGGGAACGTGAATCCAATTCGCTTTACTATTTAATAATAATCTCAAACATGCTAATATAAAGAAATGCGGATGTTCGGAAACCCTAGTTTCATATAAATCTCAAATTTGGAAGCCTCAATAAACGCAATTCTTTCTTTCTCTTAACGTTAACAGCAGCTGTTATCTTTAATGCATGATTTTGCATTGTAAATGATGTTAAGGAACAATTATTAATTAGATGCGTGAAGTGGTCTAACAATTGATTGAATAAACGGGCTGTTAAACTTTGTTATTGTTTTTCTTTACACGTTTGAGTCTTTAATCCTCACTGTGAAGAATGGATCTTTCAGAGCTTGAGGCAATTTGAATAAATACAGGGTAATTCAAAAGACGCTCACGTCAAATTTTGAAACAATGTATTGTACCTAGAAATTGAAATATTAAAATATTTTCCAGTTACGTGGCACTAATATGCTTTTAAATATATATGATAATAGGACCAGATGTCTTCAAATTTCGCCTTTTGTCCCCAAGAAATGCAAAACTGTTTGGGTACACAAAATGTCCCCAAATTTGAATGAATATCCCTCAAAATTATGCTTTTATGTATTCATGCCTCTGTAAAGTACAAATTATAAAAGCCATTAACTACTCTAACACAGTAACACACCCAGAGTTTGCATTAGTTTGGACAAAATCAAAAATCTGATGTGGGCAACACATGACTTTCCTTATATAATGTAATGCATTTACTACTTTTACAGTAAAAAAAAAATAGGTTTTTCTTATAGTAGATACTAATATTCTTTCCAAGATATTGAATTTTCGACATTTAGTCGTCATTTTCATTGATGTAGCGTTATTTTTAACCATTTGGCGAGATTTTTGGTAATTTGGCAACATTTAAAATAAGTCGCCAAGTTGGCGACATTCCGCCAAATTCGTCGCCAAAATCTCGTCAAGCGTTATGCACTAAGAAATAAGTTATTCTTACAGCAGATAAATGACTATTGGCGTTCAAATACAAAAGTATTATTTAAAGTATCTTTTTTCATGAATGGAACGAGCTAGATCCACGAGAATGATGTCACTCAATTTATCGCATGGTATTACATATAAAAAGTGAACATGTTTCTCAAAAGGAAATATTTTTTTTAATTTTATATGACTTTTTGATAATTTTTTGAAAAATATACAATATCTCGAGTTCATGTTAGCGTTCTAAAATTTATGTCAATCGTTTTGTAATGAAAGATTACATAAGAAATGCCTATTTGCGTAACTTTATTAGTGGTTTTGATTTTTTGACGATTTTTTCAAAATTTTATTCGAAAATTTAGGGGGGTTCTGAACATTCGATTGCGGATAAAAACAATAGGCTTCCAGTGTTTACGGATTGTCATTTTTGTACCAAATTTGATTTGAATCGGTCCTTTCGTTCGTCAGTTATCGTCTCCACAGACTCACTGACACACACACACACACACACACTTTCACACACACACACACACACACACACACAGACATCACTTCAAAAATGCTTGATTCGTGATCAGGGATGCTTGAAACGTGCTCTCCCGTCGAAAACTCGAATTCGAATTTTCGACCCCGTCACAATACTTTCCTTATACATTATGTATATAAGGAAAGTAAAAATATTCATTTACTATTTATGCTTATTTTCTGTTGTAGACAATATGTATGTATCTCATATCAAGGAATAATTAACATTTATTCCCAATCTATAAAATTAAAGCCTCTTTTTTATTTTGGAAATTCAAAATTTGTTGCACCGAAATTTTGATTGCAATTAAGAATTTAGTGTGTCAGTTGATTAGTTTGTTAGTACATTGTTTGTTCATTATAGTTATAGTCACATTATTGGTTCATTATGTAGATGTATAGTCCGAATTTAATGTGTGATTTAGATCATATTCCCCCTTGTTTAGCTTCATTTACTATGGTTCAGCTGAAAATTAAATTTAGAGAAACTATTTGTTATTCACGATGGTGCACGTAAAATTATATTTGTAAGTTAAATGTATGTCCTGATAAATGTTTTTTTTTTTCAATTTAAAAAAAATATAATATTGTCAGTTTAATGTATATATTTTTAAGTAGTTTTTATGTAAGTTTTTATAAAATGTATTATGGTAAGGGAAAATATGTGTTGACTTCTAAAATTAATGTCCTCAATTTGTAGCCCCAAATGACTCATTGATTTGGTGACATTGCGTTATTTCATTCCAAATCCTGTTTCAAAAATCTGGTCATCTTAATATATAAGAAATAGAATCGTCTGCTGTTTTAATATATCAAGTCAGAAAAATTGAAATAGTACAATATTTTTCAGTTAGGTGGCATTAATATTCTTTATAAAAACATGAGAAAAAGGATCGTCTGCTGTTTTTATAACGCCAGGTTCTAGAAACTAATGTAGTAGAATATTTTTCAGTTAGGTGGCACTAATATGCTCTTTCAAAATATATAAGAAATAGAATTGTCTGCTGCTTTTATTACGTCAGACCCGAAAAATTGATACAGTAAGATATTTTTCAGTTAGGTGGCAATAATAGGCTTTAAAAGATATATGAAAAATAGGATCGTCTGCTGTTTTAATACGTAAGATCCGAGAAATTGAAATAGTAAAATATTTTTCAATTGTGGTACTAATATGCTTTAAAAAATATATGAGAAATAGGATCGTCTGCTATTTTTACTACGCCTGGTTCGAGAAATTGAAATAGTAGATTATTTTTCAGTTAGGTGGCATTAATATGCTTTCAAAAATATATGAGAAATAGGATCGTCTGCTATTCTTAATATGTCAGATCCGACAAATTGAAATAGTAGAATATTTTTCAATTAGGTGGCCCTAATATCCTTTCAAAACTACATGAGATATAGAATCGTCTGCTGTTTATAATATGTCAGATGATCATTACAAAATTATATTTTATCAATCAAAGAACATGGCGTTTTAGCAGAGTGAAAGAATTTATTTCAGAATTTTATTTCTCTAGCTATTCTTATAAGCGTGTCATTGAAGAGTTTCAGAAGAATTCTTTGCAGAGTTTGAGCAACTCAGTCTTTATTTCAGACAGTGTATCCTGAGTTAAAACGAAAGCCAAGTCTTTGTTCTGTTTTCATAAGCAACAGATCCGGTTTCTCGAAAACGAGCGTAATTGTTAAACTGTTAATGGTTTTATATCTTGGATACTTTTTTTAAACTCTCCCATGACACTCTTTCATGACTAGAGAAATATTGGACTAAAATAAAAATTATGGCACTTTGGGAAAACGCACTGCCCTTCAATTTTTAATAAAAAGGGATGGGGAATAAAAGGGGTCTATAATGATCGTCTGACGTATTAAATACGGCATACGATATTTCTGATATATTTTTGATGGTGTATTAGTGCCACCTGACTTAAAAAATTCTATTTATTTCAATTTCTTGGTACATTATAGGATTTTAAAATTTGACCTTCGAGACATTTCGATCCCCTATACTAAAACAAAAGTTCGCCTTTAGAGGCTCAAAAATATTTCCTAATTGAATATGGCATTATAAGTACAAATTTCTTGTTTCGCTACAAGGAGTGCTCGAAAGGAACGTTAAAATCAACGGGTGGTCGTAGAAGTAAAGTGAAACATAAACAAGAAAGATGAATCATACTTAAAACATTGATTATGGAACATTTTCCAACTGAAATGCAATTTTATTTAAACATCTCTGAAATATGATACATTCAGCGTTGATATTTTTAGATTATCACAGTACTACAGTAATTAATGATATTTGAAAACTTTAAATTTCATCGAAAAAGAAAATACTAGTTAGACAAAATTAATTTTATTCGAATGAAGTCATCGAAATATGAATCTTCTGCTTCTCTATTTAAAATCAATGAATATTTCATTCATATCACTTATATTCCAGATTCCAGAGAAAATAATTTTGAGTGAAAAATTATTCAATTCACCTTACAATCGCTGGATTTGTTTACATTTTGCATGCTATATTATAGCATTAAATTTAGGCTTCCTTCTAAGAATAATCAAACTGTAGTGATCATTTAAAATAAAAAATATTATAATTACGTTGGCGCAGAATTTAGATACACAGATAATATGCACAAATAAAGCGGCTTTAGGACGGATGAAACACTAAATATAAATTTAAAAAAATCTCCGAACATCAGGATCGCCGGCCGTGCGCAAAAGCCTTTAAGCCACATGTTGGCAAGGTGCACGGTCTGGGTCGTGGAAACATCAGGATCTGGTTCCTACATAACGGAAAAAGAATTGATGCCATATTTTTGCAATAAGGCACGTGATCTCTTCATATATCATGGGTGTAATTATTATTTCAATTTTTATTTAAAAAACTGCCAAACATATTTTTGCTGAAATTATTTTTGTTTATTATATGTGGTAATTAGAATATTTCCTAAAATTTTCGAAATAATTTTGAATTTTAACTTTGCTTAAAAAATGTTTGAAAAATTAAGTCCCATAGGGTTCAATGTATTTCATTTTATCAACCCGGGTTCAATCCGAAACTAATTGGGTGATATTAGCCATTTTCATTCCCATATGTCCCACAGACCGTCTCAACAACATACTAAAATTTCGTTTTGATGAAGTCATTTTACGGCAGATATCGTGCGAACGGTAGATAGAATGAACAAAGCCAAGAATAATCAGCAAAAATAAGAGAATTTAGTAGATAGTTTCATCCCCCCCTTAAGGGGGTAACTTTTTATGAAAGTACTAAATTTCATCCCCCTTCCTCTCCAATAAAAAAATGTCAATTTGTAAAAATTTTGCTGTGCCTTAGTACAGTCAACCCTCCTATAACACTATTAATTCATATCGCGTTATATGGAAACCGCGTTATCAGAAACTCAGATAAGTGCAAATCAGATTAATTCGTATCGAGCTATATGGAAGCCGTATACCGTGCTGTATGGAAACCGCGGTATAAGAAACTCTGAATTAGTACAAAACAGAACGATTCGTACCGCGTTATATGGAAACCGCAATGCTGTATATTTTTGCATCTACAGGGGATTTTCCTGACAAGAAAGATCAATCATGAATAAAGCATTGATTATGAAACACTTTCTAACTTTCTACTTTATTTAAGCATCTCTAAAATGCGATACATTCCTCGGTAATATTTTAAAAATTATCACAATACTACATTAATTTATTATGTTTGAAAACTTAAAACTTCATCGAAAAAAATGAACTTCATTCAAGTGACGGCTTTGAAATATAAATTGCCTCGTTTAAACATCTCTAAAATGCGATACATTCCTCGGTAATATTTTTAAAATTATCACAATACTACAATAATTTATTATATTTGAAAACTTCATCGAAAACAAATGAATTTTATATCAAATGACGTCATTGAAATATAAATCGCCTGGCTTTCTCTATAAAATCAACATTTCATTCATAAACTTTTACCATTCATCCCAATAATATAATAATTTATTTTATTTAACAACTTAAAACCATGGAGGTAATAAATTAACTCTATGTTTAAAACTTCATCGAAAAAATCGCCTGGTTCTCTGTGTAAAATCAATGAATGTTTCATTCATATCAGCTGTATTGCGGACTCCATGAGCTAAACTATTTTGCGTTAAAAAAATGCAGCAATTCTTATACAACTCATTCTACATCTTTGATGTTTACATTATCCATAAGTGAAAATTAGGCTTCGTTGTAGAAATAATTAAAGTTTGGTGATCATTTAAACTCAAATATATTGTTATTGCGTTGTTTCAGTATGTAGATGCACATAATTTAAGCTGAAATAAAGCGGTTTCAGGACGGATACAACACTAAATATGAATTAAAAAGAACTTTAAAAATCACGATTTTGACACAAGATGGATGCCATATTTTATTTTGAAGTGGGTCACATGATCTATTCGTATAATGGTCACGTGATCTCTTCGTTTAGTGGTCACGTGATCTCTTCATATAAAGGGTGTAATTACTGTTTTAATTTTTATTTAAAAAATGATTGAATATATTTTGCTGAAATTTTTCTTATATATTTTATGGTATAATTTGAATATTTCCTAAAACTTTCAAAGCAATTTGTGAATTTTAAATTCGTTTAAAAAATGTTTGAAAAATTAGGTCCCATAGGATTCAATGTATTTCCTTTTTTCAACCCAGGTTCAATCCAAAACCAATTGGGTGATATTATTCATTTATATTCCCATAGGTCCCACAGACCGTCTGAACAACATACTAAAATTTCATTTTGATTAAGTCATTTTTACGGCAGTTATCGAGCTAACGGACAGGCAGACAGACAGAATGAACAAAGTCATAAACACTTTTCAACTATGTTGTAAAGTGTTAATAACTGAAATTGAGAATTGGTGATGTAAGTGGATATTCGGTCTATTCTCTAAATTGGGCTGACGTAATGGCATTGGAGTCGTACAGTTCAGTTCTTAGGCCAGCAGATTTATAATTTCTTTTCGGTTTCTGAAGCTTTTAGCTTTGAAACTTTGAAGTCATGAAGCTTTTAGCTTTATATATAAAAAAAAAATAAACAAGAAGGATCAATCATGCATAAAGCATTGATTATGAAACACTTTCCAACTGCAATGCAATTTTATTTAAACATTTCTAAAATGCGATATATTCAGCGGTGATATTTTTAAAATTATCAAATTATCACAATACTACAATAATTTATTATATTTGAAAATTTTATCGAAAACAAATACACTTTATTCAAATAACGTCATCGAAATATAAATCGCCTGACTCTCTATATAAAAGCAGTGACTATTTTCCATAACCTTTTTTTCATTTCTTGCATTCAGCGGGAGTATTTTTAAAATTATCACAATACTACAATAATTTTTTATTTAAAAACTTAAAACCATGGAAGTAAAAGTATTTTCTAACTCCATGTTTAAAATTTCATCGAAAAAGGCAATAATATAGGATCGTGTGTAATATCAATGAATGTGTAATATCTCTGTGTAATATCAATGAATGCTTCATTCATAAATAAACTCTGTGTAATATCAATGAATGCTTCATTCATATCAGCTATATTGCAGACTCCAGAGCTAAATAAATTTGAGTTAAAGAAATTCAGCAACTCTTATACAACTCATCTTACAGCTTAATGTGTTTATATTCTCCATTCTGAAAATTAGACTTCTTTGTAGAAATAATCAAAATTTGATTATCATTTAAACTCAAAAATACTGTAATTGTTTTGGTGCAGTATATAGATGCACAGAAAAAAAAAGCTGTTTTAGGACGGATGCAACACTAATTATAAATTGAAAAGAACTTTAAAAATCACGATTTTGACACAAGATGGATGCCATATTTTATTTTGAAGTGGATCAGGTGATCTCTTCATATTATATGGTGCAATTATCATTTTTATTTTTATTTCAAAATTTACCGAACATATTTTGCTGAAATTTTCGGAAATATACTAAAATTTCATGTTGATAAATTCATTTTACGGCAGTTATCGTGCGAACGGACAGACAGACAGAATGAACAAAGTCATAAACACTTTTCAACTATGTTGTAAAGCTTTAATAAAGGACCAATTTTTTTAAACTATATTAAATATTATTATATGGAATACACTGTTTTAGTGTCTGTATTAAACTAGGGTAGAACTCGTAAAAGTATTTATGAACATAACATAGGTAGCTCCTTTATATGAATCATTGATGGATTTTACGCAACATGTTTGACGGTTTTACTCTGTACGAAAAAATTAGCCGAGGAATTATGCGACGAGAATAATAAAGTCATAAAACTCTTCGAGTAAAGAAAATACCACGGAAAAGAGATCCAGACGCACTTAATGCAGCAGCACAATTAACTTTTCGAGAACGATATATTTTAATGCGCCATTATGCTTTATGTGATTCTTTCACTTCACATCTTTCTAATCGTAAATCGACATATAAAATATTAGCAAAACAATATTTATATAATAAATTACCATGCAATCACCTTTAAATCTGCGGGAAGAATCATCTTATTTACAGAAATGCTATGCATCTGATACTACAGGCACTTCTGCAGATGAAGTACAACAATTCTCATCATTAGGGGTTTGCAAGATGGTGATACAGTGATATACAGATGTTAAGAAAAGGTTAGAAATCTAGAAGAAACATTTCCTAATGTTGAAACTGCCTTAAGAGTTTTTTTTTTAAACTTTACCCGTTACAAACTGCTTAGGAGAGAGGTACTCGTCCTTATTAAAAAGAATAAAATCACCAATTCACGCTAATTTTCTTCAAGAAAAATTGTCATATTTAGCTTTGTTGTATATTGAAGCTGAAATGACGGAAAAATTGGATTTTGACTATGTAATCCGTAATTTTTCTAACATGAGAGTGCAAAAATAAAAGTATTTATTTTAAGACATTTAATCAATGTAGTTCATTATTACTAGAACCTGTATGAATCTCGTCCTCCATCCTACTTTTTGCTTTCTATTTTATAGTCTTTTTTTTATATGTCTATCTTATGCGTTTTGCTTATTTATTCTAATTTTAAAAGAAAAAGCCAGAATTTTTGTAATGCAAACAATTTTTTTCTGCAAAGTTTTGCCAAAAATCTGTAAACAACAATGTGCCTATTTTTAAACTAATTCATGTCTCTGTTATTAATGTTTTAATCTTATTAAACATATCGGTACTTGCATATTAAAACTGAGATGCTTGTTATCTTCATAAAGTTAATATACTCGCCAAAAGTATAACAAAACATCCAAAGTTTAAAACCATATCTAAAGTCATGAGGGCCTCCTGATGCCTGCTTTGCCCACCTGCCCGAGTTTAAGTCGAGCTTTGTTAGTCCGACACGATCCAGTTTAAGTAGTATGTGTACTTAGAAAAAGGTTAAACTTTGCTCTGCTCTTATTGAAAACAATCAAATTATATAGTATCTCACATTTGAAACTAAGTCTAAAAACCAGCAAATATTCATCTTGCTATATTTATACAATTTTGCTGAGATTTCTTTGAATATACAGTAGAAAATCGATTTTCCCAGCTAATGGACAGAAAATAAACAACTCGGATGCAGTAATATTCGATCGACATGAAAAATGCTTTATATACTGCAATTTAGGCTGACATTTACAACAATGTTCACCTCCACTCAAGGATTTCCCTCAGTCTTACCACTAGGGAAATATGTGCTGCAATAAAAGAATATATATACAATAAATACATATGCAGTTATACGTTCATTTCTATAATACTGTAATACGAGTACTTGGTGTAGGGGCATATGGGGCAGCTTCCCCGGGGCTTTCTGCATCTGAAGAGCTCCGAATTAAACAATTACAACATCGAAAAATTAATAGCTGCTTTCTCAAAAGACAACAAAACCATGTATACCATCGGAATGGGTTTGTCCAGCGGATAGATTCATTTTGGGGATATATATTGGGATGAACTGCACCCATTTAGCATGTCGACTATGATAAGAAAGTTGCCAATAACTTAAATTCCAAAAATATGTAAGAACCACATTTTGCATACCTTTTTCTAGAATGCAATTACGTTTTTGAAAAATATTTTTGTTCATTTTATATATATCGAGGGGTGAAAGGAGGGGGGGGGGGAGCGTCCCGGAGGAATGTCGGTTCCGGGCCCCAGTTAGGCTAAGTCGGACTTTGACTCGGGGGACACTCATCCTGCTGTTCGATGTATTGCAGTGCAATCTTAATCGCATTTTGGCTTTCCGTATGCAAAATTGAGTTTTCTTCTGGAAACATCATTATTCTCTTCACTGCATTGTTTTTTCCACTCACTAAATTTATAAATATGTCGCTGGTTATACCTTCTGTTGCGCATCCTCATTTATTCAAGCTTGAATGTCTTCTGTCGTAGTAGGTTCTGGAAGTCTAAGATTATTTGCTAATTCTATGAATGAAATATTATCTTTATCATCTTTTTCTTCTTCGATTTGACTAAAAAAAATTTCACGATTTCACAAGAGTTGATCTTTTAACTTCATCTCAGAAAAAGTGATAAGTCAATTAATAAAGAGCTAGCTCAGTTAATACGGAACCTCAAATAACCAGGACGCTGGTAATCAGGGCTCTATTGTATTTAGAGTAAGGAGGAAACAGTGCTATCTGCAATTTGGTGCCAATTTTTTCTTGTTTGGAAAAGATTGAAAGCGCCTTGTTGTCGTAGATAAATTACAATGTTTTTGCGCTTGAAAGTATTACCCAACTCCTCCCGACAACTTCATTTCATTCAGATAGCATATTTTGGGGGATTTCTCGTTCAGGATATTGAAAAGAGCAGAAAACGGATCAAAGTATTTGAATTACATGAATAAGATATAGGTATAAACGGAGCAACACAGATATATAATTGCTATTAGTAATTCAACGTGCAACTAGTACGTCACTACTGCTAGTAAATCGCACTACTACTGGTCAAATATTACTTATAAGTCGAAGTCACGAGTAAGTCACTACTACTTGTAGGTCAAATGCTACTTGTAAGTTAAATACTACTTGTGAAGTCAAACATACTAGTAAGTTACTAGTTAAGTCCAATACTTACTAGTAAGTTACTAGTTAAGTCCAATACTTACTAGTAAGTTTAATGCTTACTTATAAATCACTACTTGCTCGAATACTTACTAGTAAGTCAAATATGCAAGGTCTCCCTTCTTGATTGATTTTCTCAATGTCCAGTAGCCGGCGAAAATGTTTTAAAAGTGAACACGCAGTGAAAAAATTTTAAGTTTTTCAGATCGAATTTTCGTAACTGATGAATGATGATATCTGTAACCTTTGTGAAGCTGAAAGAAACATCAATAATCCGTCAGAATATCTTAAGTTTCCTCAAAGAAGAATTTTTTTTCAATATAGGAAATCATTTTTTTCCCTTTTTGTGTATAAAAAAACGTCAAATAAATAAGTGTTTCCGCTCTAAACTTTTGAGTAATCTGCAACATCCGTTGAAAATTGAATAAAAGTTGTCTAAAGCAAAAGGGTTTCATTAGTTTAATGTCAATTTTCAGTGGCTACAGATTTTTTTTTTACTGCACGACAGTAGCGTCGCCAAGGGGAGGGCTTTGGGTATCATAAATTCACCCGGGGGCTCTTTGAAACACATTGAAGTTCGAAGTAATGGTATTTGGAAAAATGAGAAACAACATAAGGAGAACTTGAGCAACGTATAAAAGCGCAAATAACAACGAGGCAGCATGTAGCTGTTTCGAGGATACGCTGGATCCTCTTCATCAGTGCAAGAGAACCAACAAACCCGAAAAGAGGAATGCCATTCCTCTTTTGGACTTCGGGTTTGTTGGTTCTCTTGCACTGACGAAGAGGATCCAGCGCATCCTCGAAACAGCTGCATGCTGCCTCGTTGTTATTTGAGCTTTTATACATTGCTCTAGTTCATCCTTATCCTTCGCACAAAGTGTATTGTACTTATTAATGAGAAACAATATTATGTGATTATCCAAACCCCACCCAACATTTGTTTTTCCTGACGACTCTAATGCTGAACGAGAAGATCTTTCGTACACAATGGATCTTTTCTTGTTTACGACAGCTGTAGCTGTCAACAGAGCGCATCTTGACAAGGCTTTTATTCCGAATTGATATTGAAAATGACATATGAAGAAACATCTCTTTTGTGTGTGTATACTCAGTAACGTCGTTGGGAAAAAATTGGTGGGAGGATAGGGATGGGTTGGCAACCAAAGATGTTGTTTCCCATTTTTCGGAAAAAAATTTCTTCAAACGTTAATGGGTTCCAGGAGAGGAGAGCTATAGCATCTCCAAGATCCTCCTTGGAGAGACCTATACAGTGCGGAGCAGTGTTTGTTTTGGAAGCGAATAGCGAGGTACTGTGCAATTTATATTTTCATATTTCTGTTTCGAAATGTTTTCAAAACTTTAATTTTCAATGCACGTGCTAGCTTTCATGTAAAAATCGATTGGTTAAATTCAAAATGAATCTGCATGCATTTGTACCTATTATATATTTTCATAATTTTTTTTTCCTTGACTTCTTTTAAATTTTTAAATATATATGAAAATAAAACAGAAACTTATTATAACTTGATTCAATTTTTATTTTTATTTGATGTCTGAATGTTTAAAAAAAAAAAAAAAAAAAAAGAAAGAAAAAAAAAAAAAAAAAAAGATAGGTTCTTTTCTTTGGAATCGTACCAAAATCTAATCAACACCAAGGTAAGTCACAAGTGACTTATGACTTATCAACCCAACTTTTGTGAAACGTAATGTTGTGGACGTGTGATATTCCCTCACTGGAGTCTTTTCTTTTGAGAACTAGAGGAGAAAACACACGTACGTGCTTTCCCATGACATGAACGTAGGGTTGACAGAATCCCGAAGTTCGACAAGGGTTTCCAGTTTAACAATTCATCGCCAATTTGGCGACTTTTCGAATTTTCGCAAAGCACTCCGAATTAACGATTATTCTACATGATAGGAGAGATTTCCAGAAGTTTCGATGGCGAGTCTATAAAAGGAATCATTTTTCCGTTGGAGTTGCAGTTGACGAGATACAAACTCCATTGAACTGTGGCTTTCGTCAATGTTTTGAGAATACTATCGGTTATTTTGTGAAATGAGTGAAGCCGTTAAGTGTTGTTTTA
The DNA here is from genome assembly GCA_951213105.1 of Amaurobius ferox. NCBI lineage: Eukaryota > Metazoa > Arthropoda > Arachnida > Araneae > Amaurobiidae > Amaurobius > Amaurobius ferox. Next base: position 134,414,990 of record OX578135.1, on the reverse strand, counting down.
CTGTATATTGTTTCTGTTTATGCTGTGCTTGTGAATAAATGTGTTTGTTATCCATAAATTTGGATTCATTCTTGTATCCCGATCACACACCCGCGATTCCCAAAGCTACGTCGTTACAACAATAATTTGTTTCAGCTAGAGTGTTGCAGATACATTGCACAGACATCCCCACAAACATACACGCACGCAAACGTCAAGCTAAACATAGTCTTTCTTTCGGGTTCTAGAGGGCTCGAAACGTGTAAATCCGTCAATAACTCGAATTGTGATTTTCGATACCAATACTTTCCTTATATATTACCATGTATTGTAGGGAAAGTAAAATCTAGCAAGTTATTTTGCACAAGCTGTTGTCCTTAGTAGGCTTAAATACTAGTTAAATATATATATTTATTATATATTAAATTAATAAATTCACATATGTTTAATACACTTTAATAAAATAAAAAAATGTACTCTTTCAGTGACTTTGAAAAACGCTCTTAAAAATATTTCCAGTTGAAGAGTAATATCTTTCCCGCCACCTTTTAACGAAAGTTTATGTTCTTATATATTTCACGATAAACGGTTTCCCCACTATAGAGCTTTCAATAAACATGTCTCAGACGTAGACACGACTGAAGTTCGGAGAGAAATGGCTCGCCGATGCAAAGTAAAGTGCACCACCACTGGTCTCGAGTCCAGGAATAACCTCCTAAATAAAACATGACTCTGGCCGCTTCCCAAGAAGACCGAGAACTTCTCAGAAATCTACCAAAAAGACAGGCCATCTCGCTGATTTTCATAGGCGGCGCGTTAAATATTCAAATGCGAGTTATACTCTTAAAGTTTCTGCACGACAGAACTGGGCGGGTCAATGAATGAATAATGTACCCCCCACACACCCACACACACACACACACTTTCTCGCTCTCTTAAAGTGAAAATAAAACGTTACCTTTCTTTATTTTTCCGACACATTATAATGTACAAGGAAAGTATATTCTGATGTGGTGGAAAATATAAATTTAGGTGCTTGGCGGAGTGACGTGTTTAGATCCTCCCTGAACTCAAATGAAAAGCCTAATGTGAATGTTTGCGTGATAGAAATGTGTGTACACTGTAAAACATTCCGCAACTTTTGCTCATTTTTTTTCTATCTTCTTTGTTGATAATTTCGCCAAACTGATAAAAAAATTACAGGCGTTCATGAAAATTCCAGCTTTATTTCTGAAATATTCAGCTAACTACCGTCTGCTGAAGCGTTATTTTTGTATATATATATATACACACACACACTCATGTCCAAAAGTTAAACATAATTGCTGTTTATGGGAAAATTCCAGCTTTATTTCTGAAATATTCAGCTAACTACCGTCTGCTGAAGCGTTATTTTTGTATATATATATATACACACACACACTCATGTCCAAAAGTTAAACATAATTGCTGTTTATGTGAAAATTTCAGGAAATCTACATCGAAATGGAAGTAAATGCTGTATGCGGGTGTAATAGGGTTATAGAAGACGGAAACAATGCAAAACAAGGATAATAACAACTTTTATTATACAAAGAAAAGGGTTGAAAGAAAAAGGGTCAAAATACGAGTGTCAACCTCACTGAAACAGAATGATTAAAACAATGTGATGCTGCAGTTAATACAGTGTGTGGGAACCTCGGGTAGCCACGCATGCTGCACAACGATTTTCCATACTTTCGATGAGGGTGTGGATGAGTTGTGTGCTCAAAGAGTTCCAAGCCTCACTGAGAGCAGTTTTTAATCCTGAAACGGAGCTTCGTGGGTAGCGGAGGGCTGCAAGATGTCTCCCCAGCATATCCCACACATGCTCTATTGGATTCAGATCAGGAGAGTTGGCAGGCCACTGCATGTGCGGGATATCTTCAGTTTGAAGGAAGTCGTCGACCAAGGCCGCACGGTAAGAAGTCGCGTTATCATCCATGAATGTGAAATCAGGACTAACAGCACCTCGAAACAATCGAACGGTAGGCTCAAGGACTTCGTTTCTGTATCTTTAACCGGTAACCGACCCCACGTCAAAGATGTGGAGGTCTGTGCGACCGTCCATCATGATGCCTGCCCAGACCATGACTCCCACAAAGCGGAAAACGATGTCTTTCCGTGATGTTCCCGGGTGAAAACGCGTTCTACGTTCTCTCCAGATCGTGGTACGACGAGAATCAGTTTGCAAGGCTAAACCTGGACTCGTCACTGAACATGACATTGCCCCACCGTTGTCCACTTCACTGTAAACGCGCGCATTTCTGTACAGACGTCAGGGGGATGCAAACTGCTGGTCGTCTGGCATAGATATCAATGTGTCTGAGTCAGCTGTAAACAGTTTGTCTCGAAGCAATGATTCCTGTGACGGCTGTCAGGTCTGAACCCAGTTGTCTTGCAGAACGGTTCCTCTGACGTCGCGCAGTTACCATCAAATATCTGTCGAGACGCTTCGATTTGGGATCGACCGGATTCCAGCATTCCAATAATTCGTCCCTTCAAAAACATGTCCAGTTGGCATCTTTGTGACATCTTTTGTTCTTTTTGATTATTAACAACGCTCCGTACCACAGCAATTACGAAATTCTGCCTCAACTGTCCATGCCGCTCAAGGCCGTTTTTTATTCTTTCCGACGTGTGCCGGTGCTTCGCGTATGTCGACGTCGACTGAACTGTTTTGCACAATGATTTACCTTCGTCTCACGATTCTCCACAACTAATTGTTGTATCCCTATTAACTCCGGATTTTTTGCATTTTACGAATTATGCTTAACTTTTGGACATGAGTATATACTATATACACACACTCAGACATGACCTCAAAAACGTTCGATTGAAGTTCAAGAATGGTTGAAACGTGCTTCTTCCATCGAAAACTCAAATTCAAATTTTTGATCCCATCACAACACTTTTCCTATACACTATACTATGTAAATAAAGGAAAGTAAAAAGTTGTAACCTTATTTTTTTATAGTTTTATTTTGTTAACCAATGTATGGCGCTCATCGTCGAAATTAGTCGTCTGAATCGAAAACCGACTCCATTATTTCCTGTATTGTAGTCGATACTATAAATGGATGAATTTTCAACGTTCCAGGTCACTGAGGTAGGTCTTCTGGCAGGTCTGGAAATACTTTTCCGATACACCACCCCTATTTTGCCCGCCCTTGGGAGGTGAAATCGAAAACATGGCTCCGTTAAGTTTTACTGTAATTGTGCAATGGTTAAACCTTTTGGGTCACTGGAGAGTCATTTTCTCCGGCCTCGAGGAAGAAATCGAAAATTCGACTTTGTTAAACCCTGTTCCATGGATGATACCGTAAGTTTGCAAATTTTGGCCATTCTAGCTTACTGGGTGGAGGAAGGGAACTTCTGGAGTGACTGGAACAACTTTTAGAATAATAAAAACTTCACGTTTCCTCTGTTTCTGCGGAAGAAGGGGTCGAAAATCCTGTTCTATTAAATTATGTCCCATGGTCGATACTGTGGTTGTGAAAAGATTCAATCTTCTAAGTCACCGCTTCTTGAAGGTCGTCTTTTCGACCCAGACCGCCCGACTTACCCGAAAGTGTAAGGTACCTGTTTAGACGGCCGGTAAGTGTCATCCATTTAGACTGGAACCCAGTGTGGGAGGCATCCACAAGTACAGTACTGTCCCTCCTTTACCATCAACCTCTCGGAATGACTTACGGATCCACATGTTTAACTTGATCATACTCCGCGTGAACACGGCGGCAGTGCCGCCCAGGCGGTGAAGTGGATAGCGTCTCCGACTGCTGTCTAGTGGGCTTGGGTTCGAATCCCGAGTAAGGCATGGGCGTTTTCTTGAGGATGAAGTCAGTCTTCCGCCTTCTGGGTCCTCGCCAAATGTGAAGCTGCACCCCCCCCCCCCCCCTGACCTTCGACAGTGACGCTTGTTTGTGTTAATAAAAACTTTGATCTCGTCTTGTGTCATTCTTTGTCCTTCTTCTGGCATCACTGGTCCTGTTTGTGGTTCGACCGAAACAGGAGGTCATGAGCAACAACAACAACACGGCGGCAGTTTGGGCAAAGGTGAGAATCGAACTAGGGTCATTCGAGTGCAATTCCCGCTCACTAACTACTGGGCTGTCGCGCTCCAGGATCTTCTTCTTCAGGGACAGCTTCTTGAGGGTTTATAAAGTCTTTTCGAATCCCCCATTTCTCTGCCCTCTGGATTTGTCATACCTAATTATAATAGCCAGGATTCTGTTAAAGGAAAAAACCAACCTCAACAGAAATTATCTGTATGAAAAGGGGGTATCTCAATAAAAACATGTAAAATATACACATAAGAAGTGAAGAGTAGCTGGATGTCTTCATCCTGCAGAACAGCTGGATTTCTTTATCCTAAACGATAACTGGGTTTATATTTTTACAGTATGCATAGCGCTTAGAAGAAATCTCGTTTTAACGATATTTCTGTGATACGCAGATTTTATAGTCTGTTGATTTTGGATTTGGCAAAATGTTTCCCCTCTTAAACCCAGGACTATAGAAATGAGTCCGTCTAGTTTCTGAAGCCTTGTCTTAAACCCAACTTCGCCATCAGCAAATGTCATTTTACACATATCCATTCTATATCGATCTTTTACATTTTTTAAATAAATTTATAGAAGTAGGATATGCGAAAATATAGTTTTGTTACTTTGATAATAGATTTTTATTTCCTTTTCGAGATTAAAAAAGCGAAAGTCTCGAACGAAAATCGGCAATAGCTGAAAAGAGCAAAAAGTGTAGTGGAAATTTTTCATAACTATCATTGCTAAAATTGTATAGTTACAGATAAGAAAAGTATATTGCTATCAACTTCTAAATTGTTATTTGAAGAAGTATCAGACAGCGAAAAATTCGAAATATATTTTTCCCAAACATTTGCCATATTAAACATCTTGGAGGCAATAATGTGTCTGGAAGTGTTTATACTCTTTACCGTGTGAGTTTATTTCATTCATAAAATTTATTCCTTAAAACATGCACTTTTTAACACTTTACAACAAAGTTGAAAAGTGTTTATGACTTTGTTCATTCTGTCTGTCTGTCTGTCAGCACGATAACTGCCGTAAAAATGACTTAATCAAAATGAAATTCTAGTATGTTGTTCAGACGGTCTGTAGGACCTATGGGAATATGGATGAATAATATCACCCAATTAGTTTTGAATTGAACCCGGGTTGAAAAAATGAAATACATTGAACTCTATGGGACCTAATTTTTCAAACATTTAAGCGGATTTAAAATTCAGAAATTGCTTCGAAAATTTTAGGTAATATTCAAATTATTCCATAAAATATATAAAAAAAAATTTCAGCAAAATATATTCAGTAGCTTTTTAAGGGGACTCGGTACCCTTTGAACAATTTTTTTTGTTTAAGCACTTTACAATACTCTTTTTGCATATTATTAAATGATTTTATTAAGGAAAATTATTTTATCAAGAAAAAAGACAATTCTACTGATACAATTTGAAAAATTTAATTTTTTTTTAAAAATTTAAATAATTTTTAAAACCTATCTTCTCCTACAATTTCTAACTTTTTGCAACCCTTTTTTTTATAAGGTTCTTTGAAGTGTCTTCTATAACTTTAAGGATCGGATTTTTAAAAAGTTATTTAGTTCGGGAGAAAAAAAATAAAATGTTGATACATATGTAAAAATTCAACAAAAAATTGAGTTTTTTGTACATATCTGTTTTTTAAAAAAAAACTTTTGATTTTATTGCAAATCTGATCCTTAGTTTCATAAAATGCACTATAATGAACATCCAGAAAAAAAATCAAGTCAATTGAGAAATATGTATTTAAGTTTTAGCATTTTGAACATATTGATATACTGAAAAAACACGACCTGAGAAAAAGCACTTTAAAGGTTTTACCTTTGAAAAATTATTCCAAATCCATTTTAAATTACTTTAAATGTTATTTTAAATTATTTATTATACACTTACCTTTAAAACTGTAGCTGTTTCATTGAATTTAACTATATTTATTTTATATAAGTGACCATTAGCCGAAACCTTAGTTGTCACACATTGAAAAGAAAATCGAGAAAAAATATAAATAAAAATTGATTTTACCAAATTCATTATTATTTTTGCACCATGAAATACAATTGATTCATTTCAATAGGATATAGCTTAACTATAAATATGATGATGTTTATATTATAAAAGAAATACAAGATTTGAAAATATATTCATATCATAAAAACACACAATATTTCGTAACCTTATGCATATCATTTCTGCATAACTACCATTATTTCTTAACTTTCTTTTAAAAATACCCTGCACTGTATGTTACACCTTCCTTTTTTTTAACTAATATGTCTCTTTTTAAATTTGCTTTTTTAACCAGTTTACGTGCAAGTTGATATTTTGCACTTCGTCGTTTTTGTCGAAACATTTTTTTTTTCGAAAATCGAGCGCAACACCGAGATTCATGGAGCACTTTCCTAAAGGTACACCTAAGGCATTCTGTGCATCTTTTATGCAGCGCAGTGTACCTTTATTATATTCACACACAGCTTCCATTACACAGAGTTTTACACGTTTTTTATGTACAAATGTTTCTTTAGGACATTTTGCCCACGTCGCACAGTGCAAGCTTTCGTTTGCATTTTGAGTTCCACAGTTTATGCACGATATTAACGAACGAAAGCAGATCGGAAAAAGTAAACAACGTTTCTTTATCAATTAAAATTATGATTAAGCACTTTCATCGTCTTCCTGGTAGAAATATTTTGTAAAACTGGGAGTATTCAGTTGCAGATGCGATGTAAACAGAGAAGTAGGCGTGGTATTTAAAGAGACACAGTTGCAGTCAAAAGCCTTTTAAATATATTTATAGTTCTCGGATCTTCACGAAACTTTGTCAGGATATAGTAGGGATGTCAAGGTATATTTTAAGCAAAAAATTTGAAAATCGGTATTTTCGTCATTTTTCGCCAAATGAAGGGTACTGAGTCCCCTTAAATAAAAATTGAAATAATAATTACACCTCTTATATGAAGCGATTATGTGACCATGATATGAAAAGGTCACGTGACCCACTTCAAAATATAATATGGCATCCATCTTGTTTTAAAATCGTGATTTTTAAAGTTCTTTTTAATTCATATTGAGTGTTGTATTCGTCCTAAAATCACTTTATTTTTGCTTAAATTCTGTGCATCTACATACTGAAACAACGCAATGACAATATATTTGAGTTTAAATGATCATCTAAATTTGATTATTTCTACAACGAAGCCTATTTTTCACTTAAGTAAAATGTAAACAGCAAAATATGTAGGATGAGTTGTATAAGAATTGCTGTATTTTTTTAACGCAAAAGTATTTAGCTCATGGAGTCTGCATAGCTGATATGAATGAAATATTCATTGATTTTACAGAGAGAAGGATGATTTTTTTCGATGAAGTTTTAAGCATAGCGTTTAATTACTTGTAGCTCCATGGTCTTAAATTTTTAAATAAAATAAATTATTTTAGTACTGTGATGAATGAAATGATTGGGAAAATGTTATGAATGAAATGCTGCTTTTATAGAGAGAGCCAGGCGTGTTATTTTTTCTATAACGTCATTTGAATGAATGTCAGTTGTTTTCGATGAAGTTTTTAAATATAATAAATTATTGTAGTATTATGATGATTTTAAAAATATTACCGAGGAATGTATCGCATTTTAGAGATGTTTATATAAAATTGCATTGAAGTTGGAAAGTGTTTAATAATCAATGCTTTATGTATGATTGATATTTATTGTTAAAAACTAATTTGAGTGAGACCTTATAATCTTTTAAAAAGAACTTTTCATCATAATTTATTTCTTTATTTTAAATTTTATGTTTTACATTTTTCAATTATTCATGTATATTAATAGGTATACTTAGTTTTTTTTTGTTGGATGAAATGCTTTTTGATAGCGATGCTGTAAATATTGCAATCCGCAAGTTATATAAAGGAGTTTCAAGTATTTCATATATATTTATTAATTTTAATAAAATCGGTAGTATCTCCGTAATAGCTTTGGGTGAATAACACCTTTCTTTGAGGATGGTTTATTTTCATTAAGCATTTACAAAACAATTCAAAGTTAACTGGGTGTGGTAACTCGATTGTCTCATACCAAAATTAATTTTTAGTAGCTTTTTTTATTTACTTTTTTTCAAATTTTACAAATAAAATTTTGAAAAATCGGTATTATGAATCTAAATTACTACAATTATAGGGTGTTGCCCTTCACTTTAAAAAGCCTGAAAAAGACCTTTCGATTGATCATGTACCCGCTTGAGGTAGTAACTCCCCCCCCCCTCTCCCCCCCCCCCCACCACCACCACCAAGGGGACCTAATGACGTCACGAACCAAAAAATTGTATCACGGCTATTTTTCATATCAATGATTAAAACTGTTAAGTCTCGTGATCATTAATATACAAATAAACATTGTTATCCATGATTATGTCAAATTTTGTCCTATGCTGCCACGTTAAGGATAATATATAATGTACATCAAAATTCAAAGTTTTCGCTCAAATTTAAAAAAAAAAATTCTATCTAGTTCTGGTTTTTTCGATAACAAAGCCGTATATAAAATTTTGCGAAAATCCATTAATATTTGTGGACGCTACTGTGTATTCAAGAAATCGATCATAGACAGACGGAGACACTCCAAAAATAGTCGAAACTTGTTCAGGAGGTCCTAAAACTAATGTTGGCATCACAATCTCAAATTCCAAAATTTTCGTGAAGACAATGGTTTCTTTATGCTACTATTACATAGTATGAGGAAGTAAAAATTAAAATATCGAATTTTAACCCCATTTATAAAATAGTTCAAAATATCAAAATCATAACCACGATATTTCAAAAACTAAGAACCATATCTAAATTCCAATTATATATCCTTGTAGGACTTTCAAATAGCTACAAATTACTTCTTATAGTTCACTTTTAATTTTCGCGTATTATAAATTGAAAATTTTGGATCTTCTGGAACTTGGCAAGACGATTTCTCAAAAAGTATAATCTAACTATCTATATATACTAATTGCCAAGTGTCCGTCCGTCTGTCTGTTTGTCCGTCTGTCTGTCTATCACGCTGTCCCCCAGGGGGCGGCACCGCCATTGATTGCGGTGTACGGATCTTAGGTCTGTACCTCTGGTCCTCCGTCTGCTGGGGGAAAATTAATCGGGTTACCCACTCAGTGATGAAGTGGCCGTCGAACCACTGAACTGTTTGGGCCCCGACTCTTCCAGGTGGTCGTGCCCACTGGACTGCGTCTATTCATGACCTGAGCCAAGGGCCGACCGGTGGCTGGTGTCGAGCTTGGCGGGTGTTCTTTCGGACCTCGTCCGGTGAATGGTTTCGCCGAGTCAGCGACCTGGCTGCGGCTCCGCTGGAATGGAGATGGAGCCCCCCGGGTGCTGGCATTAATAGGCGTAAACCTTACGGTCGTCTGCCGGTTACCCTTGAATCTGTCTATCACGCTTTTTTAGGCACTTCCCAAATAGACATAGACTTGCAATTTGGTACACGGCTCGGACGTTCGATAAAACCCCCTGGAAAAATCGAATTTTTCGAAAATGTTCTCTAGAGGGAGTGCATACTTTGCCATAAGATAGAGACTTCAAATTTGGTGCTTGAGTAAATCGTTCGAAAGGAAGAAAGTATGCAATTTCAGATTTCCAATATTTTCTACTTAAGGGGATGCCGCATACCAAAATGTTCGATTTACCGAATAAATGAGAAACTGCTCCTTTAAAATTTGATAGAGGCTTGAAATTTTGGTATATGGACTAATCATTTGATAAAAACACCCAAAACGAATATAGTTTTTCAAAAACGTTCGTTTTAGGGGGTGATCCAGAGGGAAACGTTCGAAAAGTGAATTGAAAAGAAAACATACTTTATGATGAGATAGAAATTTGGTGTACGGATAGATAGTTTGGAAGGAAGAAAGTGTACAATTTCAGTTTTCCAATATTTTCTACTTTAGGGGGTGTCGCATACAAAAACGTTCAATTTTCGGAATGAAGTAGAAACATCCCTTTTATAACGTGATAGACGCTTAATATTTGGTATATGAGAGAATCATTTGATAGAAAACCCAAGAAGAGTGAAGTTTTCAAAAATGCATATTTAAGGGGGTGCTCCAGAGAAAAACGTTCAAAAGGTGAAATATCAAGAAACTATATTTTGGGATAGGATAGAGACTTCAAATTTGGTGTACGGATAGATAGTTTGTAAGGAAAAGTCAATGCGATTTCAGTTTTCCAATATTTCATAATTTAGGGGGTGCCGCAAACCCAAATGTTCGATTTTCCGAATCAATAAGAAATTCTTCCTTTAAATTTTGATAGAGGCTTGAAATTTGTTGTATGGGCTAATCATTTAATGAAAACACCCAAGACGAATAGAGTTTCTCAGAAATGGGGATGATCCAGAGAAAAACGTTCGAAATATGAAATGATAAAAAACATGCATCGGGATGAGATAGAGATTTCAAATTCGGTGTACGGGTACATAATTTGGAAGGAAGAAAGTGTACAATTTCAGCTTTCCAATATTCTCTACATTAGGGAGTGCTGCACACCAAAATGTCCGATTTTTCGGAAAAGTTATAGACGCTCACTTTTAAATGTGATAGAGGCTTGATATATGGTATATGGGCCAATCATCTGCTAAAAAACCCAAGGCAAATAAAGTTTTTCCTAAACGTCCATTTATGGCTGTGCTGCACAAAAAGACGTTTGAATGGGGAAATGATAAAATAGCATGCTTCGAGATGAGATTGAGACTTTAAATTTGTTTATGGGTAGATAGTTCGAAAGGAAGAAGTGTGCAATTTAAGTTTTCCAATATTTTCTTCTTTAAAAGTTTCTGCACACCAAAATATTCGATTTGCCGATTAAATGTGAAACTCGAATTATTCAAAAATTTGTATTATTCGCGGGGTTGCTTATTACGAAACCGTTGATTTTCAACGGGTATTCGGCTAGTTATATATACTAATTGCCAAGTGTCCGTCTGTCTGTCTGTAACGCTTTTTTTGGACACTTCCTGAATAGATAGAGACTTGCAATTTGGTACACGGCTCAGTCGTTCGATTAAACCCCCTGGAAAAATCGAATTTTTCGAAAACGTTCTCTAGAGAGGGTGCTCCACAACAAAACTTTCAAAAAGTGAAATGATAGGAAAGCATACTTTGCGATGAGATAAAAACTTCAATCGCACACCAAAATGTTCGATTTACAGAATAAATGAGAAAAGGCTCCTTTAAAACTCGATAGAGGCTTGAAATTTGGTATATGAGCTAATTATTTGACGAAAATACCCAAGACGAATATAGTTTTTCAAAAATGTTCGTTTAAGGGGGTGCTCCAGAGTAAAACGTTCGAAAAGTGAATTGATGAAAAACCATGCTTCGGAATGAGATAGAGATATCAAATTTGGTGTAAGGGTAGATAGTTTGGAAAGAAAACTGTACAATTTCAGTTTACCAATATTTTCTACTTTAGGGCGTGCCTCACACCAAAATGTTCGATTTTCGGAATAAAGAAGAAACGCCCCTTTTAAAACGTGATAGAGGTTTGACATTTGGTATATGAACGAATCATGTGATAGAAATAACAAAAAGAGTAGAGTTTTTCAAAAATGTATATCTAAAGGGGTGGGTACCCCCACACAAAAGCATTCGAAAGATGAAATGCTAGAAAATCATGCTTCGCGATGAGATAGAGGCTTCAAATTTGGTGTATGGGTAAAAAGTTGGAAAGGAAGAAGGTTTGCACTTTCAGTTTTCCAACATTTGATATTGTAGGGGGGTGCCGTTCACTAAAATTTTCCATTTGCTGAACAAATGAAAAACGTCTCTTTTACAATGTGAAAGGGGCTTGAAATTTAGTATATGGGCTAACCATTTGACAAAAAAAAAAATGAATACAGTTTGACAAAAATGTTCATAAACGGGGTTGCTACACAGAAAAACGTTCGAAATGTGAAGTGATAGAAAAAACATGCTTCTCGATAGGATAGAGACTTCAAATTTGGTGTACGGGTAGAAAGTTTGAAAGGAAGAAAATGTAAAATTTCAGATTTCCAATATTTGCTACTTTAAGGGGTGTCGCACACTAATATGTTCGATTTTCGGAATAAATGAGGCACGCTACCTTTCAAATGTGATAGAGGCTTGATATTTGGTATGTAAGCGAATCATCTGATAAAAAACCCAAGACAAACATAGTTTTTCAAAAATGTTCATTTATGGGTGTGCTTCACAGAAAGCAGTTCCAAAGGAGAAATAATAAAATAGGGGTGCCTCGGGATGAGATAGACTTTAATGTGGTGTACGGGTAGATAATTCGAAAGGAAGAAATGCGCAAATTAAGTTTCCCAATATTTTCTTCTTTAGGGGGGTTCTGCACACCAAAATTTTCGATTTGTCGAATAAATGTGAAACGCGAATTATTGAAAAATTTACATTATTCAAGTGTTGCTTATTGCGAGACCGTTGATTTTCAACAGGTATTCGGCTAGTATATACTAATTGCCAAGTATCCGTCTGTCCGTCTGTAACGCGTTTTTTAGGCACTTCCAGAATAGGTAGAGAATTGCAATTTAGTACACGGCTCGTCGTTCGATAAAACCACCTGAAAAAAATCGAATTTTTCGGAAAAGTTTTCTAAAGGGGCTGCTCCACACCAAAACGTTCGAAATGTGAATTGATAGGACAGCATGCTTTGTGATAAGATAGCGGCTTCAATTTTGGTCTATGGGTAAATCGTTCGAAAGGAAGAAAGTATGCAATTTCAGATTTCCACTATTTTCTATATTTAAGAGGGTGCCATACACCAAAATGTTCGATTTACCGAATAAATGAGAAATGGCTCCTCTAAAATTTAATAGAAGCTTGAAATTTGGTATATAGGCTAATCATTTGACGAAAACACCTAAGACGAATATAGTTTTTCAAAAATGTTCGTTTAAGGGGGTACTCCAAAGTAAAACGTTCGAAAAGTGAATTGATAAAAAAAACCATGCTTTGGAATGAGATAGAGATATCAAATTTGGTATAAGGGTAAATAATTTGGAAGGAAGAAAGTGTATAATTTCAGTTTACCAATATTTTCTACTTTAGGGTGTGTCGCACACCAAAATGTTCGATTTTCGGAAAAAGGAAAAACACCCCTTTTAAAACGTGATAGAGTCTTGATAGTTAATATATAAGCGAATCATCTGATAGAAATCATAAAAAGAATAGATATTTTCAAAAATGTATTTCTAACGAGGTGGATACTCCACACAACAGCATTCGAAAGATGTAATGCTAGAAAAGCATGCTTCGTGATGAAATAGAGACTTCAAATTTGGTGTACGGGTAAAATGTTGGAAAAGAAGAAAAAGTGCAATTTCAATTTTCCAACATTTGCTATTGTAGGGAGTGCCGCTGACTGAAATGTTCGATTTGACGAACAAATGAAAAACGCTTGCTTTACTATGCAATAGAGGCTTGAAATTTAGTATATGGGCTAGCCATTGGACAAAAAAAAACCAAAAATGAATACAGTTTGACAAAAATGTTCATAAACCTGGTGCTACACAGAAAAATGTTCGAAAGGTGAAGTGATAAAAAAAACATGATTCTCGATAGGATAGAGACTTCAAATTTGGTGTACGGGTAAAAAGTTTGAAAGGAAGAAAATGTAAAATTTCAGATTTCCAATATTTGCTACTTTAAGGGGTGTCGCACACTAATATGTTCGATTTTCGGAATAAATGAGGCACGCTACCTTTCAAATGTGATAGAGGCTTGATATTTGGTATGTAAGCGAATCATCTGATAAAAAACCCAAGACAAACTGAGTTTTTCAAAAATGTTCAGTTACGGGTGTGCTTCACAGAAAACAGTTCCAAAGGAGAAATAATAAAATAGGGGTGCCTCGGATGAGATAGATTTTAATGTGGTGTACGGGTAGATAATTCGAAAGGAAGAAATGCGCAAATTAAGTTTCCCAATATTTTCTTCTTTAGGGGGGGGGGGGGGGGGGTTCTGCACACTAAAATTTTCGATTTGTCGAATAAATGTGAAACGCGAATTATTGAAAAATTTACATTATTCAAGTGTTGCTTATTGCGAGACCGTTGATTTTCAACAGGTATTCGGCTAGTATATACTAATTGCCAAGTTTCAGTCTGTCCGTCTGTCTGTGTCTGTTTGTCTGTCACGCTTTTTTAGGCAGTTCCCGAATAGATAGAGACTTGCAATTGGGTATACGGCTTGGTCGTTCGATAAAACTCCCTGGAAAAATCCAATTTTTCGAAAACGTTCCGTAGAGGGAGTGCTCCACACCAAAACGTTCGAAAAGTGAAATAATAGGAAAATAGGCACCCCCTAAAACAATTTTGGTATATGGTCTAATCATTTGATAAAAACACCCAAGACGAATATAGTTTTTCACAACGGTTCGTTTAAGGGGGTGCTCCAGACGAAAACGTTCGAAAGGTGAATTGATAAAAAAAAAACATGCTTCGGAATGAGATAGAGATTTCAAATTTCGAATACGGGCAGATAGTTTGGAAGGAAGAAAGTGTGCAATTTCAGCTTTCCAATATTTTGAACTTAAGGGGGTCAACCTACCTATGTCAGGTGTACCTACGTCAAATTCTTAATAGAATCATTAAATCTTCCTACTTACTTCAATCCTTTCCCCTTTCTACTACCTCATCATAGTGAATCTCTCATGATCCGAAACTTATTCCTATTTCACCTTAGGAACGCAGAAATGCTGATTAGCTCGGTGATTGGTCTAACAACCGAACCACTTAGAATGCTTAGTTTAAAGAAACATAAGTTATAATGCAAACCGAAGGAAATAATAATCTAAAGGTTATTTCGACCTTTAAATAATCACGGTTCGGAAACATCCATGGATTTCTAATTGGTCCAGTTCATGTAAGGTGCTTTCATCTTATACAATAACGGTACGGTTCGGGTCTTCGAACTTTTGCAGCTGGTGTAATGTCGATATTCAAATCGAATTACTTTTATGTAAAATATATAAATTTATGTATTATATTTCTTTTTATACAGTTCTGTTACAGATTTTAATTCTGCCTTGAAAAACCCCCTTTTGTCATTTTTATGAAAGTGATATATTATTCTTAAACCGAAATCAAAATCATTTCTAACATATTATTTAAAATGTGCGAGCGCTTTGAGAGTTATTTCTTCTGTTGAGTTCAAGGTCTTTTGGCAGTCGAAAATGGAAGTGCCAATGTAAATAATTTCATAGTTTCTATACATTTGTGCTGCAGACGATAATGAAGTTTTGCAACTGTTTATAGCAGGTGGCTCTCCAGACATTCTGTCGAGACATGCCGGCGTTTGGCCGTGAGAACCTTTTCTCGGCGGGAAATATCATGAATGTTTTCTATTGGTTGTGACGGACTGGAAGCTCTCGTCCAGGTCCGTGGCTGAAAAGGTATAAAAGCCGTGCGCACCT
The DNA here is from genome assembly GCA_951213105.1 of Amaurobius ferox. Classification (NCBI taxonomy): domain Eukaryota; kingdom Metazoa; phylum Arthropoda; class Arachnida; order Araneae; family Amaurobiidae; genus Amaurobius; species Amaurobius ferox. The sequence goes on along the minus strand of OX578135.1, from coordinate 134,399,470 downwards.
TTTCTCGCTCTCTTCCAACTACAGACCAATTAGCTTGCTACCGACACTTAGTAAAATTACTGAGAAAATTATTCTTAAGAGACTGAACACGCACCTTAGTGAGAATGACATTATCATTCCGGAGCAGTTTGGATTTCGGCCAAAGCACTCCACCACTCATCAATTGCTGAGAGTGGTAGAGTACATATCTTCTGGTCTCAATAACAAGACACCCACAGCTGCGATTTTTCTGGACATACAAAAAGCCTTTGATAAAGTATGGCACTGTGGATTAGCGTACAAATTGATCACTTTAAAAGTCCCTGACGCTCTTGTCAAACTTTTAATCTCATACTTAAATAACAGACACTTTCAAGTCAGAGTAGGAGGTAACTTATCTACACCCAAGCTCATTAAAAGTAGTGTACCGCAAGGTTCTATCCTGGGCCCGACACTCTTTAACATATACCTGAACGACATCCCTAGGACTCCAAACACAGAGCTGGCACTCTATGCAGACGACAGTGCGATACTTGCAAAACACCCCTATGTCTCAGTAATGCACAGACAGCTACAACAACACTTAGACATACTCCAAACTTGGCTGGAAAAATGGCGAATAAAATTAAACCCCAATAAATGTCATTGGATTTATTTCTCTAGAAAACGTAAACCTCCGCCGCCTCTGTACATAAACAACCATGCCCTAAAAGCGGAAAAATCTACTAAATACCTAGGTGTAACGATAGATTCCCACCTAACCTGGAAACAGCACGTAACGAACTTAATCAAAAAAGCGTACATGGCCACAGGAGCCTTATACCCAATGATAGGAAACGGAAATCTAAGTTATCAAAATAAACTTCTAATTTATAAATCGGTCATCCGCCCGGGAATGCTGTATGCAGCACCCGTATGGGGATATGCCTGTAAAACTACAATAGACCTCCTAGAGACAAAACAAAACAAAATCCTACGGATTATCAGGAAAGCTCCCAGGTACTTAAGAAACTCGGTAATTAGGAATGACTTCAAAATAAAAACTGTTAGAGCCCAAATTAAAAAGCTAGCGCTTAAATTTTACAGAAATTTGCCATCCGTCCCAAACGAACTGTTATTCAATCTGCATGACTATGATCATCGCAAGGCCAAATCTCGTAAGAGACCCCGCGCTGTTCTAAACATCGATAATCGGAATTAAAAGATCCCACCTCAAACATCTGATTTTTAAATAAAACTCGCGACTTTTATTTTATAAAAAAAATATTCTAAACTCTAAACTGCCAAAACGCTAGGTAACCCTTAGATCTGCATCAACCCCCCAAACTGCTTAAACTCTAAATGTGCAACAACCTGCCACACTAGGAGCTAGGACAAATAATAAAAAGTAGTAAATAAAAACCTCGAACCTCCAATTAGGGTCACTGAATTAATGTCACAGTTTGACGATAAGAACCACATATTGAAACTGGAGATTAAAGGCGCTTCGCGCCTGGTGCTCTGTCTTGTACGACACTACGACTCGCTCTCTTGCTCTTGCTCTTACCCATCCTCTTAGAGACTTCTGAGATTTCGTCCTGTTCATACGTTTTTCGTGACCTCTCTGCCTTTTTGCTTTAGCGACCTGCGTACGCCATCTTTTCTTTCCTTGCTGATTCGGACATGGAGTCCGGTACATCCCTTTTGCCGGATGGTACACTCATGCCACCTGATATCGGAAACTTTCTCATAAGATTTCGTGATGGTCTGTTTCCCTCCTTGGATAAATCTGATGCCGGCTTCTTACAGCAAATGAACGACATCCGACTCACTTATGAATACCTGATCCACGAGTGGAAGCTGACTCAAGCCGGAGACACCTCCAGAAGCATCCAAGTCTTCAGAGGTATGTGCCTTGATCTGATTGACTTTTTTGAGCAGAATTTTCTAGCAAACGGGCATACCCCCTACCTAACTGAAATTAAGACTTTTGAAGCCAACAATAATTGTATTCTTAAAATTAATGATCAAAATAATGTTAACTCCATTAGTCAGAGCAACTTAAATCTAAATGTTCTTAAAACTAACTTGAAATCTAACTTAATGTGTGGAATCCCCCCAAATCCTAATGATAGCAATAATGAGCCTAACTCATCTTGGGCAAATGCCCAAGCTGAAAATAGCACTAGTTCTATCTCTAGCAACACTGCTGAGACCAGCATCGAGGATTTGGAAGGTTATATTCTACCCCCCCTCAAGAAAACTTGCCGTACGGCCTCTGTAATCACCTCTAAAGAAAAAACTTCTACTCGGAATGCTTTTTCTGCACTCACTGATATGATTTCGGAAGATCCTGAGAATATCCCTGCAACTAATGAAAATTCACCTTCGATGGATACCACCCCTATTCCGGAAACCACACCCTCCCCCGCTGTGCCTTCAGCGCCAAATGTCTCTAATACTGAAATTTACTCCCCCCGCCCAGAACCCTTCTACATAAATTGCCCAAGCAACTGGAGGAACTTAGTTAAAACTCTAAACACCCTTGTCTCCGCTCCTGTCAGAGCACAACTTGCAGGAGAATTTATAAAAGTATATCCCCAAACTGTCGATGATTTTAGACTTGTCCAAAGATTCCTGATCGATCAAAAAATTGAATTTCATTCCATCAACCTGAAAGCCGAAAGGCCCATCAAAATTCTTTTAAAAGGACTCCCCCCTAACTCCCTGATAATTGAAATTATTGAAGAATTAACCTCCCTTGGATTCAGCATCCATAGAATTTCGCAACTAAAGGACCTCAAAACTAAAGCCCCCCTCCCCATTTTTCTAACTTACCTAAACCCCACCAGAGGTTGGGAAAAAATAAGAGATATCCGCACCCTTCTTGATATGCAGATTCGTGTTACTGACTTTCAATCCCGGGCCATTAAAATGTGCTTTAGATGCCAGCGATACAATCATTCGAGTGACTGCTGTCAGCTCCCCCCCAGGTGCGTCAAGTGTGGCGAAGGCCATGTCTCACGCGAATGCCAAAAACCCAGAGACACCCCTGCTAAATGTGCCAACTGCCTCGGCCCTCACACCGCAAATTTTAGGCTCTGCCCTGCGAATCCGCACAACAAAAATGCTCCCATCTTAAATTTCTCAGCCCCCCCTCCCACCGCCTCTAGGCAAATTGTTCCAAAACCCTCTGACTTTCCGCCCATCCGGCATCCTACTGTAATTCCTTCCCAAAACCAACCAAAAAATTCAACCATCATCCCTGAAAATTCAGAAACTCCAGTTGCAACCTCCGCCCCCCCAAAAAAATCCTTCGCTGAAATTGCTACCCATCCTCCACCTCAAAAAATAGCACCTCAAACCCACCATTCAAATTCTCAAACCAAACCCTCCAATCAAAACCCTCTTACAGACCCAAACAACCTTCCACTTCAAAATCTTAAAATCCACTCTTACATTACCAAACCAAGCAACACCTCTCCTGACCAAACTGCAACAACCAATCAGAAACCTAAACCCAACTCTACTTCGCAATTCTCAGATCTTTTTTCAATATTCTATGAAATCAAAAACATCTTTAACAGTTTCAATATAGACATGATTAAAATAAAAAAAATTATTAACATTATCCAAACCAAGTTCAATGAAGCCACCAATCCTCTCAACAAACTTTTTGCAATTATTTCGGCCCTCGAAGAGGTTTTTAGCTCAGACACATCCGACCAAAATGACGAGTAATCTTCAAGACTCTATCCGTATTCTCTTCTGGAACGCTAACGGCCTTGTCCCTAAAATCACCGAACTCCGCGACTTCATTAATAATAACCCTGTGGAGATCATCCTTATCCAGGAAATCATACCCGGCCGTCGCCCCCCCCCCCCTCCCTTAATATCGCCAACTATCAAAAATACACTGCCCTTCGTAATCTGACTCAAAATTCCCACTCCTCCTACGGAGGAGTCTCCGTATATGTCAAAAGTAACATTCCGCACTATGAGCTCAACACTCTTAACAACAATCTCATTGAAAATAAACTTGTAAATATTACTCTTCCAAATCAGCCCACCCTAACCATCGGTTCAGTCTACATTAAACCTAATTGCTCCATTGACTTCACTGCTGACCTTAATCGTATCTTCAATTGTAATCACAGACTTATTATAGCCGGCGACTTTAATGCCCACCACCCTGCTTGGAACTGCCGCCGTCGAAACCCCTACGGTAATCAAATCCACAAGTATATCACCAGTAATAATATCCATGTTGCAGTCCCCTCTAACCCCACTCATTTTTCTTTTTCAGCTACCCCCTCTACTATTGATTTTGCACTCCTTAAAAATATCCGTTTTCCTTACACTACCGACACCCTTAACGAACTCAGCTCCGACCACCTCCCTGTCCTCCTTACCATTCAACTAAATACGCTCCTTCCCTCTTCTGGTTTACCCACCTCTATAAATTGGAAAAATTTCAAACTCACTCTTCAAAATTCTACGCTCATGAACCCTAAAATCAAAAACACTGCCGACCTGGAACATGCTGTTTCCAACATTACTCTCGAACTGCAACGCTCCCTGGCAAACGCCACTACAACCCGCCCTGCCCCTCGTTATAACTCCCTTCCCCACCACCTTAAAAACAAAATTAAAATTAAGAACTTCACCCGGAATCTTTGGCAGATTTCTAGGAATCCCCAAATCAAAATTCTTTTAAATGCCCAAAATCGCAAAATTAAATCTGACATTTCTAAATTTAAACAAAACAAATGGAAGGAATATATCGAGTCCCTCTCTCCCGAAGACGGCTCCATATGGAAGGAAATTAAACGCATTAGGAAACCCTTCGCCCAGCTCCCCCCCCCTCCTCTCCGACACTGGCACTGCCTTTTCCAATCTTGAAAAGGCTAACACTTTAGCGGCCAACTATCAAAGACAATTTGAACCTAATAACTCTAATTCAAACAACTCTTTTCACGCTCACGTCAGTCAAATCGTCTCGAACTTCATTAATGCCCCCCACCCTGAGCCCATTGAACCCACCAACCCGTCGGAACTCTATGACCACATTAGAAACTTCAAAAATAAAAAAAACCCTGGTCTTGATAAAATAACTAACAAAGCCCTTAAATTCATCCCCTTAAATATCCTTTTTTATCTTGTTCATGTAATCAACGCAATTCTTAAATTCCGTCACTTCCCTGATTGTTGGAAAACGGCAGTTATTATTCCCATTTTCAAGCCGGGCGGCGTCCCCGCCGACCCCGCTTCTTACCGCCCCATCTCGCTCCTCTCCTCCCTCAACAAACTGGCTGAACGTATCATTCAAAATCGTCTCTTCAATTTCATTGACAAAAATAATATTATCATTCCTGAGCAATTCGGTTTTCGACCCTCCCACTCTACTACCCACCAGCTGCTGCGTGTTGTGGAATTTGTTTCTGACGGCTTCCGCAACAAACAGTCAGCTGGAGCCCTTTTACTTGACGTTGAGAAAGCATTCGATAAAACCTACCATCTTGGACTCATCTTTAAACTTATTCAAATAAAAGTCCCCTCCCCCCTCATCCTCATCATAAATTCCTATCTTCAAAATCGTAACTTCCATGTCCGTGTCCTTAACACCCTTTCAAATAATAAACCAATCAAAGCAGGGGTACCCCAAGGTTCTATCCTGGCCCCCCTCCTTTTCAACATTTTTGTTAATGATATACCTCGTTCGCCCCATACCACCCTTTGCCTTTATGCTGATGACACCTGCATCATTTCCGCCCATCGTAATATTAATTTTCTTCATGCCCACCTTCAAAACCACATTTCCCTCCTTGAAACCTATTTTAAAAATTGGAACATCAAAATTAATGCACGCAAATTACAGGCCATCTTCTTCTCTTGGAAACGTTTCCCCCCTCCCCCGCTTCAAATCAACGATCAGCCAGTTTGCTTCCAACGTACAGCTAAATACCTCGGTGTCCACCTGGACAGTCGTCTTTGGCTCTCGCTCTTGGCTCTCGCTCTGACTTGCTGATTAGACCTCGTGCTGAACAGTCGCTCTGCAAGACCTCTCTCGCCATTTTGTCGAAGTTACCTTCTTTTTTTTTTTATCTGCTTTTCCTGACTTCACTATGGAGTCTGGAACTTCACTGACACCACCCGAGCGGAAGATGCCTGATGACCTCGCTGCCATGATTTTCCGTTTTCGTGATGGAGATTTTCCTAAAATTCCACCTGAATCGCCCGGACATCACCAGCAAAAGGAGGACCAAGTTCTGATCTTCCATTTCCTGATGCACGAGTGGAAACAGATCCTCTCCGGAGACCCCGACAGGAGCGTCATGACTCTAAAGGGTATGTGTTTTAAACTCATTAACTTTTTTGAGCTGAACACCCATGCTAGTGAGGAAATCCCCTTCTTTGAGGAAATTAATGATTTTGTGAAAATTGGTAAACTAGATACTCAGCAGCAACTCCTAACTAACTCTATTTACTCAGGCAATCTTAATCTAACTTTAATAAATGTTAACAACCGGTTGGGGCCTAACCCACAACCCTCAAGTATTAATGAAACTTCTCTAAATACTAATAGCTCATGGGATGATCCCCATTGCTCTAATCTTAATCTGAACTCTGCCTTAATCAATAATGCACCTAATGCAATCTGTGAAAACTCTCAATCTCAAACTGATAATTCAAATATATTAAACTCAAATCAATTTGAAATCTCTAATAATGTGAACTCAAAAGTAAACTCTATCATAATGTCTGATAGTATTGTTCCCACAGAGGAACCCCAGGACCTGGAAGGATTTATCCAACCTCCCCCTAAAAAGACCTGCCGTAAGGCCACCATAGTATCTTCTTCCAAAACTACTGCGACTCGCAACGCTTTCGACGCCCTTCAAAACTCAAACTACCAGGATTATGAGCAACCTGCAACAGCCAATAGAAATCCATCCTACATGGACACTTACCCTGCCCCTGAAAATGCCCCCTTAACTTCAAATAAATCTGAAAACGCTGACCCCTCAATTAATCTCATCCCTCACCCTGAGCCATTCTACATTAACTGCCCTAATAATTGGAGGAATTTAATCAAAAACCTAAATTCAAAAACCTTAAACCCCGTAAAGGCCCAGCTAGCGGGCGAATTTATCAAAGTCTATCCCAACTCCATAGATGACTTCCGAATAGTTCAAAAACACCTCATTGAAAATAACATGGAATTTCACTCCATTAACATCAAAGCCGAAAGGCCAATCAAAATTCTCATTAAAGGTCTTCCCCCCAACTCCCAAATTGAGGAAATTGTTTCAGAATTAAACTCCCTTGGTTTTAATATTCATCGCATCTCCCAATTAAAGGATCTCCGTACAAAAGCCCCTCTGCCAATATTTCTGACCCTTCTAAATCCCACTAAGGGATGGGAAAAAATCCGGGAAATTGACACCTTGTTAGATATGACTATTCGAATCACTGATTTTCAATCCAGGTCCATCAAAATGTGCTTCCGGTGCCAAAGGTATAATCATAGTAGCGACTGCTGCAGACTACCTCCCCGTTGCGTGAAATGCGGAGACGGACATCTTTCTCGAGACTGCCAAAAACCCATTACAACCCCCCCCAAAATGTGCTAACTGTCTTGGACCACATACAGCAAACTACAGGCAATGCCCTTCAAACCCATACAACAAAAATAACGATCTTTACATCTCAGGACCCACTGTCCCCCCCTCCACTTCAAAATTCCACATCTCTCAGCCAAAGGACTTCCCTCCCATCAGGACCTCACCCCAAATTACTACTCACTCACTGCCTCAAAAAACGCAAAATCAAACTCCGAATTCTAAAATCATCCCCCTCCCCTCTCTTTCCAAAACGTTCGCCGAAGTTGCATCACCCGCAATAAACCAGACCACCGTAAATACGACTCCTCAAAATTCACAAACTTCAAACCCTGCCCCAAAAGCTCCCCGTAAAACTCCTCTCACAGACCCAAATAACCTGCCCCTAGCAAATCTGTCCATCCACTCGTATATTACCGCCCCAGTGGCACCTGCCCCCGCTCCAATTCGCGCCGTAAATCAAAATCAAAATCAAAATCAAAACCAAAATAACTCAAATAAGTCAAATCTCTCTTCCCAGTTCTCCGACATTCTTAACCTCTTCAACGAAATTAAAACCATATTCCAAAGTTTCAACGTTAACATGGATAAAATCAAAAAATTTTTTTGCCTTAGTCCAAACTAGTTGTAGGGAAGCTGAAAACCCCATAAACAAAATTTTTGCCATTCTCACCGCATTTGAAGAAATTTTCTGCTCAGATTCCAATAACCAACATGAATAGTCAACATTTCTCGCTCCGTATCCTCTTTTGGAACGCCAACGGCCTTGCAGGCAAAATCACAGAACTCCGTGATCTTATAAACTCCAACCCTTACGAAATTATCTTAATACAGGAAATCCGTCCCGGCCCCCGCCCCCCCACCCTAAACATTCCAAACTACAAAAAATATTCTGCCCTCAGAGACCAAAATTCTACCTCCCACTCCATCTATGGTGGAGTAGCTGTATACATCAAAAACAACATCCCCCACTTCGAGCTTTCTACTATAAATTCCAATTACATTGAAAATAAACTTATAAAAATTACCCTCCCAAACCAACCGCCCCTGGTCATCGGCTCTATTTATGTAAAGCACAGTCGTTCGGTTGATATCATCCCTGACCTCAAAAATATTTTCAACACTGACCACAGAATGATTTTAGCTGGTGATTTCAACGCCCATCATCCTTCTCAAGGACTCAAGGAAAGGTTTAATGGAGTGCCCAGCAAAGCTGCATTGCAGCTTGCTCTAATCTCCTATCATAAGTACAGGTTTGAGAATCATAATAAAGATTTTAAGTAAGGTAGGGATCCGATGGATCGTAGCAGTGCACATGATTCCGACTTGGGACAAGTCCCAATTGGGTTTCTGTGTCGCTTAGTTTTGAAAATGGAGCAAACCTCCAGAAAGAAGGGAGAAATTTGGAATAAACAGGGTGAGTTCCGTGGAACTCTGCCTTGAGTCAATGAGTGCGTGCTAACGCGGCAGGGGGGGGCGGGGCCCCTCATCCTTCGTGGAACTGCAGGCGCAGAACCCTTTATGGGACTCAAATTCACAACTTCGTCGCAGCCAATAGCATTCATGTTGCTGTCCCCTCCAATCCCACGCACTTCTCCTTTTCGGTCGTTCCCTCTACTATAGACTTCGCCCTCCTCAAAAACATTCATTACCCGTACACCACTGACACCCTGGACGAACTTAGCTCTGACCACCTCCCTGTCCTCCTTACCCTTCAATTAAACACCCTTCTCCCCATTTCTAACCTGCCCACCACCACAAATTGGAAAAACTTTAAGAAAACCCTCAAAAATACTACCCTCCTTAATCCAAAAATTAAAAACTCTTCGGACATTGACCGCGCGATCAGCAACGTTACCCTAGAAATTCAACGCGCCCTGGCCAACGCTACCACCACCTGCCCTGCCCCCCGTTATAATTCCCTCCCCCCCCCCATATTAGTAACCTAATCAAAATTAGAAATAACACCCGTAAGCTATGGCAATCCTCCCGTAACCCCCATATTAAGACCACCCTAAACTCTATTAATAGTAAAATTAGATCCGACATTAAAAAGTTTAAACAAATTAGCTGGAGGCGTTTTATTGAATCTCTCTCCCCTGAAGACAAAACTCTCTGGAAGGAAATTAAACGTATTAGGAAACCTTATGCTCAGCTCCCCCCCCCCCCTGCGCTCCTCTTCAGGCATGGCCTTCTCAAACCTCCAAAAAGCGGACACCCTCGCGGATACGTATCAAAATCAATTTAAACCCAATAATGCTGTAAACAACTCACATTTTCATGCCCACGTTAATCAACAGGTAACAAACTTCCTTAGCACCCCCCACCCTGACCCCATCATCCCCACCACCCCATCCGAACTTCAGGACATTATTAAAAACTTCAAAAATAAAAAAAACCCTGGTCTAGACAAAATCACAAATAAAGCATTAAAATTTATCCCCCTTAACATCCTTTTCTACCTTGTCCACATTGTAAATGCTATCCTTACCCTTCGACATTTCCCTGACCAATGGAAAACCGCGGTCATCATACCCATCTTTAAACATGGCGGCGACTCCTCAAACCCTTCGTCCTACCGTCCCATTTCCCTGCTTTCCTCCCTTAGCAAACTGGCTGAACGCGTCATCCATAATAGACTCTTTAAATTCATTGATTCGGGTATATAACATCATCATACCCGAACAATTCGGCTTCCGCCCCTCCCATTCAACTACCCACCAGCTGCTGCGTGTTGTGGAATTTGTCTCTGACGCTTTTCACAACAAACAGTCAGCTGGCGCTATTATGCTTGACGTAGAAAAAGCCTTTGATCGTACGTGGCACAACGGACTAATCTTTAAACTAATTCAAATAAATGCCCCTCCCCACCTTATTCAAATTTTAAGCTCTTACCTCCAAAATCGAAACTTCCACGTACGAATTCTTAATACCCTCTCTTCAAATAAATCCATTAAAGCCGGCGTACCCCAGGGTTCTATCCTTGCCCCCCTTCTGTTCAATATTTTCGTCAATGACACCCCCCGTGCGCCCCAGTCCTCCCTCTGCATGTATGCTGATGACACCTGTATTATTTCTGCCCACAAAAATCTTAATTACCTGCACTCCCACCTCCAAAAGCATATCTCCCTGTTAGAATCTTTTTATAATAAATGGAAAATCAAAATTAACCCTTTAAAATCTCAAGCTATCTTCTTCTCCCACAAAAGGTTCCCCCCTCCCCCCATCAACATCTGCGATCAGCCAGTTTGCTTCGGCCGTACAGCAACCTACCTCGGCGTCCGATTGGACAGCCGCCTTACTTGGCAAAATCACATAGACCATGTCGCGAAAAAAGCTAAAAAACTTGCCGGCGCATTAAATCACCTCCTGTATTCAAAACACCTTGATATTAACAATAAAATCCTCCTTCTGAAATCCATCATCCTCCCCCTCCTCCTCTATGCCTGCCCGATCTGGGGTTTTGCCTGCAAAACCAATCTAAATAAAATCCAAATTGAGCAAAATCGCATACTTCGCACGATCAGAAGAGCACCGCGTTACCTTAGGAATGACGTGATAAGAAAAGATTATAATATTCCCACTATCAAATCCTACATCATTAAATTCTCAAAAAAATTTTTCAATAACATCCCCACCATAAGAAACGAAACTTTATTTAACATTACAGATTACGACCCGCGTAGGCAGCGAAAGCGTCCGCGAGCCGTCCTTTACGAACCCCCATAGGCTTTTTAACTTTATATCCTTCCGCGTCCTACCTTTTAAATGTTAAATTCTGCTTAAACTTTAATATTTTTCTTTGTTATCTTGAAACTTTTAAATCTTATTATCTTAACCTGTTTAACTTTTAATTGGTAATTTTTTTTTTTTTTTTTTTTGCTGCTTGCTTCCTGCATTCTCTTCCTCCCCTTTTTGTGCCAAATCACAAACGTAGATGGCAGCACCTGGCACTTTGCTGCTTTCCTCTATTTTCAAATCTGTTCAGCTCAATTAATGTTAAGAGTATGACACATCACTTTCACATCGGAGGTTAAAGTCTCTGACTAGGCACTCCTCTTCGTTAACCACATTGCTGCGGATGGACAGTCGTCTCACCTGGAGCACCCACCTTACCCATGTTATCAAAAAGACTAAAAAGCTCTCCGGCGCTCTCAACCATCTCCTTTTTTCGAAACACCTTGACCTTAGTAACAAAATCCTTTTATTCAAACAAATCATTCTCCCCATCCTTCTTTATGCTTGCCCTATTTGGGGCTATGCCTGCAAAACGAACCTGGAGAGAATACAGATAGAGCAAAACAGAATTTTAAGAATCATACGGAAAGCACCGCGATACCTTCGAAATGACATTATTCGTAAAGACTTCGACATAAACACCATCAAATTTACTATCAAAAAACTTTCTGAAAAATTTTATCACAATATTCCCACTATCAAAAATGAAACACTTTTCACTCTAACAGATTATGACCCTCGTGAGCAGAAAAAGCGGCCCCGTGCTGTTTTGTATGACCCCCCTTAGCTTTATAACTTCTTTTTCATTCCATATTCTCTCCTTCAAAGTTTTTTAATTTTTTTTTTGGCTTCATTCTTTTTTAGCATTTAACTCTTGCTCGCTGCTATAGATGGCAGCACCGGACCGCATGCGGTACCGGCTATCTAACGTTTAATTCCTTATTTTTTAGTTAATTCCTTTAAATTTTTTAGTTCTGGGGATGCTCATGTTAATTTTCTTAATTTTAACTTTATTTTATTTTTATTTTTCATATCATATCTGCTCAACTTATGTCATGAATATCAAATATAGGCATTATACCGGAGGTTAAAGTCTTCGGACTAGGGACTCCCTTCCATTGGTCACACTAAGCAAGTAGTAGTAGTAGTCTCGCTCTCTTATATGCTCGTCTGCTCTAACGCTCTTACTTCAGTAGGCAGTTCACGATAGCAACGCTCACTTCGGATCTCGGGAGTCTGACCTCCAGGCAGATTCCTGGAGATTCGTGAGCTGAGGAATGCTGCCTTTCTAACGACCAATTTTCGTACGATCCCGAGGTTAATACCGGGAATGAAATAACGTCGAAACTGCACGTAGAGCGAACCCGATGCTCATTCCGGGACTAATACCTTAACATCATCGAGCTGGCTTGTGGAATGCTCCCGAGGCTCATACCGGGAAGGTAAATCGTATCGTCGCTACCCGAGTAGTTCTAGTGAATGATGCCATCCGTCCAGGCTGGGCCATTCTGGAAAAATCCCTGAATGTGTGTGCCGGCCTTTCGTTCTGAAACACCGATTCATCGCCGTGTGGGTGATTGGCTGATGTTGAGAACTACGACCTTACTTACGACGTCTTGATGACCGGGGTAAGCGACCTTTATTGTTTAACTTCGAGAGAGAGAGAGACATCGTAATGGAAAGTGAAACCATCCATTGTAATCTGTAACTACAATTTAATGCGTATTCTAAAATTATAATTTCTGTTTTGATTATTTATCAAAAATGCCTTCTTTTAACTCTCAGAGTGCTCATCCCAGTAATTTGACCATACCTATATTTGATATCATTATGACATGTGGTTTGCCACTCAGTATTGCATTATGTGGAAGTATGGAGGCTTTAAAGCCAGTAGCGCTCTGATAAAATCGGCGCATGTGTCCAGTGGTGTGCTGAGAGATTCAGCTGTTGTATCTGAAATACATAGGAATTTAACTTCTTAAATAAATGAAAATTCATTTTTAACTTCTAAATTCTGTTTATTTATTTGTGTATTGTAATTCCTTTTGATAGTTGTGAAGAAGACGTTCCTTTAGGTAAGGTTTTGATTTTGAATGTTTTCAGGTTATTTAGGTTCTTCTGGGCTGTAGGTCATCGCGGAGATTTACTTCTCCCGACAGGAGTGTGTGGACCTGTGTGGGTTATTTTGCGGCATTTTTTGATCACGGTTTTTGTAGTGGTGCTGGTGCTGGTGTGGCTAAATTCTAAATTAAGAGGTCACGCATCATCTATATCCCCGCCATTACACTGGCACGGTGGCGCATTGTTAAACAATAAGAGCTTATTATGCTGACTATCTAACACTAAAGGGTTTTCAATGCAGCATAGATATATTTTCAGGCTAGTCTAACCCTTGTGCCGAACATAGGCTGTACGGAACATTGCTATACTGTCTCTAGAGATTAAAATATTTTCCATGACACACATGATTGGGGGAAGAACAAAATTACAGCTGTATAAAGTACTCTAAAAGCCTACTTTAATTTATGCTCCAGAAACCTGGACTCTCACAAGACATGATGAAAAATGTCTTTGCATCTTTGAGCGAAGATTCTTGCGCAACATTTTTGGCGGAATTCGGGACAATGATATTTAGAGACGAAGGTACAATTTTGAACTATACAAAGAATGATTCTGACATAATTAAATACATGAAAGTCAAAAGAATGCAATGGGCAGGATTAAGAATGTATAAGCAAACAATCACAAAGAATTTTTTTTATATCCACGCCGATCAGCAAAAGACCTAGAGGATGACCGGAATTGAAATAGATCGATTGTGTGAACCAGAACTTTAAGATATTAAAGATTAAAAACTGGAGAAGCACTGCTCCAGGGGGGATAGCTTGGAAGAATCTTTTGAGGAAGGCCAAGGCCCACAGTGGGATGTCGATCCATTGATAATAATGATGAGCTGCTCTGGTTCTCGAGTCATTCCAAAAAGACATGCACCTTACTATTATGGGATCAGACCGGGATGAACAGCAAGGTTTAAAATCCCAGGAATTAAAATAGTACCACGAAATGCAACGATATGCCAAATTTAAGTTTTCTAGCTGTTTCGATTCTCAAGTTCTTCCCCAAAACATGTAACTTTCTATTACGGGCCTAAAAGGGGCAGGACTAGTAAGGTTTAAATTCAAAATATACAATAAAAGGCAAGATATGCCTAATTTGAATTTTCTAGTTATTCTGGTTTTCAAGTCATTTCCAAAAGACGTGCACTTTATTATTGGGAGCCCAAAACGGGCTGAACTGGTAGGGTTCATAATACAAAGAATAAATATATATATATACCACAAAAGACAACAACATATTAAATTTGGACATTTTAGCTACTCCAGTCCTCGAGCTATTCCCCAAAAACGAGTACATTCTTATGAGTGGCCCGTTAAAGTTCAAAATTCGAATAATCAAAATGTGCCACAAAAGACAAATTTAAAGTCACAGTGAATAGTAGAACCTGGTTAGTTAGGGCCTCAAAGATTTGAAATGTGTCAAATGTGTGTAATGAAAACATCAAATAGAAACGTCTATCTGAGAATTGTTGTAGCTAGGATATAATCATACTCTTTCAGCCCTCAATAGAACATTGACGGGAAGAGATACATTGAAATGTCTCTCCTAAACAATCGACGCCTCGAAAACTCGAGGTGCGATTTTCAATGAGATTCTAATTCTTTCCCCATGGATTGTAGGGAAAGTAAAAAATACTCAATTACTAAAATAAATTACTGAAATTTTGACTACCAGTATTTTTTAAAAATACACCACCAGTATTATATTTATTTAGAGTCTTATTTATATATATTTATGTCAAATTTAATAACTGAGCGCGACCTGGTTATTGCTCAAGAGGCATAACGAACATACAGCCAGACATTGCATTTTATTATTATAGACAAAGCTATATTATTTTATAACTTTACCTAGAAAATCAGGGGTTTTTGCGGTTGCTTTTTTATTATACTGATCGCCACCCCATCATCACTGAATTAATTCCGCCACCTGCCGAAAAACACGACCAGTCCAACCCTACGTGGGATATCGCTTCCACATACAGACATCACTTCATAAACGTTCCATTCGAGTTGAGGCATGATTAAATCGAGCAAATCTGTCAGACTCGATCTTGACTTTTCAATCATGTCGCAATATATTTCACAATTCAACATGTATTTGGTTCTATATAAATACTAGAATTAATTACTCGGGTCCTAGATAATCATACGCTTCGTTAATAGTATAGATAATACCATTTAATATCACAAAAAAATATTCTCGCGTTTTGCTTTTTTGCGTGTGTACAGAAAATTATACAACTCAAATCTAATAGCACCTGACACGTCCCCAGTTGTGACGTCATGCTGCCAAAAAACACGTCCTTGCTTCAATACAATTCCTCCCCGATCGATCCGAAATAAACTTTTATAGACTCACTTAAACATTAACAGAAAATTCAGAAATGGAGTAATTAATTATTTTACTGGAATTTAAATCACTTCATATTCATACCGAAAATTAGATTCATGCGAACCTTCAATTATCCAATGTAAGGAAATAAAAATAAAATTACATAAAACACGCATATTTCGATGCATTTAAAAAAAATATTAAATCTGAAGGAATAGCTCTGTAGATTTGGTTTAAAACTCGTTGGAAAGAACGTTCTATGATCCCTCCGATGGTGTCAAGGTGGAAACTCTGTGATCATATTTTTGATCGCTGAGGAATCGATTTGTGCGAAAATCACTCGTAGTGGCGCTTCAACATAAAGTAATTAAAAAGCTAATTCGAATTAAAAAGTAATTCCTCAAAATTGTCCTATTTTTAATACGCAGTCTCAATAAAAGAAAATAAGCTGGCTTTATTCGCGTTCACCATTGCTGAAAACTTTGCCAAGCCGGAAAACGCTGCCCTACTGCATTAAAAGCCAAAAAAATTTTGTGGTACTTGTGTGAGTGTCTTAGGCACTGGTGATGCATACTCCTAGTCATGAGCCTAGAAGGGAGAAAGGATCGCTACTCTTAGCTTTTATTTGAACACCGTAATAGCTAATGGAACCGCGCCCACCCCAGTGTGAGTGAGGAAAGTGAAAGCTTTATCACGATCTAAAGAAGTGACTTTTTGAAACAAGCATCTTTACCGAAAATCCCGCAAGAAGTAAGCCACAAATGCATGCTATGCATGGCGTTTTCTTTACCCCCTTTTTTTTTGGGGGGGGGGGGGGGTAAAAGCAATAAAATATTAACCAAGATCATGGCGCTGTTTTACTTTATATGCAAAGATGTGCACTTAAGGAGAAGATTGCGAAATGATCGCATCTTTGCAATACAGTGATCTCCTACGACGTATGAGCTAAAACTTATTCCATGGGCCCAAACCTGTTCCGGACCAGGATTGCCAATTTAGCCATTCTATGGCCAGATTTAGCCATTTCTGGAACGTTTAACACCCCCAATATAAACGGCCGTACCGTGCTGAGAACACCGGTTCTCGTTAGATCACCGAAGTCAAGCAGCATCGGGCGCGGTTAGTACTTGGGTGGGTGACCACCTGGGAACACCGCGTGCTGTTGGCACTTTTCGGGTGCGGTAGCTCGGTGGTTTGCGCGCTGGATTTGCACGCTGCCACAACTGCCGCCGTGTTCATGCGGAGTACGATCACGTTAAACATGTGGGTCCGTAAGTCCTTCCGAGAGGTTGGTGGTAGGGGAAGGAGGGTACGGTCCCTGTGGATGCCTCTCCCACTGGATTTCGGCCTAAATTGGGTGGCACTTCCCGGCTGTCCAAACAGTTACCTTACACTTTTCTGGTAGGTCGGACGGTCTGGGTATCAACAACAACAACCCCCAATATAGCTAAAGCTAGTCATAGAATGGCTAAGTTTACAGCTACTTATAAATATTACTCATGAAATTCAGCTGTGTTATAATTCAAGACATAAAGGTTTATACAAACGTTGGCAACACTGATCCGAACAGCAGGTTTAGGTCAGGCCACATTTCTCATAGAAAGTTTTCGGGCTGGATGTAGTCCGTGTTTTCACCAGTTTTGAGGGAAGATTTAAGTAAAATAGTACATAAAAAAATATTAACGTCAGCAATGCTAATAGAAAAGCTGTAAACTTTATAAAAAGATAATGGCATCGATTTGTAATTTAGATGCTTCTATTTATGATTTAATATCCTCTGAGTATTATCTAAAAAATTCAGATTACAAAATTGAGAGAAAAAAGTGGGGCAAGGTTTTAAATCGCATGGTGTTTTGTACACTAATGTATTAGTCACATTAAAAGAAATCCTGTAAACATGTTTCCATTTTTGCAGTGGAAACTATTTAAAGAAACTGCAACGGAAGTTTGAATCCTTTGATTTTAATTGTTCGAAAAAGTTTCCAGTTATATCTTGGTGAAAGTTGTATGTGATGAAGCGAGGCAGCCATTCAGAACCTTTTGACTTTTTGGCCAGGGAAGAGCGAATGAAACTTTGGAAGGTGGAGGGGCACGTTTTCTATTTGACCTATATAACCTGACACATAAATAGAAACCAAGTTAATAGAAAATGTCTCCGAAGGAAGGGGATCGATGCCCCCCGGATGTATGCCTGAAAGAAAAACTGGATGAAGCTGTTTTTCATTTTTAAGTTTGATGACCAGAAAAAATGCTATGGTAAAAAAAAATTTAACTCGTTCTTTTTATTTGAAAAATACTTTAAAATGTAAATTACAAATTGTGAAAAAAAAAATGTAAATTGTGAAAAAATGTATAAACTGTCTCTTATCAATACGTTCACAGAATCCCAATTGATGTCATTTTAAATGTCTATACCATAGATTTCTTCGATCCGCCCTCTCGGTTACCCCCCCCCCCCTCACAATACACACTCTTTTTATCTCAATTTGAAATTCTGAAAAATTCCGTGATAAAGCCTCTTTCCTCATCCCCTAAACATCTAAAGAAATCGAATTAAAAAAATCCATCATCGAATAAATAATCGAATAAATTTATTGTTAACAATATCCTTATTTTATCTTATAATCATGCACTTAATGTAAAATTCCTATTTAGCCTTCCCACCCCCTGCATATGCCGCTATTTTCTGTACCATTTGGGAGAGGGGCAGATCGACGAAATTCTCCTTTTTCTTATAGCATAAAATTCTCAATAAGAGACCCACCCATTCCTCTCCCCTTATACTTTATGCAATTTTCCGTAGCTTTTGAGGGGGGGGGGGGGGCGGATCGACAGAATTCTATATAGTATATGAAAATTTCACTGAATTTGCAAAGTGTAAATTTTTGAAATATTTATAAGTTTTTACAGTACATATAATGGAATATTAAATATATATTTAATTTCAAAATAAAGAGAAGTAGAAATTATGAAACTAAAAAAATATGCTTCACTCAACAAAAAGTGTAATAATTTTTTCTATGAACAGATAGATGCTCATCAAGTATGTAATTCTAGAAATAGTTTTTGCAGAGGAAGCGTCATTTTAGCTTTGCATATTAACAAAGTACCTTTATGAACAGATTAATGGTCGAGCTGTTTGAATCAATGTCTTTTGACTTGAACTTCGATATTCTTGTTTTACATGTCATTCGTTGTATGAAAATGTGGCAAATCATTGCAGAAATTTAAAAATAGTCTTCAATAAACGTATTGTAGGTTTTGATTAAATTTTTTCACTTCAGCGTAATTTATAAAGCTGTCAAAGGAACCCATGAAATAATATTGTTTCAGTATTTTTCTAAGCATTTTTATAAATTTCTCATACGTAGTATTGAGGAAGTACTGTTTTTTACGAAAATTTTCGATGCCGAGATTTCAATGCCAATATGAACACGTTTTCAATGCCAGTATGAACAGGCCTCCTGAACACGTTTTGACTATTTTTGGAGTGATGTCCGTCTGTCTGTCCGTCTGATGTCTGTGGTCGATTTCTTGTGTGCGCGATAGCAGCCTAAAATATCAATGGATTTTCACGAAAATTTATATCCGGCCTTGTTATCAAACAATATAGAACTATATAAAACTTTTTTAAGTTCAAGCGAAAACTTCGAAATTAATTTGAAATTTCATATTTTTTTTAACATGGCATAATCATGCATAAATGGATTTATTTATAACTCAATGATCACGGAACTTAATATTTTCAATCATTGTTGGGAAAAATAGCCACGATACGTTTTTTGTTCATGGCGTCATTAGCCCCCCCCCCCCTCCCTTGGGGCAAGTTACCCCATCTAGAAGATACATTGTCAAGTATGGAAAGATTTTTTTTCAAAAAAATTTTCAAGATCTTTTCAAGTATGGAAATATTTTGTTCATTTTTTCAATCGAAATTTTTTTTTTCAAGTCCTTTAAAGTGAAGGGGAACATGCTATAGTTGTAATCATTTGAACGCACAATACCGATTTTTCAAAAATTTTCTTGTAAAATTTGAAAAAATTGTGTTCTGGTATGAGAAAGTCAAGTTGAGCCACACGCCAGTTAATTTTTACATGTATTCGTGAGAAATTATTTTAATATAAATAGTAGTGTAAATTTTTATAGTACATAAGAAAAATCCCATACGTTCGCCTTTACGCCTCGAATATTTTATTCAAAATTCAGTATTATTAAGCAATTTATAATAATTCAGCAAAAATTCCCCACCTTAAAACTGTGTCTTTTAAAAAATTGTATTTAAAAGTTGATAATTTTACAAACTACTAGTTGCGCCCCTCTCATCAAACTGCCAATTTTTCAAAATTCGGTTAAACAAATACACTCTTCGCCGAATGTCCAGTTAACCAGTTCCACTATACTCTCTCACCAAATTGCCAATTAACTCTTCGAGTAAGAAACTACAATTCTTCCCCCAAAATGGTAATAGACTTCGTAGAACAGAAACGCCCCATAATAAAAAAATATGTTTCAATATACAGTTCAACTAGAATTACAATTTCTAAAAAAAAAGAAAAAATAATTCCCGAAATGGCAATTGTGTGAAACAAATTATTGAAAACTGGTCGGATTACAGGAGATAGATGATGCAAAATTTTCACAAAATCATTCTTTAAAATTCTATTCTATTATTATTCAGTTATTTTAAACATTTTGATTTCTTTGTTTCAGAAAAGCTCGCCATTTTGGTACAAACTAATAAACAACGATCGCGTCTTGGTATCATTATTAGATTATTATTAGATTGATATTATTAGATTATTATTAGATTATTATTATATTGAGATCATTATTAGATCATACTCATTAGATCATTATTAGATTGATATCATTAGATCATACTCATTAGATCATTATTTAATCGCTTCCCTTACCAATCTCTCTACAAGATGTCCCAAAAAGATTGAAACTTTGAATTTAATTCTTTACCTGTTGGAGATAAGTGGGCAATGTAAATTGCATAAACGTTCAAAATAATGTAGGAAATAAGACTAAGTTAATGAAATAGTCCCCCATTCATTTTCAAAAAGTTACACTTTTTTAATTTTTATACGACCCCCTTAGACAAATTGGGTCAATCAGAAAATTTTTATTTTTAATGCAACAAGATCATTAAAAAAGGCCGCATATATGTATCTTTAAAATTAACTGAATTATGATAAAGAAAAAAATCTGACTTATGCCACTTTTCAGCACCATCTGAAAGGCTTTTCATCGGTGAAAATCGGGATCATAAACAAATTGACGATGGAAATTGTTTAGATCAAAAATACGTTAATATGTGTCAATTTTTTTCATCACAAATGAATATAAATAAAGCATTACACAGACAGAGATCATAAGGCCAACGGCCGTACCGTGCTGAAAACACCGGTTCTCGTTAGATCACCGAAGTCAAGCAGCATCGGGCGCGGTTAGTACTTGGTGGGTGACCACCTCGGAACACCGCGTGCTGTTGGCCATCTCGGATGCGGTATCCCCGTGGTTTGCGCGCTAGATTTGCACGCTACCACAAATGCCGCCGTGTTCATGCGGAGTACGATCACGTTAAACATGTGGGTCCGTAAGTCCTTCCGAGAGGTTGGTGGTAGGGGAAGGAGGGTACGGTCCCTGTGGATGCCTCCCCCACTGGGTTCCGGTCTGAATTGGGTGGCACTTCCCGGCCGTCCATGCAGTTACCTTACACCTTTCTGGTACCTTACACCTTTACCTTGCAGTTACCTTACACCTTTCTGGTACCGGCCGTCCAAATGGCTGCTCATGTCCTCAAGACGAGCCGGGCGGTCTGGGTCTTCAACACCTTTCTGGTAGGTCGGACGGTCTGGGTCTCAACAACAACAACAGACAGAGATCATATAAAGCAGTGGTACTCACTATGCGGCTGGGTATCCTATGTATTATCATCCAGTTTCATCTTTTTTGTGATATGTCACAAATTTACATTTCTAATTTGATATAGGATCCCTAGTCACAATGTTCAATTTTCAATTAAAAATAACTCGCTCAATTTTAAAGATACAGATATGCGGTTTTTTTTTTAATGATTTTGTTGCATTAAAAATAAAAATTTTCTGATTGACCAAATTTGTCTAAGGGGGTCGTATAAAAATTTAAAAAGTGTAATTTTTTGTAAATGAATAGGACTATTCATTAGCATAGTCTTATATTTCTTACCTTACATTCAACGTTTTTGCAATTTACATTGCCCACTTATCTCCAACTGGTAAAGAATTAAAGTGCGTTTCAATCTTTTTGGGACACC
Organism: Amaurobius ferox; assembly: GCA_951213105.1. Taxonomy (NCBI): domain Eukaryota; kingdom Metazoa; phylum Arthropoda; class Arachnida; order Araneae; family Amaurobiidae; genus Amaurobius; species Amaurobius ferox. The sequence goes on along the minus strand of OX578135.1, from coordinate 134,377,399 downwards.
CTGTATATTAAAAATCTGATGTGGGCAACACATGACTTTTCCTGCAGACTGTAACTCATTTTTTCTTTATTTCTTTAAGAACTCATTAAATTGAGTTTAATTGCACAAAATGACACTAAATTAGCATTTTTAATTCAATTTCTGCTTTTTTTTGGTAATTGGACATTTTTCCAAAGGCGGCATAAAAAAATGCAATAAATCTCAAATATCTCGAGAACGGTTAGTCCTAGAGTAATAGAGTTGATCTTATTCTTTTCCTCGTCAAAAATTACGTCTAAAACAAGCATTTAATTGATACATTTGAACATACGTAATCCCTTTTTAGATATTGGCGATTTTTGCGGACCATTTCGTAAAAAAAGGCAGGTTGTTCTTTTCCAAATCGTACCAAAATTTAATCAGCACCAAAGTATCCCACATGTGATTTATCTACCAAATTTTGTGAAATTCGATTAATTATTTCAGCTAGAGTGAATACATGAGATTTTTGCGGGCCATTTCGCAAAAAAAGGCGCGTTCTTTTTTTCCGAAATGTACCAAAAACTAATCAGCACCAGAGTCACACCCAAGGACCTTACCTACCAAATTTTATGAAATTCGGTCCATTAGTTTTTGAGTTAGAGTGGATGCATACATTGCACAGACACACAGACAGACACACACTTAGACGTCAAGCTGAAAATAGTTTTTTTCGTATTCTAGAGGTCTCGAAACGTGTAGATCCGCCGAAAACTCGAGTTGCGATTTTCGACATGATTCCAGTACTTTCGCTATACATTACCATGTATTGCAGGGGAAGTAAAAATTAGTAGCCACCATGGCTGTTCGACATATTTCGTGTCGCTCGAGTTTCTTTGTCACTTACCGCAAAAACTATAGCATACACAAATAGGAAATTTAGTACACTTGTAGAGAAATATTAGGGAAATACATTGAGATAAATCCTTTTTCAGTTTAAAATCTAGTTTAGGGAATATTTAATAACAAAGTCAAACAGGATTTGAGCTGCGAGTTCGCGTCCTAAACAGACTAGGGAGACCTTAAATTTTTGTACGTATGTACCTAGATAGTTGAATTTTTGCAAGACGGGGAGCTCCTTTTTTTACTTTCCCTGCAATACATGGTAATGTATAGGGAAAGTATTGGAATCATGCCGAAAATCACAACTCGAGTTTTCGACGGATCTACACGTTTCGAGACCTCTAGAATACGAAAAAACCATTTTTAGCGTGACGTCTGTGTGTATGTCTGTGTGTCTGTGTGTCTGTCTGTGTGTCTGTCTGTGTGTCTGTCTGTGCAGATTTTGTATCCACTCTAACTAAAAAACTAATGGACTGAATTTCACGAAATTTTGTAGGTAAGTCACTTGTGGGCGGGGCTGGTGCTGATTAGTTTTGGGTACGATTCGAAATAAAAGAACCCGCCTTTTTTGTCAAATGGCCCGCAAAAGCTTGTATCCACTGTAGCTGAAAAACTAATGGACCGAATTTCACAAAATTCGGTAGATGAGTCACGTATAGGTCACCCTGGTGCTGATTAGATTTTGGTACGATTCAGAAAAAAATAACCTGCCTTTTTTTGCAAAATGGCCCCCAAAAATTGCCAAAATATAAAATAAAAAACTGGGTATACTCAAATATATCCATTAAATGCTGATTTAATACGTAATTTTTAACGACGAAAAGAATAAGACCAACCCCATTACACTAGGACTAGCCGTTCTCGAGATAGTTTAGTTTTTCGTAGTTTCCCTACGCCACCTTTGAAAAAAAGCCCGGTTACCGAATGAGAACGGAAATTGAATTAAAAGTGAAATAAATTTAATTAAAATATAGAGAACATTAATATAAGTCTGCAGGGAAAGTCATGTGCTGCCCACATCAGATTTTTAATTTCGATTTAATGAGCTCAATTTTTTTATGCACTTCTGAAGTGAAATTTTTTATTCTGTATCGACAAAGATTTAATGGGTCGAGCTTATTTACAACTTCTCTGTGATTGGTTATTGGCAGAAACGTCACAAAGATGGCCAGGATTGAGTGATTGAAGCACTAAAAACATTAAAAGTACAGATATTTAATTCTAAACATGACTACATCGTTAGTTACTAGTTTTAATAAAAAATTGCAAAATAGGATTTATTTCTATTACATTTTAAGATGCAGATATAAAATAATATATTTAATTTAATTTAATTTCCTTTTTTATTTCATGTTGTAAAAAGGAAGAAAAATGTTGGAACGTAACTAATATTATTCAGATTATATCTATAGCAACTCAAACACAATTGAAATACAGGATATATAAATACCATAGATAATTTGAAAAGAGTATATGGAGAGAAGGTTTATTCTTCCTGAAAACCAAGCAAAAGAAAATATCCGATTATTTCCCTTTTTAATTAAGACCATTTTTCTTGGCTTATTTTTAATGATCAAGATTCTGTTTAAAGTACATATGTATAACTTGATTATACAGTTTATGCATTTTCTGTCTGTTTCTATGAATTAATATATTTTTATTGTTTAATAAAAAACATAATTTGAAAAGCATAATTAATTTTTGGATTAATAGAAATGTTGTTAAAATACACATATAAAATTTTCGAACTAAAATTCGAATTTTATGATCTATATCCCTAATCTGTAATATTATTTAAAAATTTAAGTTTGACATGATATTATTAAAAAAAAATCTGATGTGGGCAGCATAGATTTTTCCATATATAATGCAAGGAATTTAATACTTTTACAGTAAAAAAAATAGGTTATTCTTATAGTAGATAATTATATTCCTTCCAAGATATTGAATTTTCGTCAATGAGTCGTCATTTACATTGATTTAGCGTCATTTTTATCAATTTGGCGAGATTTTCGTTAATTTGGCAACATTTAAAAGTCGCCAAGTTAGCGAAATTCGCCCAATTTGTCGCCAAAATATTGCCAAGCGTTATGGACAGAGAAATAAATTATTCTTATAACAGATAAATGACTACTGGCGTTCAAATACAAAAGTATTACTCAACGTATCTTTTCTCATGAATGGAACGAGCTAGATCCACGAGAATGATGTCACCAAATTTATCGCATGATATTCCATATGAAAAGTGAACATGTTTCTCAACAGATAATTTTTTTTTTAATTTATGGGATTTTTTGGTAAATTTATTTGAAAAATGTGCTATATTTCGAGAACGGTTCATGCTAGCGTTTTAAAGTTTATGTCAATCGTTTTCTAAGGAAAAATTACATAAGAAATGTCTACTTGCGTAACTTTACTAAAGGTTTTGATTTTTTGATGATTTTTTCAAAATTTGACTCAAAAATTTAGGGGGGTTCTGAACATTCGATTGTGTTTAAAAACAACAGGCTTCCAGTATTTACGGATTGCAATTTTTGTACCAAATTTCATTCGAATTTCTCCATTCGTTAGTGACATATCGTCTCCACAGTTTCACTGACACACACACACACACACAGACATCACCTCAAAACTGTTCGATTTCTGATCAGGGATGCTTCAAACGTGCTCTCCCGTCGAAAACTTGAATTCGAATTTTCGACCCCGTCACAATACCTTCCTTATACATTATATTATGTATAAAAGGAAAGTAAAAAATCCGATGTGGGCAGCACATGACTTTCCTTATATAATGCAATGAATTTACTACTTTTACAGTTAAAACAAATGTTATTCTTATAGTAGATACTTATATTCTTTCCAAGATATTGAATTTTCTTCAATTAGTCATCATTTTCATTGATTTAGCGTCATTTTTATTCATTTGGCGAGATTTTCGTTAATTTAGCAGCATTTAAAAATGTCGCCTAGTTGGCAACATTCCGCTAAATTCGTCGCCAAAATTTCGCCAAGCGTTATGGACGGACAAATAAGTTATTCTTACAGCGGATAAATGACTATTGGCATTCAAATACAAAAGTATTACTCAAAGTATCTCTTCTCGTGAATGGAACGAGTTAGATCCACGAGAATGATGTCACGAAATTTATCGCATGATATTACATATGAAAAGTGAACATGTTTCCTAATAGTTAATATATTTTTTTAATTTATGGGATTTTTTGGTAAATTTATTTGAAAAATGCGCAATATCTCGAGAACGGTTCATACTAGCGTTCTAAAGTTTATGTTAATCGTTTTCTAAGGAAAAATTACATAAGAAATATCTATTTGCGTAACTTTATTAAAGATTTTGATTTTTTGATGTTTTTTTAAATTTCACTTAAAAATTTGGGGGGGGGGGGTTCTGAGCATTCGATTGTGTTTAAAAACAATAGACTTCCAGTACTCATAGATTGTAATTTTTGCACCAAATTTCATTCGATTCGCTCCATTCCTTCGTGAGATATCGTCTCCATAGACTCTTTCTGACACACACACACAAACACAAACACACAAACATATTTTTACATCCATATTAGATAACTTCCATTAAGAAGTGTATCAGGTTTGAACTCGTCTATAACGATAAAATGCCTATAATTATATTTTCCCCGGACTCTAGAATATCGTAGTAAACATGTTATTATATGCCTGTTATGGTATATAATAACGCTATATATTTCATTATATATATATATATATATTATATATATAATTAGGTATATAAATAGCATGACCCGTTCTCGAGATATTGCACAGTTTTCAAATAAATGTATCAAAGAATCCCATGAATTAAAAAAAAATATTAACTGTTGAGAAACATGTTCACTTTTCATATGTAATATCATGCGATAAATTTGTTGACATTATTCTCGTGGATTTAGCTCGTTCCGTTCATGAGAACAGATACTTTGAGTAATACTTTTGTATTTGAACGCCAATAATCATTTATCTGCTGTAAGAATAACTTATTTCTCCGTCCATATGCCTGTTAGAAGTAAAAAAATACCCAAAATTCCTGAGTTAGTTTGGAATAATATTTGTTTGCAAAATGCACCACCACGCGTTAATTTGGGGATAATCCCGAAATGGATTACAGAATGAATTTACAGAAATCCGATTCAATAACCAAAATCTTACCATCAACATTTTGACAGACTAAATAGCAGAACTTGCACCTCGGAAGACCTCTAGTTTTTTATGTAAGAAAAATAATCTGAGTTTTCTATTTTTGAATTTGAAGCAGACGTGAAAAATGTGCAAAAAAAAAACAAAAAAAACTCTTTCTCCAAATGCAAGCTGATGAGTGATAACCCTCTTGGAGAACAGCCCCAAAGAATCTCGCAACGTTTTTACTTTCCCTGCAATACATGGTAATGTATAGGGAAAGTATTGGAATCATGTCGAAAATCGCAACTCGAGTTTTCGACGGATCTACACGTTTCAAGACCTCTAGAATACGAAAAAACCATTTTTAGCGTGACGTTTGTGTGTCTGTCTGTGTGTCTGTGTGTCTGTCTGTCTGTCTGTCTGTCTGTGCAGATTTTGCATCCACTCTAACTAAAAAAGTAATTGACCGAATTTCATAAAATTTGGTAGGTAAGTCACTTGTGGGCGATTCTGGTGCTGATTAGTTTTGGGTACGATTCGGGATAAAAGAACCCGCCTTTTTTGCGAAATGGCCCGCAAAAGATTGTATCCACTCTAACTGAAAAACTAATGGACCGAATTTCACAAAATTCGGTAGATGAGTCACTTGTGGGTCATCCTGGTGCTGATTAGATTTTGGTACGATTCGGGAAAAAATAACCTGCCTTTTTCTGCAAAATGGCCCGCAAAAATCGTCAAAATCTAAACTAAAGAACTACGTATGTTCAAATATATCCATTAAATGCTTGCTTAATACGTAATTTTTGACGAAGAAAAGAATAAGATCAACTCCATTACACTAGGCCTAGCCGTGCTCGAGATATTTTAGTTTTTCTTATTTTCTCTAAGCCACTTTTGAAAATAAGTCTGGTTACCGAATGAAAACGAAAATTGAATTAAAAGTGAAATAAATTTAATTAAAATCAAGAGAACGTGGATATAAGTCTGCAGGGAAAGTCATGTGCTGCCCACATCAGATTTTTTCTCCATAGAAAAGACTGATGAGGTTTGCGTTATTTGTTGACATTCGTACTAAGGTTGGACTATCTTATTTCGCGCAAAGATATCTTGACAATACAGAAATAGCGAAAACAAAAAAGATCAATCATGCATAAAGCATTGATTACGAAACACTTTCCAACGTCAATGCAGTTTTATATAAACATCTCTAAAATGCGATACATTCCTCGGTAATATTTTTACTTTCCCTGCAATACATGGTAATGTATAAGGAAAGTATTGGAATCATGCCGAAAATCGCAACTCGACGGATTTACACGTTTCGAGGCCTCCAGAAAATGAAAAAACTATTTTTAGCGTGACGTTTGTCTGTGTATCTGTCTGTGTATCTGTGTGTCTGTGTGTCTGTCTGTGCAGATTTTGTATCCACTCTAACTAAAAAACTAATGGACCGAATTTCATAAAATTTGGTAGGTAAGTCACTTGTGGGCAACTCTGGTGCTGATTAGTTTTGTGTACGATTCGAAATAAAAGAACCCGCCTTTTTTTTGCGAAATGGCCCGCAAAAGCTTGTATCCACTTTAGCTGAAAAACTAATGGACCGAATTTCACAAAATTCGGTAGATAAGTCACATGTGTTACACCCTTATGCTGATTAGATTTTAGTACGATTCGGAAAAAAATAACCTGCCTTTTTTTGCAAAATTACCCCCAAAATCGCCAAAATCTAAAATAAAAAACTACGGATTCTCAAATATATCTATTAAATGCTTGCTTAACACCAACTGACCTTAACACCAACTGAATAAGACCAACCCCATTACACTAGGACTAGCCGTTCTCGAGAAATTTCAGTTTTTTCGTATTTCTTCTACGCCACCTATGAAAATATGTCCAGTTATCGAATGAGAACGAAAATTGATTTAAAAGTGAATTAAATTTAATTAAAATAAAGAGAAAGTTAATATAAGTCTGCAAGGAAAGTCATGTACTGTCCACATCAGATTTTTACTTTACATGCTAATGCATAGGGAAAGTATTGGAATCATGTCGAAAATCACAACTCAAGTTTTCGACGGATCTCCGCATTTCGAGACCTCTAGAATACGAAAAAACTATTTGTATCGTGACGTCTGTGCGTGTGTTTGTCTGTGTGTCTGTGCTGATTTTGTATCCACTGTGACTAAGAACCTAATTGTCCGAATTTCATAAAATTTGGTAGATAAGTAACTTGTGAGCAAATCTGATGCTGATTAGTTTTGTGTAAGATTCAGGATAAAAAAACCTGCCTTTTTTTGCGAAATGGCCCGCAAAAGCCTGCATCCACTCTAGCTGAAAACCTAATGTGCCAAATTTCACAAAATGCGGTAGATAAGTCGTTTGTAGGTTACCCTACTGCCGATTAGATTTTGGTATGATTCGGAAAAATATAACCTGCATTTTTTTGCAAATTGGCCCTCAAATATCGTCAAAATCTAAAATAAAAACTACGTATGCTCAAATATATCCATTAAATACTTGTTTTATACGCAATTTTTAACGAAAAAAATAATAAGACCAACCCCATTACACTAGGACTAGCCATTCTCAAAATATTTAAGTTTTTTCATATTTTCTCTACGCCACTTTTGAAAATAACTCCAGTTACCAAATAAGAACGAAAATTGAATTTAAAGTGAATTAAATTTTATTAAAATAAAGAGATCGTGGATATAATTAAGTCTGCAGGGAAAGTCATGTGCTGCCCACATCAGATTTTTAAAATTATCACAATACTACATTAATTTATTATATTTGAAAACTTAAAACTTCATCGAAAAAAATGAACTCCATTCAAATGACAGCATTGAAATATAAATTGCCTGATTTAAGCATCTCTAAAATGCGATACATTCCTCGGTAATATTTTAAAAATTATCATAATACTACAATAATTTATTATATTTGAAAACGTCATCGAAAACAAGTGAACTTTATTCAAATGACGTCATCGAAATATAATTCGCCTGGCTCTCTCTATAAAAGCAGCATTTCATTCATAAACGTTTTTCCATTCCTTTTATTCCTCACAATACTACAATAATTTATTTTATTTAAAAACTTAAAACCATGGAGGTACAAGTAATTTAGCTCTATGCTTAAAACTTCATCGAAAAAATCGCCTGGTTCTCTGTGTAAAATCAATGAATGTTTCATTCATATCAGCTATATTGCAGATTCCATGAGCTAAATAATTTTGAGCTAAAGAAATACAGCAATTCCTGATACAACTCATTCTACATCTTTTGGTGTTTACATTCTCCATATTTTATGGGATAATTTGAATATTTCCTAAAACTTTCGAAGCAATTTGTGAATTTTGAATCCTCTTAAAAATGTTTGAAAAATTGGGTCCCATAGGATTTAATGTATTCCACTTTTTAACCCAGGTTCAATCTAAAACTCATTGGCTGATATTATTCATTTATATTTCCATATGTTACACAGACCGTTCCATTCTCCATAAGTGAAAATTAGACTTCGTTGTAGAAATAATCAAAGTTGGATGATCATTTAAACTCAAATATATTGTAATTGCGTTGTTTCAGTATGTAGATGTACAAAATTTAAGCAAAAATAAAGCGGTTTTAGGACGGATACAACACTAAATATGAATTAAAAAGAACTTTAAAAATCACGATTTTGACACAAGATGGATGCCATATTTTATTTTGAAGTTGGTCACGTGATCTCTTCATATAAAGGGTGTAATTAATATTTTAATTTTTATTTGAAAAACTACTGAACATATTTTGCTGAATTTTTTTTTTATATATTTTATTGATAATTTGAATATTTCCTAAAACTTTCGAAGCAATTTGTGAATTTTAAATTCGCCTAAAAAATGTTTGAAAAATTAGGTCCCATAGGGTTCAATGTATTTCATTTTTTCAACCCGGGTTCAATCCAAAACTAATTGAGTGATATATTCATTTTGATAAAGTCATTTTTACGGCAGTTATCATGCTAACGGACAGACAGACAGACAGAATGAACAAAGTCATAAACACTTTTCAACTATGTTGTAAAATGTTAAAAGAACGGATACTTCTGCTAAGGAATAGCTCTTATGGCATACATAAAGTTCAGTTCACTTTATATTAAAAAAATCTGATGTGTGCAGAACACGACTTTCCCTGTACAATGCAATGAATTTACTACTTTCACAGTGAAAAAATGATGTACAAAATCCACGGCACAATGTTTTAACACTGAATTGCACATTGGGTGCTTTTACGGATAACAACATATAGAAGTATTTGGAAGTACCCAATTAACTTTCATTTCGCACTAATCTAAATTGACAAAAAAATTGTCAATATTGATATCAACTACAATAAGCAATGGAGTTAATGTATTTTTTTCACACTTCTTTATAATATATCTTTAATCTACGTGGATGTTATTAATTAATTTATCAATTTGGTGTCATTTCCGTTAATTTAGCATCATTTTTGCCATTTTTTTCATGAATTTGGAGCGATATATCGCCAAGTTGGAAATATTTCATAAATGAGTCGCCAAGTTGGAAATATATCGTAAATGAGTCGCCAAGTTGGAAATATATCGTAAATGAGTCGCCAAGTTGGAAATATATCGTAAATGAGTCGCCAAGTTGGAAATATATCGTAAATGAGTCGCCAAGTTGGAAATTTTTAGTAAATGAATCTCCAAATTTATCGCCAAGCGTTACGCGCTGACGAAAAAAGGGCTTTTACTATATATAAATGACTATTGGCGCATTGGTAGTCGTAAAAATAAAAACCTATTATACAAGTATATTCCCTCGTGAATGGAACGAACTAGATCCACGAGATTGATGTTAACAAATTTGTAGCATAATACTGCATGAAAAGTGAACATATTTTACGATAATAACGTAAACCTCGATTGTCACGATTTTCTTTTGTAAACTTCGTCAGACACCATCTTTTCCTCGATTCTATGATTATGCCATTTAGGCACTTTTACATTTACAAAGCTCTTAATATGTTTTATGTTCGAAATAAGAATGCGGTTGATAGTCAGTGTAACTTCGGGCTAAGGCGGGGTATTATCACACCTCCTCGAGCAAGTTCTACAAAGTTTCAGAAATTTTAGCTCCTAGATTTTACAATTTTCTGCCTCAATCTTTCAAAAGCAATTGTTATCTTTCGTTCCTTTTCCAAGGCTGTCAGAGTCTGATTATTTACTTATAATTCAGTTAAAATTGAGAATTTTTCCGTATTGATAGCTAAGTATATACCTGCTGTAATATAAGTATATACCTGCCATACCGGTAATATTTAAGTATATACCTGCCATCATTACCCTTTTTATTGTCTATGTTTATTTTTTGAAATGTTATGTTGCAATGATTTATTGTAATTGTTTTACCTGTAACTGTTTTGACGTCATTTGATGCATTTATAATTACCATGTTTACCCATCTCCTTCTGTAAGGTTATCTCTTAGAAGTGGGTATTCATGGATCCCGTAATCTCCTTACTTTGAATATTAAAGATAAAGATATTATTATAATTAATACTTTTTCTTTTAATTTCATGTAATATTTTAAATAAATTTTTTAGAAAAAGGAGCGATACCTTGAGAACGGTTCATACTAACGTTCCAAAATTTGTGTCATTCGTTTTCTAGTGAAAAATTACATAAAAGATGATCATTTACGCAACATTATTGGAGGTTCTAATTTTTTAATGATTTTTGAAAATGTCATTCGTCATTCAAGAATGATGTGTGTGTGTGGGGGGTCTTCTGAACATTTGCTTGCGTTTAAAACCAATAGGCTTCCAGTATTCATCGATTGTAATATTTGCATCAAATTTCGTTCGAAACGCTTCATTAGTTTGTGAGATATAGCATTCACACGCACACACATCTTCTCACCTCAAAACGTTCGATTCGAATTCAGGGATACTTGGAACGTGCTCACGATTATTCAGGACTGCTTTCTGACCACATATTTTCCCCGCGAAATTGATGGTTCACCGCTATTTTTCTAAGATTTAATAATGGCTGGGCAGTTCGTAAGCCGAAACCAGTAATTTCAACAATCTCCTTGCACGGCTTTGCCCTTGACACAGGCCAAGAATTTTGACCTTTTTGGACTCTTAACATTTTCCCGCCACCGCATATAACGTCTTCAGCCATGATCACTGTGAACTAACTGATCGGTTGCACTTTGATCCCATTACATTTAAAGGTTGAGCTGTCGGCTGCATTATGCAAATTTGTGAAATACATCACCACTTCTTTTCTCCTCAATATTTTCATGTTTCAATTCGCACAGAAATTTATTTTGGGCAACACAATGTAGACTGCAACGCCAGTTAGTACACTTGAGCTTGAAATGAATTGCCGCGACAGGGCGGATGGAGCTTATACCCCCGTTACAAGAACGTTTTTGATCTGAATCCTCCAAACGCAACATCAACAACACTACATCGAAAGCGACTTTACAAATTCATCAGATTTCTTTGACAATATGAAGATATCTCCGAGATTGGCTAGCAGGGACGGATCCCTCTAGTTATAATTAAAAATTGAAATATAGCTATTTTGAATCACAGTTTTCTGTTGGACAAGCGTACAACTGTGACCCCCCCCTCTGCATTGCAAGGTTTGGCGGAATAGTAGTTCCGCAGTAGTTATAAAAGGGGCTTTCACCGGCGGATCGGGGAGGTGCAGCAGGAGGAGAGGCCCTCTTTTGGGAGGGAATTTCCCTCTTTGGGGAGGATGCCTGTAATAGTAGTAGTTATAAATAGTAGTAGTTATAAGTTAATAAATAGTAGTAGTAATAGTAGTAGTTATAAAAGGGGCGTTCACCGGCGGATCGGGGAGGTGCAGCAGGAGGAGAGGCCCTCTTTTGGGAGGGAATTTCCCTCTTTGGGGAGGATGCCTCTCAGAGGGTCTTCCCTCTTTGGGAGGATGCCTCTCAGTGCCCCCCCCCCATTTTTTGGAAGTTTGGTGAGGCGGTGCAGCACCCAATGCCTCTGTTGGGAGGATGCCTCTTTCCTAGTATTGCGAAAGAGGCCTGATGACTCATACGGAGTGAGAGGGGATGACCTGAGGAAGTGGTTTCAATGGATGTCGCAATCAGCGACTGACCTTTGACCTGAGGAAGAGGTTTCAAGGGATGTCGCAATCAGACAATCTGGAAATGACGTGTCGCGATTGATAACCTTAGAAGTGACCTTTGACAAGAGCTCTGAGCACACGTCCTCCCTCTCTGCTGTCTGGGAACAAACTGAAAGATCTTATCAGCGTGATGTAGTTAAAGCGCCCTCTGGCGAATTTTGATGAAGTGCTGCCATCTATCGGCATTTTTTTTCCCAAAAGAAATTAATGTCTCACTTGTCAGGAGCTGGATTCGAACTCCTAACCATTCGATTACAACCCGCGCGTCTTACCGACTGCGCCACAAGGCCTTGCTCCATAGAAAGTTATCTTTGAACTGTACCTTATCAGAGGAAGCAGAAGATAGATTATTTTTCGAGGTTCCTTCGAATCGCTCGGCGCGTTATGAACAGATTGAATAGCGATGCATTTTATAAAGGGTGCGTTTTAAAACAGGATGTTACGGACTGAATATAAAATTGGTGATTTTATATTGCGATTTTTAGCATATGATTTTTTTTTTAAAACAAATTGAATATGGATGAACACAAAAATTGTGTTCAGTGGACACAAAAATTGTATTCAGTGATATATAGCAATGTGGATTTTTTTTTTAAATAAATCTAACAGCATATATCAATATGATTTTTTTTTTTTTTTAAAGGAATTGAATAAACTCAAGTATCGTTACGCATTTTCAAAATTGTGTTAAGTGAATAGGATTCAACCCTTTTAAGTGGTGTGTATTTAAAAACAAATTTATACACAATATATTTGGCAAGCTTTAAAATAGCGCATTATACTTAGCTATCATTGTATTAAGGGATATATAGCAATGTGTTTAAAAATAAATCTAACAACGTATATGACTATTATAATAACGAAATGATTTCGAATGTTTAAAAACAAATTGAATACGGATTTCCAATGAACACAAAAATTGTGTTCAGTGGACATAAAAATTGTGTTCAGTGGACACAAAAATTGTGTTAAGTGAATAGGATTCGAACATTCTAAGTGTGTGTGTGTGTGTTTGATATATACCAATGTGGATGTGTTTAAAAATAAATCTAACAGCATATATCAATATGATTTTTATAATAATAACGAAATGATTTTTTTCTTTTTATAAAAATAATAATGAAAATTAGAACTCACGGAACGACATCTTCGCAGCTTTGCGTCCACGCTACAAATGAGACCTATGCACTCATTACGCTATTAAAAATTAGATCTTATCTATAATGACGTCAGCAGTATGAGGTGTTGCCACCTATTTTTTCTAATAATATATTTTAATAGTTGGATACTTCAAGGGTCTGATTTGCTACACATAATCTGAAATACATCATTTTAATGATATTGTGCATTGAATATGATTTGACCATTTTTAAAGTGGTGGGTGTAATTGAAATATCGAAGTTTAGAATTTAACAAGCTAACGAATTTTCACCCCGAAAATTTTAGCATTCAGGTTAAATAAAACCTAATGAATATCATTTGACCATTTTCACATCGTAATTTTACTACCATTATAGAACTTAGAAGTGAGTGTACATTATTTTTACAGGACACCAACACTTTTAAAATCTATTGCAAGTTTTGCTTAAAACCTTTTTTTTTTTTTTTTTAAATAAATCGAACAACGTATATGACTATTATAATAACGAAATGATTTCAAATGTTTAAAAACAAATTGAATGCGGATGAACACACAAATTGTGTTAAGTGAACAGCCCTTTCAAGTGTTTAAAATTTAAACGCATTAGCTAACATTGTACTTAGGCATTTTCAAAAATGGTGCGACAAGCTACTCACTCCGCACAATCTGAAAAGAAAGATAAAAGTTTCCATTAGAAAATATATGTTATTAAGAACTGTTACATATTATATATAAGAGAAGTGTGTTAGAAAAAGTGGGAAATGTTAGTAGAAGAAGAAAAAGTTTGTGTGATTCCGACAGCCCCATGAGGTGTCACACCCTGTCACTACGCTCTTTAAGGGCAGCGTTCCCCACCAGTCTGAAATGGGTTTTTTTTTATTAATTTAAATTGTAATTTTATTTTACAAGTTTTATAAAGAATTTTAATCTTTATTGTTTTTAAAAAACAATTTAAAATAAGTATAGTTAAATTTTAAAATTGGATACTTGTAATTTTACAAGATAAAATTTTATAAAGAATTTTAATCTTTATTGTTTTTAAAAACATTTTAAAATAAGTAAAGTTAAATTTTAAAATTTTATAAAGAATTTTAATCTTAATTGTTTTTTTTAAAAACATTTTAAAATAAGTAAAGTTAAATTCAGATACTTGTAATTTTACAAGACAAAGTTTTATAAAGAATTTTAAAATAAATCTGAATTTTTAAATTCAGATACTTGTAATTTTACAAGACAAAGTTTTTAAAAAAATAAATCTGAATTTTTAAATTCAGATACTTGTAATGTTACAAGATAAAGTTTAAAAAAAAAAAAAAAAATCTGAATTTTTAAATTCAGAAATTTATATTTTCTACTTTACAAGATAAAGTTTCATAAAGAATTTAAACTTAACTGTTTTTAAACAGTGAAAAATTAATTTTAAATGTAAAGTAGTATACTTTCAAACTGGCAGGCCTATTTCCCAAACATTAAACATAAAAATGTTTTATCATAAAAATGTTTTAACATAAAAATGTTATATCAGTGGAAAAAAATCTTTCCACAGTACATAGATTTTTTTTTCTTTTCTTCTTTCCATTTTTTTTTTTTCCAATGCAGTTGGATTTTTTTTTTCCCATATATTTTTTTTTTTTTTTCATATCTCCACATCTTCCTTTCTTTGCTCTTCTCTTTTAATTCTGTGGTGGCCGTAAGCATAAGTATGCACGCCATCGTCCATTATGTAGCGTTTATCATCATACGGAGAGAGTGACACCTTACACTGTTTTAGAGTGTATAATTTGTGACACTCACTCCCGATGCGATACTGAACGTGACGTGCAACTTTTTTATCAGTAAGACAACTTTTGTACATTTCATGTCTCAGTTGCTTACTGATAACTGATCGGGAGACCCCCTTTGCTGTCTTTTTTGTACCACTAACTGCCAGTAGTGAGTACATTTTAGACCTGAGCCCCACAAACTCAAGTCCCGGCTGCGCGTTCAGTTCATCCTTGAAACAACCAATCTTCTTTTTATTAACACCACTGAATGCCGGATGGTTCACGGGGAAATCAGAGGTGTCAAAGAGATGGCTGTTTTTCTGCATGTCCTGATAAAAATCACGACACTGCACCTCATAGGTTAAAGAATCAGTGTCAGTGAATAGTAACACAGCCTTTGCTCCATAGTACTTTTTCATGTAGCCATAATGAAATGTGTACATATGGAGTTTGCTCAGCTCCAGAATGGTGAATCCAACGTAAATCGGTCTGTTAAAGACGATGCAGTTCTTCACCCGCTCAACCCCAACCAAGTCCTCATCAAAAATTTTGAAGCGCTTGAATGTAGGCGCCGCCACGAGCTTTTCACCCCGCCGCGTGTCGGTGACCAAATCTACATTAACTCTGTTACGCAGATTTTCCATTGATTTTCCGTATACGGCGTTGTTCATGAGCTTGAAGAAGTCCTTCTCAAACCCCGATTGAGACCTCTTCCTCTGTTCGGTGTTGAAATCGATGTACGATCTCAACCAGGTCCGCTGATGGAAGCGAAGGACTTTGTGTACAGATGTTACGTGCAGCCCCAGTTCCAGGTACATTTTCAAGCATCTATAATGTACTACATAATTTTTCTTATTGCAGAGGTTTGGGACAAGTTTTTCTTGTTCTTGGAACTGGGGAACTCCAAGCTCCTCCATGATCTTTACCGTATACGGCGAGACATCTTCCTCTCGAATCAACATTCTTTCTGGCGCAACAGGATAATCATTATGGAGATCGTGAAGTTCTGGCGGGTACTCCAAGTCGACCTCCAAAATGTAGCCAACCGATGCATGGTCGGGGCAAGACAGGATCCAAGCCTCTGTCGCAATCGTGGGTGACACCCACTCAAACTTTCCATATGGAAGGGGCTGAGACATAGCCCACCCATACAAGTTGTTGGCATCCAAATACATGATATACTGGGTGGGCTGTGCAGGGTCATACTTCGCCATGTAAGGATTATTTGCATGTGCCAAACGCTTCGTAATGACAGACACGCCACCCCTGATACCACGCTCAATGAAGAGATGCTGGTCAATCTCTGTCATTAGATCGAGGGGCTACTTGCACATCTTGAGAGCAGCCTGCCATGCCAAGCCGGGTGCTGTCATCAGGTGGACACAATCCAACCCATAGTACTCCCTGCACAGGTGTCGAAACTGCTGAAATACGTCGGCCAACAGAAGAACATCACTTTTAACGTAGAGGTCGTGGTACTCCCCTAATGTTTTCAAGTTGAATGTTCTCCATACATTCTGAGCATGAGCATAATCGTCAGCGGTGGGGGTCTCATCCGTCAGAGTGCTATAAAAAGCCGAGAGTGGAGGTAATACCTGCTCATCGAATTTCGCCAACGAATTCATGTACTCGTAAGGGTACACTCCCTTGCGAAGCAGCAGCTCAAAATTGTCAGGCATATTACTCTTCATGATCTTGAATTCATCAACTGGTAAATTGGCCACTAACTTCTCCAAGGAAGCATTCATGAATTGGAGGCTATCGATGAATTGCAGCCTCACACTCTCCTTTCCCTCATACAGGGAGATGGAGATATATCTCTCCATATTTTGTGGAATGACCTCTAAGCTGTGGTCTTTCAGCTTTCCAAGCCCCGACATTAAGAGGTGCGAATCATAGTTTTTCAAATTGTGAAACACTACAGGGACACTCTTGCGTAACTTGTATCTAAGATTACAATTCGAATGTGCTGCACCCCTATAGTTTCCAACAATGTGACAATGATCGCGAACCTTCATAATGTACCGGTCACCGTCCTTTGCAAAGGCCCTCTTACACAGATAGCAGTGGGATGCGCTGTTGAAGGCCAATGCTTCACTCCTGGTAAGACGCATAGATGCTATGCTATTAAAACGAACGGCCAGTTCGTCTCTTTCCAAGAGCATCCTCTGCAGAAAATGGGTTACGGCGTCGGGGCCCCGATAGCAATACACGGGCCTGTGTGATTCGCCTTGGGGTCCCACGACGACGTATGCGTAGCCGCAAGCCTCATGATGGGCTACCTTTTCTACAAAGGACCGACTATCGCTAGGCTGTGCGCTGGGCACTTCTACCAAAAGCGACTCAAAGTCGGCATATATGACGAACGGGACCGGGTGTTGATACTCCAAATTGGAGAACTTTAAACAACTTTTCTCGAGGCTTGGCATCTCAACACGTTGCGGTGCGTGCTCTTTGCAGTAGGGAGTGTGTGCCACGAGTAAATCTTCTCGGGAGAAGCGGTGGAGGCACCGATAACATACGTGAGAAGCAGCATGATGATTAGCTAAATCCCCCAGAAGTCTCGACATACTGCGGATCAGGCAGTAATGTTGTTGTTTATCCTGACTTATGAGGAGAAGGTTAATGCAGTCTGCATCGTCTCTTGCAGATACGTGCAGAGGAAATACTTCTTCATCCTCATAGCCGAAAACATTAATCCGACAGTTGTTCAGCTTCTCTAGGGTACCAACCTTACTCACGGGTACCGGGCACTCCACATTCCCCAGGTTTATCTCATGCTCCCTAGGCAAATAATGAGCTACACGTTCGGGTTTTTCAGCCCACTGCAAATTGAGTCTGTGAGCGAGCAGGCACCACACGAAACACTTCTGGTCGCTGTTTTCAATATTTAAGAGTGCTTTTTTGGCCGCAAGTTTGGGGGGCAGGGGCAGATAGCTTGCGGGGCGAAGAGGCCTGTACTTGCCCACGCATGCATCCATCTTCATGACTTGATCCAAAGACCACCCCGACCCCAACTGTTGGTAGTCCTCGAAAGCACTCTGAATCTTCAGGTACCCCTCACTCACATGTTGCTCAATCGTGTGAGAAATCAGGTCAATTCCACACCTACTATGAAAGTAGGCCGTCGTGCTCTCTTCCTCCCCCTCAGAATTCAGTCGGACCATCTTTGCGTAGAGGACCAGGTACCATTTAATCTGATTAGCCGAGAGTTCTTCACTCAACAAGGCAATCAGTGGTACACGCATCTCTTCTAACGCCAGTGTTAGATCCTGTCGATTCTCCTCGGTGGGCTCCAAAGTGTGGGTCGTGAAAACGCCCAAAGCTCGCTGTGTGCGACGAAGAGCTCTCATCGCCTGGGTGCTTCGTTTCTTTGTTATTCTATCAACGTCGGCCGTCTTGCGTTTCACGCCCTTGGAGGAAGGGTGAGGGTGAGCACGGCGAATATGCTGTAACAGCACGTCGCGTCGTGTGAATGCTTCATCACACAGTTCGCACTTGTGCTGTACAGTATTGTAGTGTCGCCTCGTGTGGCGAATGAGGTCCATTCGGGACAAAAACGCTTCACCACACACACCACATTCTAAGCTTGCTTCATGCATTTTGGTATGACGTATCATCGCACTTTTTCGGTTGAAAGCCATCTGGCAGACTTCACATACAAAGGGTTTTACCCCCGCATGGGTCTTCATATGTTGTGTCAAATTTCGCTTCTGCGTAAAAGACTTGTGGCAGGTGGGACATATCTATAAAATAGATAAAATGTCCATATTAGTTTTTTTCTAGAAAATTCCTAAAAACACACTATAAAATCGCGAGTCAGCTGTTTT
Source organism: Amaurobius ferox (assembly GCA_951213105.1). Lineage (NCBI taxonomy): Eukaryota > Metazoa > Arthropoda > Arachnida > Araneae > Amaurobiidae > Amaurobius > Amaurobius ferox. Next base: position 134,358,476 of record OX578135.1, on the reverse strand, counting down.
TTCTTTGATTGCAATTCCTCTAAAAGAAATAACAGTTTCTGTAATGGAATACGATACAATCCTATACTCCCAGAAACAGCCGATTTTCCCCTTCCAAAAGATGAAATAAAATAACTTAAGTGAATACCACTAGGTCCGGCCTTTCCCACCACGGTCGGTGCTGCCACAGGCAGTACACCAGCTTCCACAAGGGGTGTAACAGAAGCTTCCACAACTGGTGTTGCAGCAGCTGGTACAGTCATATCCTAAATATTAAAAACACAAAACATGTAAAAGAGTGAAGTGTGTATGAAGCTAATTTTTGTGTTGTACATTTTAAAAGTTCTTGTGTTTTTTAAAAATGTATCTTTATTTTTAATTCGAAAACATTTTGAACTCACTTTTGAAACAATCATCATTGTGGTAAATTCGTTTGTCGATATTTTAATAAAGAGGAGCAAATTAAAAGGACGTCTTTCCTAGTGCAAGTCTCGAGTCAAAGTGAGCTCCACGTAGCATGTATAGTGGGCGGAAACCTTATCTGGTTTGTCACGTGATTCCATACGTGGAACCTTGTGATTCGCTAACAAGATGTCACGTGACATGTCATGTCACATGATACGATAAGAAATATCATGTGATGTGATTTACAGATAAGGAATATCATGTGACATGATTCACTAAGGAATATCATGTGATGTATCACATGATGTGATACGTCACGTGATTTACAGATAAGGAATGTCATGTGATACGATAAGAAATATCATGTGATGTGTCATGTGATTTACAGATAAGAAATATCACATGATACGATAAGGGATATTATTTAGATAAGAGCTCATTCGTTCAACGTTTGTTCTCCTAGAAGGTTGTCGTTGCTTATTTTTAAAAATGTCTATCTTTTTTAAACGCGAGAAGTTGAATGTAGAATATGTTCGCGAATTTTATTCGGTAAATGTAGCCGATTTAATTTTTCAAGAGTTGAAAAGTCTGCCCTTTCAACAATCACAAGTGGTGGTGCATGGTCGTCCATACCAACCAGCTCAAAAAGTATATGCATTTGGAGACGGTGGAAACAGTTCTGAGGGATGGACACCTCTCTTATCGGAGATAAAATCACGCGTGGAAGAACATATGGGATACAGCTACAATTTTGTGTTAGTAAACCACTATGCGGATGGACATGCTAAAATAGGACAACACAAGGACAATGAATCCTCCCTATGCTCTAAAACACCTATAGCGGCTCTCAGTTTCGGTGCTACGAGATCTATAATTTTCGAAAGAAAAGGACAATCTCCTCTAAGTATTCCACTTCAACACGGATCGCTTTATGCGATGCATGCGCCAACCAACAAATTCTATTCTCATGGAATTGCTAGTGAACCCGAAGTCTCAGAAGCTAGAATAAGTCTAACATTTAGAAAAATTCTACCTAAAACGCCTGTACAGAAACGCAAATGCGAGTTTCCAATGTATGTCCCGCCTGCAGCACTTTCGCCTATACCTGAAATCGATTGGAGCCATATGCATACTCCATCTATAACTACTACAGATTCGCAAAGTGATTTGGTATCGTCGGCCCTGAACTATGCTACTTCTCAAAGTGGATCGGTTTCGATAGAATTTTCCTCATCTGAAAAGTTCCGTTACCATTTGGGCTGTAACATTTACGTTACCGTGCAACATTTTCGAGGAAATGTGAAAGTACACTTTCGTGTCTACAAGAGGAATGCTTCTGATGTTATCGTGCCTACCCCTTATGGTGTAACGCTCACGCCTAATACGTGGAGTGTATTTTTAAAACGTATTTCAAATATGGACAGTGAAAATTCATCTTTCACAATTAATGACGTTTTAGTTTGTGTGTGTGAAAGCAATCTATATTTACAACAATTACCACCTTGCACTGGACAGTTCAAAAAGAAATTAATCTTATTAAATCAGGATAATTTTCATACCCTTCAGTATATAAGTCAAGATGTTACTAAATGTGTTTTGGATCAGTTACTGACAAATATCCTACCCAATTGTATTGTGAAGTATCAAAAACCTGTCGAAGCACTACCGACTTTACCACCCTATGAATTAAAACGCACTTTAATGCAGTGTGTACATAAAAATTTATGTGCAGAGTTGTATAAGTCATATCAACGCGAAACATGCAAAAGTCACAGGTGTACCGATTTGAAACACAAGTGCTGTACGCTATCCACTCATATGCAATTTGTGGATTATGAACTAGTCGATCACGAACTTTTAATGATAAACACTCAAGAAATTGCTCGAGAGTTTTGTGAAACAAATGAAAACAATGTTTCACCTGAATTTTTTAAAAGTCTCACCGTAAAGGACTATTATACAGCTATGATTACACTGTTCCATATGTGAAATACAAGTTAGTAGAATATTACTTTTGTAAAAATCTATGTATTACATAGCTTTCATTAAAAATGTTTTTTCTTTAAACGTTGCTTCATTCTTACTTTTATTTTAAGTTATGTGTTAAACTTATTATTTATTTGAATTTAAAAGTGTTATTAAAACCACATACTAAAATATTGATATAAAAAAATTATAGTTGAAAGATATAATTTTTGGAAGCCCACACAAATCTATCACTAAAAAAAAAAAAATGATTCCACTCCGATGGAAATAACGTTATATTTTTCAAAGTACAATTAAACTGAATGGTTCAATATGTGAAACATTAAAAAATATGTGTGGGTCCTATTAAATGTTTTAATAAAGTCAGCGGTGGCTTCGCTCAGATGGAGCATGAAATAAGTTTATATTTTTCAAGGTTCAATTAAATTGTTGTGTTTAATTTCTAAATGTACTGAACAGTATTTTCACGAATGCATAAAATTAAAACAAATACATTTTTCAATTAAAAAAATTATTAAAATAACTCACCTGATTTATATCGTATTTGGTCGTGGGATTGTTTGCGCATATAACGGCCATCTCCTCAGCTGGGATGCCGAAGTCGAACTGAAAATCCATAAAAAATAATTAATATAAAATTCAAGTGCTAATCGTTGAGTCACATACAATAAAACATAAAATAATGAAAATCAAAAGAAAAATACATACTTTGAAAGCACAGGAGGAAGACATCTTATCAAAATAGTTTCGGTGATAATTACTTGCTGTAATCTAAAAGAAAGAGCAGTTGACCATAGCTCGATAAGGACCGCATTTTATACCCTTTTCCGAGGCGACCTTTGCTTTGTGCTAAACAAACAATGTCCTCCGAAAAGTCAGAAGCACATGATTTCCGATAAGCTAGAACATTCGATGACCTGCTAGAAATGGCTAGAATTTGAATAGTTTTATTTTTGAACATAATTCATATCTACTTCTCTGATGTGTTTTATTTACATATATTCTCAATCTTTGGGTCTTCATTGCAATTTTAACTAATTATGTGTGTTATTTAATGCAGTTAAACTCCATTTAATTAAATATTAGTATATATGTAACAGTACATAATAACATATATTTTCTAGTGGAAACTTTTCTCTTTCTTTGCAGATTGTGCGGAGTGCACAATTGTCGCACAATTTTTTGAAAATGTCTAAGTACAATTTAGTAATACATTAATTTTTAAATAGACAACACTTAAAAGGGTTCAATCTTGTTGACTTAACACAATTTTAGCTAAGTAGAATGCATTTAAATTTTAAATACACAACACACAAAAGGGTTGTTCATTAAATACAATTTTTGTGTCCACTGAACACAATTTTTGTGTTCATCCGTATTCAATTTGTTTTTAAACATTCGAAATCATTTTGTTATTATTATAAAAATCAGATTGATATATACTGTTAGATTTATTTTTAAAAAATCACATTGCTATACACGCACACACACACTTAGAATGGTCGAATCCTATTCACTTAACACAATTTTTGTGTCCACTGAACACAATTTTTATGTTCATTGGAAATCCTTTCGTTATTATTATAAAAATCATATTGATATATGCTGTTAGATTTATTTTTAAAAAATCACATTGCTATATGCTGTTAGATTTATTTTTAAAAAATCACATTGCTATACACACACACACACACACACTTAGAATGGTCGAATCCTATTCACTTAACACTGTTTTTGTGTCCACTGAACACAATTTTTGTGTTCACTGGAAATCCGTATTCAATTTGTTTTTAAACATTCGAAATCCTTTCGTTATTATTATAAAAATCATAATGATAGTTAGATTTATTTTTAAACACATTGCTATAAATCACTTAATGCAATGTTAGCTAAGTACAATGCGCTATTTTAAAGGTTGCCAAATATACTGTGATTAAATTTGTTTTTAAATACACAACACTTAAAAGGGTTGTTCATTGAATACAATTTTTGTGTTCACTGAACACAATTTTTGTGTCCACTGAACACAATTTGTGTGTTCATCCGTATTCAATTTGTTTTTAAACATTCGAAATCATTTTGTTATTATTATAAAAATCATATTGATATATACTGTTAGATTTATTTTTAAAAAATCCCATTGCTATATATCACTTAGAATGGTCAAATCTTGTTCACTTCATTTTAACTAAATACAATGCGCTATTTTAAAGCTTGTGTACGTGTATAAATTTGTTTTTAAATACACAACACTTAAAAGGGTTGTTCACTGAATACAATTTTTGTGTCCACTGAACACAATTTTTGTGTTCATTGAAAATCCGTATTCAATTTGTTTTTAAACATTTGAAATCATTTCGTTATTATTATAAAAATCATATTGATATATGCTGTTAGATTTAATTTTAAACACATCCACATTGGTATATATCAAACACACACACACACACACTTAGAATGTTCGAATCCTATTCACTTAACACAATTTTTGTGTCCACTGAACACAATTTTTATGTCCACTGAACACAATTTTTGTGTTCATTGGAAATCCGTATTCAATTTGTTTTTAAACATTCGAAATCATTTCGTTATTATAATAGTCATATACGTTGTTAGATTTATTTTTAAACACATTGCTATATATCCCTTAATACAATGATAGCTAAGTATAATGCGCTATTTTAAAGCTTGCCAAATATATTGTGTATAAATTTGTTTTTAAATACACAACACTTAAAAGGGTTGAATCCTATTCACTTAACACAATTTTGAAAATGCGTAACGATACTTGAGTTTATTCAATTCCTTTAAAAAAAAAATCATATTGATATATGCTGTTAGATTTATTTAAAAAAAAAATCCACATTGCTATATATCACTGAATACAATTTTCGTGTCCACTGAACACAATTTTTGTATCCACTGAACACAATTTTTGTGTTCATTGGAAATCCATATTCAATTTGTTTTAAAAAAAAAATCATATGCTAAAAATCGCAATATAAAATCACCAATTTTATATTCAGTCCGTAACATTCTGCTTTAAAACGCACCCTTTATAAAATGCATCGCTATTCAATCTGTTCATAACGCGCCGAGCGATTCTAAGGAACCTCGAAAAATAATCTATCTTCTGCTTCCTCTGATAAGGTACAGTTCAAAGATAACTTTCTATGGAGCAAGGCCTTGTGGCGCAGTCGGTAAGACGCGCGGGTTGTAATCGAATGGTTAGGAGTTCGAATCCAGCTCCTGACAAGTGAGACATTAATTTCTTTTGGGAAAAAAGATGCCGATAGATGGCATCACTTCATCAAAATTCGCCAGAGGGCGCTTTAACTACATCACGCTGATAAGATCTTTCAGTTTGTTCCCAGACAGCAGAGAGGGAGGACGTGTGCTCAGAGCTCTTGTCAAAGGTCACTTCTAAGGTTATCAATCGCGACACGTCATTTCCAGATTGTCTGATTGCGACATCCCTTGAAACCTCTTCCTCAGGTCAAAGGTCAGTCGCTGATTGCGACATCCATTGAAACCACTTCCTCAGGTCATCCCCTCTCACTCCGTATGAGTCATCAAGCCTCTTTCGCAATACTAGGAAAGAGGCATCCTCCCAACAGAGGCATTGGGTGCTGCACCGCCTCACCAAACTTCCAAAAAGGGGGGGGGGGGGGGCACTGAGAGGCATCCTCCCAAAGAGGGAAGACCCTCTGAGAGGCATCCTCCCCAAAGAGGATCCTCCCGAAAGAGGGAAATTCCCTCCCAAAAGAAGGCCTCTCCTCCTGCTGCACCTCCCCGATCCGCCGGTGAAAGCCCCTTTTATAACTACTTTCCGCCCCTACTGTAGATAGATTTTTATTCGTGATCGTGACTATTATATCGAATTTGGCATCATATATTTATATTTATGACTATTAAATCGAATTTGACGCATCAACGTCGCAGTTGTTTTGAATCGGCGCAAAATCTTTCACACTCCAGCAAGAATTGGAAAAGATTAAAAGAAAAAGGAGGGTGCACAATTCCGGAGAGACCTGTCCCTTTCTTCAGTGTGAAATGGATCGTGCTTTATCTGAAAGGATCTCCCACTTCTGCTGACTCTGCACAGGATGGATCTTTGGATGCAGAATTCCGAGATTTCCTTTTCACCTTGTGCCCGGCATTCTATGAGACTCAGTCGGACCGGACAGTGGAAGTTCGAATATATTATCAGTATAGCGTAAAAACTTTCTTTGAAATTTCTTGGAAGAAAAGGAAATGTCCGTTATTTTATTTTATAAAACAAAGCTTTCTAAGCCAAGCAACTTTTTACCATTTTCTAGAGTCTCAAATACAAACATTTTATCCAGGGACTGGCTTGCGGACGAGTTACTGGAGCCGTGGCTCTTGGCTCCAAATTTATTTTAAAATATTTCTAAGACGTCCAAAATTATCAGCGATATGTAAGAAAATCTCAACAAAATTACTTTGTTTTGGTTAAAATAATTTACCGTGATTTTAAGTTAAATTTATAATGCTGTCATTATTCGTATCGAAAGTGCTGCTTCATAATATTTTCTATTTCACTTTAAATATTTATTTACTGTTGACGGTAAGCATAAATTTTAGAAAAGCTGGTAGGGGCTCCGAAACCAGCTAGGCCCTGGGTCCCATCTTCCGGATGTGAGGCCCCGATTCTACCCATCAGGAAATTCCCACCAGCTGCAAGGTAGTCAGTTGGCGGCTCGTGAGGTGAAGTGGGTTTCGCAGGATAAGCGTTGCTTCACCTCACGTTATTTTCTAAATGAGTTATTATTATTATTTGGCGAATTTTTCAAACTCTCTTGGCTACTTTTAGATAATATTTGACAACACTTGTGCCAGTAGCTTGATATATTTTGGCGATGTTCGTTGTCGAGGAGGAGAGGGGAATCCCACCGCTGAATCTGCGTCACACATTTCTGAAGTCACTAGTCGCCAATGCAAGGTTTGAATCTGAAGTGAAGAGCAATATATAATGCGTGCTCGTAGTGTTCTCTTAACCTGCTGACTTAAATAATCTGAAATTTAAATACTTTGCTAGTTATAGCTTAAAATAATTGTTAAAATATATCATCCGATTTGGGAAGCTAAACGGAGACTAATCAGGATGATTCAGACCAGGGGCGGCAAATTGGGAGCGCGAGAAATTTTTCCTTGTCGTTTATCGACTTCTCCCTTTTTTTATCGACTGTCCACTGGTCAGTTTTCTCACGCTATGGCGCTTTAAAGGAGTCAACCTTCACAGTGAAGTTCTCACTTCTGGCTGGAACGAATCCTTTTCAAAGATTAGGGTGATGTTATCCTTTTCACTTGAAAATTTAAAGTGTCCGATCTTCAACTCTAAAATCATTATGTGATACAAGGTGCTCTTCCAGAGTTAAAACTATAAAAGCACTACTTGATAAATTGGAAGTGGTGATTTTAACACTCGAAGAATTATCTGAAAACGATTCTCTCAATGGTGGAAGAGCCGAAGCCCTTTTAACATGCATGACATCGTTCGAATTTTTGTTCACTTTGTTTGTATTGAACAGTGTTTTTGATCAATACAATACTCTCTTAAAGCATCTTCAGTCATATGATCTTAATTTTCAGACTATGCAAACTTTGGCTAAAGCTACTATTGAAACTGTTAGTTCTTTTCGCACTGATGCCTATTCCAATCAAGTGTGGAGTTTTGTGACAGAACTTTGCGAAAAAAATTCTTATTCTGGACCAAAACTGAAAAGGCGTAAAAAAATTCCAAGCGAATTCGGAGGCGGTGAAAAAAATCCCCATGATGATGTTGAATCATATCACAGAATCAATATGCAATATGCAATTATAGATACAGTAAGTTTCTAATGAAATTGGGACAAGATTTAATGAGAACATTATATCTGTTTTGTTTGCCCTTAGTTCAGTATTATCCGGATCAGATGTCGAAAAAGAAAACTAAAATGTTTCAACCGTATGCAAAGTATATGACTTCCAGAAAGAGGAATTGCTGTGTGAATTGCGACTGTTTTATTCAATGATGAAAAATGAAAACATAGACCATTCCAATTTTAAAAGTCGCCTGGATTATTTTAAAGAGCGGAATTTAAAAAATGCGTTTCCTGTCATAACACCATTAGTTAAATTGTTTTTGACTGTGCCAATCAACTCAGCTAGTTGCGAAAGGTCTTTTTAGTGCCTTAGGAGGCTGAAAAATTATTTTCGCAGTACAATGGAACAAGAAAGACTTTCAATTTTAGAACAATACATACCACTGAATTATGATGATATTGCAACAAAATTTTCTCTTGTTCCATACTCTAAGAACGGGCATTTAAAACTTCCATATAAGGTAAATAAATATAGATATTTGTATTTAGAAAAATTATATTAACTCAATTATGTACAAAAATTATGTTAACAACAATTATTTTTCTCAACGTCAATTCAATTTTGTGATCTTCCCCTCCCCCCTGTTAACAAACATTTTAATTATTGCATATTGTGAATTTTCATACATACAAATCTCACACCCCCAAATGGAATGTTGAAATGCCGCCCCTGATTCAGACAATAGTCACTCCAGCAAAAATAGGGAAAAGTCTGTTAAAAGAAAAATCTCACGTGACTCAGGAAAAAATCATTAATAATTGGAAAGATGTATTAAGATAGATACTCCTAGTGATTTGAATTCATTTTAAACTGCAGTTTATAACTTTCTAATACTTCCTTGAAGAAAGTAGGCATAGAAAAATTCAAGGAAGGAAATCTTTAAGGAAATATTTTCCAACAAGCGCCAGTTTTTATTATTACGTTAAACTTCAGTTGCCAGTCAAAGTAGGAAGAATGCAATTAATAATTTGTATTTATCATTTATATTTTTACTCTACAGGGCACGACCATCGCCCTTGAGTGCCAGAAATACAAGATCCCACTTGAGGACGTGATAAGGAGAGCGACATTGTGGAGGTGAAGAATAGAGACCGCACTCCTGCCGGCATCCTCATCATCTTCACCTCCTCCTACAAAGTAGAGAAATTCTCTTTAAACGGAGCGTCAAAACAGCAGAGTCTAACGCCAGAGATCACTAACGACAACTCCCTGGAAATGAAGAACCTCTCTTATTTATTCGCCAATTGTGTTGAAAGTAAGTTAGTTGTTGAACCATTCTTTTTTTTTTTTTTTAAATAGTTCAAAACATCTCGGGATGGCCTATTATTACGATATGTCTGTCGACACTGTATACATATATGAAATATATCAATATATCACCGGATATTGCACGAAGCTTGTCCGAAAGAAATATAAAATTAACGGTTGGTTGTAGGCGTAAAGTGAAATCTATAATATATATATATATATTCGGGATCCGATGTCCGGGAAAAAATATCTCAACTGTGAAACCTAGGAAGCTGAAAGTTGGTAGACAATCTATTCTTATCCTAAAAAGTGACGCGAGTACCTTAGCGACCAGAAATTTCCCCAAGGGAGTATGCTACTTCCCGAGTTGGGTTCCTTTGTCGGCCCCAAAATATCTCAAATACCATAAGACATAGAAAGCCAAAATTGAAAATTTGGTATGTATTCAGTTTTTACCCCCAAAAGAAAGTACCTTGGCGACGGGAAGTTTTCCAGAGGGGGTGTGCTATCCTCGGGTTGAGTGTCCCTGTGTCCGACCAAAAATATTCAATAAGAGTCCAACATTCAGCTTCACTATTATTATTAAAAATTTTCTCTATAGAAGCTGAACAGCACATTAGACTATTTGTTAACAATCTTACAACAATGGTTATTCATATTACTATTGTTGTAAACAAACTGACACCCATCTAAAAGGGCTTGCTATGATTTGAAAAACGAGCACATTCTACGACGGACCCAGGATGGACACATACGATATCTTGCACCTTTGATTTTTCAACGAGTTATAAGCTGGGAGCTTCATAGGATTTGAATTGAGTGCGGATGGAGGTTTCTGTGTATTGTTACGAATACTTAAAATATCTTAACGCTATATAGTGCCTGTCCTTGAGGAAAATCGACGTTATTTACAAAGCAACCATTGTTATTATTAGATAATCTATGCCGCTTGGCTTTGGAGACAAATTTGGTGAAATACCTCTAACTTGGCGACTTTTTTAAAATTCTGGAATTTTGTAGTTTGGTTAAGAATTTCCAAAGTGAGGTAGATTTTTCGAGATATATAAGCTAGTCATCGTTCAGTTATAAGTTGGTTGGCGTGACACGAATAAAAGAGAATTGCTTATACGTCAGTGTCTTACGAATATAATCGTCTGTTTTGTGAATGAGTGGAACATTTTATTGCTGTTTATTGCACCTCTAACAGTTATTCTGTGACGTTGTAAGATAGCTAGAATGTTATTAGCTGTATATTGTTCCTGTTTTCGATTATTGGTGAATTTAATAAAAGCATTCATTATTCAGAAACTCTGATCCATTCTTGTATACTGAGCATACATCCACGATTTCGGAGGATACGTCGTAACAGCGCTCGACGCTCGTAATGATGTGGAATCAACTTTTAAATTTCAGGTCCCGGTTAAAATGGGCCTGATGTACAGAAGAAAAGTAGAGCGCCAAAATTACCCAATCAAATCCCAGAGTTTCGAGATCGATTGAAAATGTTTTTTTGTTAAGTCTTTTTATTAGGAAAACCTTTTACTACCTTTAGTGTGGCTAAATTTCTTCATTTCACAAGGATATATATTTTTCAGTGTGAAAAATACAAAATTTAGAGCCCATTTAAAATGTTTGTTTATTTTTTCAGACTTTTGATTTTTGCTGAAAAGTAAGTGTAAAAAATCTGAAATTTCAATATTGTGCATGTTACTGTCATTTTTTATGTAAATAGAAATTAGTATATTCAAAAATATATCTTTTAAATAGAAAGATATTTTTCTACTTTTTTTTTTCTTGCAATGCATGGTATATGTATAGAGAAAGTATTGTAATGTAATTTAAGGTTCCAGTTAGAGTTTTTAATGGAGTGGAACATTTTTGAAATCCTAGAAAACGAATAATTAACTATTTACGGTGTAATGCCAGTGTGTGCGTGTGCCGTGGTGTATGCAAAGAGGGAGGGTGTTTACGAGTCATAGGTACAACCATCATTGGAAAAATTATATTAGTTTTCCATAGGGTTCATGTGTGAAAACGAAATTCTGCACTGTAAACTTCGTTATCGGTTGTAAATTGTAATATCTCTTCCGGGATTCTGCCTACGCTTTTGTGTGTCTGATGTAGCTCAATAACTATCTGTCCAATTTTAGTGAAATTTGGCAGTTAGATCACGTATGTGTTATTCGCTTACTAATTATATTTTGGTACACATCTGAAAATTAGAACGGGTACTTTTTCACGAAATGGCTAAAAATATCTAAAATAAAAGAATGATTTTACGGAATCAAGTAAATTAAACGCTTGTTTACAAGTAACGTTTGATAACAAAATTGATTAAAATACCCCCAGATTAAGATATAAACCATTCTCAAGATATTTTCGGTCTTATTTCCGGCCGGTTTGTCAATTTGTCCCAGTTTAAAATTTATCTTTTGGAATCAAGTTTAGGTGGTAAAGAACAATTCTTGTGAGGACAGTTAGTTAGTGTTAAAGAACAATTCAACGGAATCGTGATATTATATTGGTTGCAATTAAAATAGTTGCAGAAAATAATTAATGAAGCACTTGAAAATGCTGTTATAAACGTAAGTGAATTGTTTAATGAATTGGTGATTGCTAAGAAATTCCAGTCTTCGAACTGCGACACGTGGAGAATAATGAAATTAATCTGTGAAGAAAACAATCTGTAAAAATTCAAATTTTAAAGAATCCCAGGGATTAAAAGAATTTTAATATCGAATATCAGCCGCGTTATGGAGTATATTTATTGACAATCAGACACTTCTGCTCCTGTTGAAAGGGGGTTCTTCATCATGAACAATGTTCGGTTTGAAGAACGAGGTAGAATTTCTGAATCAACTAAGCCTAATGCAGATGTGATGTTAAATATAATGCGCTGTGAAATAAAATAAGATCTGGGATGTTTGAACTTTTATTAAAAAAATTATTAACGACAAACATTTCCGTAAAAATAGTTCACATTGGCAAAAAAGGCATACGAATGGTCGCAATCAAATGATTGATGCCTTGTGTATCAGGTTTCAATTTTGTTTTCCTGTATTTAATAAATAATTTTGTTTATTTATTTTATATTGTTCCGGTTTGGAAAACAATTTATATAGTAAGCTTACTTCAGGGCGTCATTTTTAACTGAGCACCAGTTAAAAATGACGCCAAGTCGCAAAAAAAAAAAAAAAATAAATAAATAAAATAAATAAATTATTTAGAAACTTAAAATATGTCGTAATTTGAAATAAGCATTAATTTCGTGTTATGTAAATAACACAAGAACTAAAATTAATTTAAGTCTAGATCGTGATGTGCTGTTCGCATTAGATTTTTTAAATGGGAGAGTGACTGAAACTTATTATTTCAGTATGCGCTTACTGCTTTCGCCGATCGCTCGCCCGATGGAGTGACTGCAAACGTTACATCCAAACATTTCATCGCCAATCATTTCGTTATTTGGGGTCCGATTCGGACGAAATAAACTGCATTCTATTAATCTATCAAAACTGTATTACTTAAAAATATATAATAAAAAAAATATCAAAACCTTTCTTTAGGTGCCTTGTACCATTGTCACTCACACGCCGCACATCAACCGTTTCCCATTAAAAATATACAAAAGGGTGATTTTTCACATCAATGTATAACGAGTAACAGAGTTACTCACTACTTTTATTTTAAAATGGGACGGTGACAGATGACCATTTTGAATCCAACAATAAGCTCTATCTTATGGGTACCCTTTAAAAACATCAAAAATTCAGAGAGCACCGCGGTTCATGATCCTCTTGAAGCCAATTAGCATATGCACGGCAGCTCCATTCACCACCGAAACAAGGAACATTCATTAATAAATTCTCTGAGTCTTTCGTGAGGGCCTTTACAGAAACGGCTTGTTTTCGAATCCACAGGCGTCTACTCGTTGCCAAAAAAACTTGTTTCATTCATAAAACTACACTGGTGGTTTGCCAGAGCGTATGTAAATGCACGGTCTGTGTTTACGCTTCGTAGCTATAGGAGGTGATTTTATTTCGGTCTCAAATTGAATGTTTGCCAGGTCTACTTGTTGCTTCGGCGAATTGGGCGTCACGCTATTATTCAGATTCAACCTGTTGAAAAATAGACAAAATGTATTTGAAGATATATTGAGCTGCAAACAGGCGCTGTTCGCGTGATTGAGATAATTTTCAAATTGTAAATGCGCTTGAGATTATATTATAATTAATTGGAGTGTGACTCAACTAGACTTTCTCATGTCAGAATTCATTTTTTTTTCCAAATTTTACAACAAAAAATTTAAAATATCGGCATCGTGGGTCCAATTGATTACAACTATAGCGCGTTACCATTCCTTTTAACCTTTTGCACCGGGGGGAGGTGCATTATCAAGTATGGTATCAACCGAAAGATTTTTTTCAAGCCCTTTAACCTTTTGCTTACAGGTGGGACAGCGTCAATCCTAAACGATGAACCTCTCAAAAAGACAGATATTTGACATACCCTAACCCAAACAGTTCTACCCCCCTTTGCACATTGGCGTACATGGACGCCAATGTCTGCAACTACATATGCATAATGTCTGCGATTGCATATGCATACTAAATAAAGCAATAGATTAAATACTTTTAGGATAGAAATAATTCACGTACCTTTTGTGTTTGCAAGAAACTCACCAAATCGGTCATTTTAAAACAATTACAATCGGAAAATCAAATGTACACAGCCTAGAATTGTAATACACGATTAAATACATGTCAACCATGTAAAAGAAGTGACAAAAATATTAAATTAACAGCTTAAAATTGTAATAAATTCGGACCACGTGGAAATACAACACACACGCACATTGACTTGTGAAGAAAAGAAATAACCCATTTCTTTCCCCCTGCTTGGTACACAACTATTTTCCCCGAGCTAATGCACATGCGTCACGGGAGTTGGAGTGAGATTGTGCACGAGCAAATTCGCCTGTAAGTTTGCTTCACCTTTACACACCAAAAAATGAATCTCTTGACGTCTTTCGTAGCCTTCCCCCTGTTTGATTCGTTGCTCGTTTTTCATTGTTTGATCTTTCCATTGTGTTCTTCCCAACGTCAGATTTCTCTGGAGTTCTTTTTCCAAGCCTGACAAACAGGGTGCCATGCGGCGCGCAACAAAGTCAGACCCAGATTTCTTAGAAACGTAAATCCCCTGGGTGCCTGTGATAAGACGCCACTCCCACACACGTGTGGCAGAAGGATTGAGAAAGGAAAAGGGGTAAGAACGTTGGGGTTGAGGTTAAAAGGCACAGATGGTCACTTTGTTTGTTCATTATTAGTGTGTCGTGTTACAGTAAGCCCTTCTTTATGAATTCGATGGCAAAACGTAAGGATTTTAGCTGGTGTGAAAAATATGAACTTCTTAAAAAATTTAATGTTCTGCCGAAATGCAATCAGAGAGGAGCATCTTTAAAATTGAGCATACCTCAGTCAACTTTATGTTGCCTTTTGAAACAAAGGAGTAAAATCTTAGATGATTATGCATTGAATAGAAACACGAATCGTAAACGGCAACGAGTTGGAAAAGCAGAAGATGTCGAAGCAGCTCCCTTGAAATGGTTCAAGGCCGCACGACTTAAAAAAGCCCCACTGTCACATGCAATATTAAGCTTGAAAGCCGAAGAATTTGCTGAAAAATTTGGAATCGAGGACTTTGATACAACTGACGTGTGGCTGACCAGATGGAAAAATCTAAACAATATTGTTTATGCAAAACAATATGGTGAAAAGGAAGATGCCGAAATGAGCGCTGCAGAAAAATGGGTGGAAGATATTCTGCCAGAACTATTGTCAGGATATTCTGCAAATCAGATCTATAATATGGATGAGACTGGGCATTATTATCGTGCATTACTAGACCATGCTCTGATGTTCAAAGATGACAATCGGTCGGGAGGTAAAAAAAGGCTCGGATAACTGTTCTCCTGACATGTAATATGACTGGAACAGTACAGAAAAGACCATTCGTCATAGGAACGAGCAAGAACCCACGTTGCTTAAAAGGCGTAAAACAGCTCCCCGTAGAATACACAAGCAATACAAAGGCATGGATGACGAGCGAGATTTTCACAAAATACAAGAGGAAATGGGACACAGAACTTGGAACAGAAAAAATTGCAGTTTTGCTCGACAATTGCACTGCCCATCCGGAGTTGAAGTTAAACAACATGGAACTGTTTTATTTTCTACCAAATACCACATCAGTTATTCAACCACTGGATCACGGAATTATAAAAACTTTTAAAACCTATTATCGCAAGGATATAAGAATGAAAATTGTTCAGGCAATAGACGATTCAACGAAGTCTACTGCTAGTGATAGTACAGCGAAATCAGTCAGTCTTCTTGACGCCTTTCACATGATAATAAATGCATGGAAAAATGTTACTCCAATAACAATTTTCAATTGTTTCAAAAAACCGGGAGTCGTAGTTGAAGTAGCAAACAACATTCCACAGGAGCAAGAAGACCCACGCAATGACGAAGAGCTTACAGAAGAATTTTGGAACTGGGTCAATATCGATGGAAACGTACAGACATCAGCTGAAAAAACGGAAGAAGACATTGTTTTAACAATTCAACAATCCAAAGAAACAACTTGAGAAGCAGATGAGGAAGAAGTAGGAAACAATGAACTGCCACCACCAACGGCTAGGGAATCAAGCTCTTCAAATTATTAGGACATTAGAACAACGAGGTGCATCTTGCGATGACTATAATTATTTTTACGATATTGAAAAGAGAGTATCAAAGCTAATTAGTGCCACTACGAAACAATCTACAATACAAATGTTTTTCCAATAAAGTACAGTAGGTACATAAAGTGTTTTTTCTTATATAGTGTATTTATTGCTACATATGTACTGTATATAACATATACTCAGGGGCGGATTACCTTATCTTTTCAATGTTAAATTTTATTGCAAAAAAAATTTAATCCTTTCTTTAAATTCTTAATTTTATGTATGAAAAAGTAAGAACATTCAAAACTTTTTCATATATGTACGACTATGTATGTTTCATGTATGTACAAGGCCGTCGAGAGCTGGTCTCGGGTCCTAGGACAGACATTGAACCGGGGACCCCTGGCCCCTTCCCTATATGTTTTACATAATTTTCTACCTGGTGTGGCTGACACTCGGGTCCGGGGAAAATTGCCCCCCCCCCCCCCCCAACGCTCCTGTGTGTGTATTACTATGCTGAGTAAAAAAAAAACGAAATTGCATCGCCGCCGCTTTTTCAAATCAGTCGTTTTATTGGATCAAACATCGATGGCACGAACGTGATCCAATTAAGCGGCGACCACTATATTGGTGTCAAAATCTCGGATTCGAAAATTTTCGTAAAAACATTACTTTTTCTATTGGAGCTAATTTGGAACCTCCCTAAAAGGGGAAGTTACCCCTCCTTCCCTCTAGACTAGAGGAAAATAAAGGGTAACATGCTATAATTGTGATCATTTCGACTAACGATACAGATTTTTCAAAATTTTTCTTGCAAAAATTTGAACCAAAAGATAAGTAAATAAATAAATAAGTAAAAATAAAACAAAATAATCACAAGCTACCCAAACATGGATTATATAGTATCGTATGAGAAACTTAAATTGCGCAACACTCCAGTTCACTTATTTTTAGGAAACACAAACCTTTCCGAACCCAAAAACCTTTTAACGGTTCAATCCCATTACAATACTTTTCACATATATAAATATGTATAGAATAGGGTAAAGTTACTTTGAAAACGAAACGAATAAGTTGATGATTTGAAGAAGGGTTCTGATCCTTCAACAGGAGACTCTAGACCTGAAAAAATAGCTTTGATCCTGTCAGGATTTGGTATAGACCATTACCAGATTCCATAACTTTTGTGGAAAGTGGTTTTGTTTCTTTTACTTGGCGGAGAGATTTTACAACCCTTTATTTAACTTGATCCGGTGTTTGTCGGTGCAATTCAAATCTTTTAGACAGTGTTGTGTCCTTTCCTTTTTACTTTCCTTATATACATAATGTATAAGGAAAGTATTGTGAAGGGGTCGAAAATTCGAATTCGAGTTTTCGACGGCAGAGCACGTTTCAAGTATCCCTGATCACGAATCAAACATTTTTGAAGTGATGTCTGTGTGTGTGTGTGTGTGTGTGTCAGTGAGCCTCTGGAAACGATAACTGACGAACGAATGGACCGATATTAACAAAATTTGGTACAAAAATCATAATTCATAAACACTGGAAGCCTATTGTTTTTATACGCAATCGAATGTTCAGAACCCCCCCCCTAAATTTTCGAATGAAATTTTGAAAAAATCGTCAAAAACTCAAAACCGCTAATAAAGTTACGCAAATAGACATTGCTTATGTAATTTTTCATTAGAAAACGATTGACATAAATTTGAGAACGCTACATTAACCGTTCTCGAGATATTACACATTTTTCAAAAAAATTATCAAAAAGTCATATAAAATAAATAAAAAAAATATTTCCTATTGAGAAACATTTTCACTTTTCATATGTAATACCATGTGATAAATTGGGAGACATCATTCTCGTGGATCTAGCTCGTTCCACTCATGAAAAAAGATACTTTAAGTAATACTTTTGTATTTGAACGCCAATAGTCATTTATCTGCTGTAAGAATAACTTATTTCTTTGTCCATAACGCTTGGCGAGATTTTGGCGACGAATTTGGCGGAATGTCGCCAACTTGGCGACTTTTTGAAATGTTGCCAAATTAACGAAAATCTCGCCAAATGGATAAAAATGACGCTAAATCAATGAAAATGACGACTCATTGTCGAAAATTCAATATCTTGGAAAGAATATTAGTATCTACTATAAGAAAAACATATTTTTTTTACTGTAAAAGTACTAAATTCATTACATTATATAAGGAAAGTCATGTGTTGCCCACATCAGATTTTCAAATTTAAACGCGTTTAAAATCAAAATCCGGACAAAAAAATGAATGCAATTCCGCTCAAAATTCCTTTTTTGAAAAAAGACCGGCTTGAATTCACGCTCCTTAACTCACGTTCACGTTCTTATTACGTTCCGAAGAATAACAATGACTATGTAGGGAATTGATTTGAATGACCTTGTAGTTTGCTTCTTCAAAACAGAGCGGGAGAGGCCCCAATTCCATTCGTTCCATATCACAAGTGTTTCCCCGACGCTAGTTGTACAGTTATACACAATACACATATTCAAATTTCCAAAATCATAAGCCGCTGGAACCTGGAAACGATGCCGGGAATCCTGGAATGTGTTCCTGAAATACCACAACCAGCTACATCACTCTGGTCATATAAGGCGTTCCCTCAAATTACTTTACATCCTACTCCATGTAAAAGAAAGCCGAATAGAATGTTGGGCGATGTCCCTACCGACCGTTATCACTGTGCAAATTGTTGACTGTTACTCTTATTTTTTACTTTCCTTATATACATAATGTATAAGGAAAGTATTGTGACGGGGTCGAAAATTCGAATTCGAGTTTTCGACGGACGAGCACGTTTCAAGCATCCCTGATCACGAATCAAACATTTTTGAAGTGATGTCTGTGTGTGTGTGTGTGTGAAAGTATGTGTGTGTGTGTGCGTGTGTGTGTCAGTGAGTCTGTGGAGACGATAACTGCCGAACGAATGGGCCGATTCGAACGAAATTTGGTACAAAAATCACAATCCGTAAACACTGGAAGCCTATTGTTTTTATACGCAATCGAATGTTCAGAACCCCCCTAAACTTTCGCGTGAAAATTTGAAAAAATCGTCAAAAAATCAAAACCGCTAACAAAGTTACGCAAATAGACATTTCTTATGTAATTTTTCATTAGAAAACGATTGACATAAATTTTAGAACGCTAACATGAACCGTTCTCGAGATATTGCACATTTTTCAAAAAAATTATCAAAAAGTTATATAAAAAAAATATATTTCCTATTTCGAAACATGTTCACTTTTCATATGTAATACCATGCGATAAATTGGGTGACATCATTCTCGTGGATCTAGCTCGTTCCATTCATGAAAGAAAAATACTTTGAATAATACTTTTGTATTTGAACGCCAATAGTCATTTATCTGCTGTAAGAATAACTTATTTCTCCGCCCATAACGCTTGGCGAGATTTTGGCGACGAATTTGGCGGAATGTCGCCAACTTGGCGTCATTTTTAATTGTTGCCTAATTAACTAAAATCTCGCCAAATTGATAAAAATGACGCTAAATCAATGAAAATGACGACTCATTGAAGAAAATTCAATATCTTTGAAAGAATATAAGTATCTACTGTAAGAATAACATTTTTTTATCTATAAAAGTAGTAAATGCATTGCATTATATAAGGAAAGTCATGTGTTGCCCACATCAGATTTTTTTTCTTCAAAAACGCATTCAGCTAGAACTCGGGGTCGAACTTAGGCTTGGATAAATTATGAAGCATGTCTAAAACGGAATAATTGATAAAACAGATTAATCTAAAATCTAAGGTTTAGAAAATATAAGCCCAAAAACGAAACATTACTAAACTAAAAAAGAAGGTTTTGTTTCAGATAGTTAGAAGACAGTTGGCAGACAGTTAGTTCATTACTTAGAAGACTTGCTTAAGGCATATACTGATTTTCGTATTTAGAGTAAACATGAAGTTATTAAACATTTAATAATATTCATTTTCAGAAGATTCTATTGGATGTAGATATCATTTATGATTCCTTTTTAAACATTTTTCCGACTTCCGGGTTTCTGCACACCATAAGATAATTTGGAAAATTATTTAATATTATTAATATTTAGCAAACTGTAGAATTCATTATCAAAATCTAAAAATTTTCGAATTCAGTTCCGCTCAAAATTCGGTTTTTTAAAACGGGCTCATTCTGTTCCAAAGTTCCAAAAACAAGGAATTAGTTCCGGAACGCATTCTCGGAGGAACCACCATAGATGCAATAGAAAAGCAATCTCGCACCATAGATGTAATAGAAAAACAAACGATATTCGAATGCAGCTATTGTCCGGGTGAGATTCATTGTTCATGAGTTGATTTTGGATGATTGGAGGGAGGGGGGATAAAAACCCTTTGCCCTAACCAATCATATTCTATTAAACTCAATAACATAAAATTTTGTATGTGGTTGTTTTTTTGTTGTTTATTTAAATACTTTTGATTTAAAATCTTATTGGTCTAGCCCGTCTTGGGCCCGTCATTGGAATGTTACTGTTTTCAGGGTATAACGTAAGAACCGAAGTAGTTGTTAGAAATTCCAAATTTGTTATGTCGTTATCTTCATGCATTTAAGTTACATACATTTCAATAAATACATGTTTCGTACATTTGAGTTGCATACAAATAGTAAAAGCACTTTATAAAACTATATTTTTTGCTTTTACTTGATTAACGATGAAGTGGTTTTTCTTGTGAAATTAAATCTAATTTTAAGAGTCATCTAATTATATCCAACTTGGCGATGTTTCCAAGCACTTGCCAAGTTGCTGATATTGATTCGAATGTGTCGCCAAGTTTGCCAAAATTTTCATTGAATATGTTGCTGAAGGTCACAGATATTGGCTTTTCTTTTGTATATATTTTATATTAAGTCAGTTCCAATGAAGTATAAAAGGGAATAGAATTTTTTTTTTTTAGATCCACTTGCTAACGATGGAAAGATTTTCTTTTTTCTGATTTAAGAGTTACGCTACTCCTATGAGTTCTCTGCATAAAGTTATTCTAAAAGAACAGAACCAGCTGAATAAATCTCATATATTTGGAGGTTCCTTCTTAAAGCTCTCCAAGTTAGCGTTCCGGAATTTCTGTAAACCCAGAGCGTTCGATATCTGAACTCCCGCAATTACAAGACTCTTTAACATATCTTTAAAACATTTAGCTTTGTTCGTGAATTGAAATGGAGCATGTTCTTGGATGGTCTTTTGAAGGATCTAAGGCTCTGCGATCGATAAGTGACTTGGAAGTGGCTTGGTTGCCGTTGCATCGATTATCAGTTGCTCCCAGAGTTAAAATGTGCGGAGATAGTGGTATTTTATATTGTTTCTGCTTTTCTTTGTTCGCATTCTTTCCCGGCTTCGTCTAGTGTCTGGAATTCTTTTGTAGAAGCATTGTATGGATGCGGGGATGGGCTTAGGTTATTGGTTTTCAACACATGGGCCATCGCTGGGGGTCCCGAGGTGTTTCTGTGGATCTTCAATGGGCACTAGTGCCATAGATACTTTTACATTACATATACATTATACATTATATAAATTAATACATTATGTAAATTGTACATTGTACATTTTACATTATATAAATATATATGCATTTGGGGGTCGTAAGCAAAAAAAAAATTGTTACTCACTGACTCAGCCGCGTTTCAGTTTTTTGAACTATTCACAGAATTTCTCAATTCTATAAAAGATTTTCATAAAATTCTAAATTTGAAAGAAGGTCCTTCCTAAATCTTAGATTTCAAAATGGAGATACTCCCACAAAATTGATATATATATATATATATATATATATATATATATATATACAATACAAATGTTAAGTAAAATATAACTTTTACTAGAAATATTAAAACGGGATATGCCCATACTATCATAAGGCGCATTGCAGCACATACAATATAAGCACGAATATGGATTCAAATGAATAAGAAATGAAAGAAGTAAAAACGGATGGGGATGCTTACAAGGAAGTCGAACGGCCAAGGGGGATTACGACCCCTTGTTCCCGGTTGAAGCACGCTTTTAATCCCAGGAAACGTTCCCGGAACCAGACTCGCCTGAAGCAGTCCTCCATATACCAACGCTGGAAAAGCAAAATCCAATCCACTGAAAAAGCAAATCCAATCCATTGAAAAAGCCAAATTCAATCCATTGAAAAACGTACTTGAAAACCCAGATCACCAACATGAAACGATACTAATAGCAAGACTACTTGGATGCCTAATGTCTAAACAACCTATAACATCCATATCAGCACAGACTTTTCATTACGTGCAAGTCCTTGTAAGTCCTTACAACATGTTACGGTTAAGATACATGTCACAGTTAATCTTTTTGCATCCAGCGTGACGTAACTATAATAGTTCATAGAATTTTGCATAAAAGTCCTGATCATACTTTTTGTATGATTTTTCATAATAATGCTTAAGGAAATGTAACGGATATAGCTGTTTTTTCGCTTCACATACCAAATTACGTTCGCATATAATGCGTTCGGTCTTGGTTGTATTTAATCTTTTAATCCTGTTAAGATGATTGAGTATTAAGTTACGTAGTACGCTTATACTCAAGTTGGAATTCCAGCTGATGATATAGTTTATGCTGACATCAAAGGTCTTTCTTTTATCATACATTTTAAAGCAAATTCTTTCTTTGTTGTCGTAATAAATGCTTATATCTAAAAACTCTGTTATTTCTTTCTTCACTTGTTTTGTTTCGATTAATTCCAAATTTGCGGGATAAAAGTTGAAGTTAAATTGATAATTACTTTCAAAATTTCCAATAAGCACATCGTCCACAAATCTGAAATAGGGAATTTCATTTAGATAATGAGTTCCGATCTCATACTTATTCAAATAGATATCAGCCAACATGGAGGAACAGCCACCCCCCATGGGAATACCTTGAATTTGTTGATAGAATGAATCTCCGTTGTAAAGTAAGTTTTCATATAAAACGAATTTGATGAGGTTTTCGTAACTATTGATGTTGATAAATAGATGCAAATTGTATTCATGAAATGTTTCGATCATGATCTCAAACAGATCCTTTAAATTTATGTTATTGAATAAATCTTTAAAATCGTAGCTTTTAAGGTGTAATCTCTCTGGTATTTTGCTCAACTTTTCTATGACTTCATTACTATTTGATACCATTACCGTACCACTTGATTTTATTTTCGCCATTGTAGGTCTTAAAATATTCAGCAGGATAGCATTTGCCTTAGTTAAATAAGTTCCACATCCCACAGTCACCGGTCTAAATTTGACGGGTGACTTATGCATTTTAGGTATTAATACCAGGTATGGAAATTTGATTGTAGTGATTTCAATACCGATCCTTTTATACAATGCTGTGATTTTGTTTTCATTTGCCGTTTTAGACAAAACATTTAGTTTATACATTGTTTCGTTGTCGTAACATTTTTTTAATTGCTCTACATAGTATTTTTTGCAAGTAAATGCATAGTTTGAGGTAACTTTGTCCATATAAGTGATCACATACATATTTTGAAATATTTTCAACCGGTTCTTGTCCATTTTATAATTAGTAATTTTATTTTGTCGGTTTTTGTAATAAAGATTAAAATCAGCTAAAACTGCACTCTTCCATTCTTGAAAGGTTTCCATTGGAAAACTGTACTTTACAGCTAGTTTGTAAATAAAATCATCTAGATCCTTTTTAAAAAGTTTTCCGTGATTATAAAAATTCTGAAATCTGAATTTAGTGCCCAATTGTAAAAATTCTCTAAAATCCGAATCCATTGCAACTTCTAAATCACCAGTAACAATGTGATCATGATCTCTATTGCGAAATTTACTTGTTTCACATCGACATATCAAGTTATCATTTTTGTCCAACTGTCTTCCGATCATATTATAATTGAAGATTTTACGTCCGTTAGAAGTTAGTTTCCAAAATTCTATTATAGATACGTCACGCTGGATGCAAAAAGATTAACTGTGACATGTATCTTAACCGTAACATGTTGTAAGGACTTACAAGGACTTGCACGTAATGAAAAGTCTGTGCTGATATGGATGTTATAGGTTGTTTAGACATTAGGCATCCAAGTAGTCTTGCTATTAGTATCGTTTCATGTTGGTGATCTGGGTTTTCAAGTACGTTTTTCAATGGATTGAATTTGGCTTTTTCAATGGATTGGATTTGCTTTTTCAGTGGATTGGATTTTGCTTTTCCAGCGTTGGTATATGGAGGACTGCTTCAGGCGAGTCTGGTTCCGGGAACGTTTCCTGGGATTAAAAGCGTGCTTCAACCGGGAACAAGGGGTCGTAATCCCCCTTGGCCGTTCGACTTCCTTGTAAGCATCCCCATCCGTTTTTACTTCTTTCATTTCTTATTCATTTGAATCCATATATATATATATATATATATATATATATATATATATATATATATATATATATATATATATATATATATATATATATATATAATTTACAAATGTAAAGTAAGTTTGAGATAGCTACATAAAAAAAATTCTCATACGTAAAATATGCAAACATGGCTTGGCTTAAAGCATGGCTTAAAGCATTGCTTAACCGGAGAGTGGGGGTCACAACTCCCCCCGGCTATTTGTGATACTTTTCGTTTTTCACATTCATCTTTTGCTTTTCTGTGTATTAGGTATTCTTTGTAGAAATTATATATATATATATATATATGAAATCTATTCATAGTATCTTATATTAGTCAGGCATCACCATTCTCTTGTATTAACAATACTTTTATTTTTTACATCCACTTAAACATAAGCCTTACTATTATAAGCCCCACTTTTTTGTAGCTCTTATTGTATTATTACTTTTTTTTTTACTTTACGCATTACTGTTATTTATTTCTTACGATTGGCAACAGTAGATTATATATTTTTCTTTTGTGAATGGCAACACTGGTCTCTTCATTCTGGGTTCCAGGGTTCGAATGGTTCGGGCATATGCTGTGTTTAATCCAGGTATTCTTGTTTCTTTATTTTTCCTTCTTTATGTATGTTGTCCAAGTAGAAATAGTTTATAGATATAATCTATCTATTTTTTCAGAACCATACATATTTTGTGTTTGCTTCGACGAAATGCTTGAATCCGATGAAGAGTTTTGCGAAGTGAACAATTCCATTATTTAGGCCTAGTCCTTGTCCACGTGTATAGCATTAATGCTTGGATTTTATATGCTTTTATATTTTTGATTCCATACTTTTGATATTTGTTGATTATCTTTAACTTGATGACTCGAAATTTGTATTTTTTTCCATTTTATTGAAGATTTGCTGTTTTATATTTTTTTTTTGTAGGTTTGTTATAAAGTTAGGTTTTTCGAGTTGCAGCTTCTCTCTTTTCTATCATTGGACTTTCAAACTATTATTATTATTATTGAAATCATTTTATTTATAAGCTGCATTTGCGCAATAAATTAAATGTATTTTGCATTGTCATTCCTTTTTACTTACTATCTTTATTTTTTTACATATTCATATTTGCAAAGTATCCTTAATTTTTTTAACATGCTTCGGTATTTATAAAAAAAAAGATTTGCAATCTATTCAAATTTATGCTGCATTTGCGTTAAATTTAGTAATAGAATTTGCTATTTTTCAATTTTACTTTCCTCCAATGTTATTAGAAGAATTCTGTTGCCTATTTTGTTTTTCGGTATTTTTTAGCCTATGTTAATACTTTTATAATATAATTATTTGTATTATAATTTGTCCTACTCCATACTGTTTATTATTTAGTTAATTTCTTTTGTTTTAATTAGTATACTGTTATTATTCTTATATCTACCTATAATTAACATATTTTGGTTCTATTCTAGTGCTGTTATCTATTATTATTCCTTCTTACTTTTATTCTTATTTTTGATTTTTTTGGGGGGGAAGGCGGGTAATTATATATTTGCGTTTAGTATTATGTATTGATGAATTATTGAAGCTCTTTCTACTGTACTTTTCAGTACAATCTTTATTTTATTATTACATATTTGGAATGGATTTTTAGTGAATCCAATTTTTACACTTTTGGTATTATTTAATACTTAGTGTTTTATTTAATCTAGTTTTGAACTAATGTAACTATAAAATTATTTTTATTTAATTTAGTTTTGAACTAATGTAATTAGTTTTATTTAATATAGTTTTGAACTAATGTAATTATTTTTATTTAATCTAGTTTTGAACTAATGTAACTATAACATTATGCTTACTATTATTTTGTAATTTCCTCCTGATTTTCATTAGGATTAGGTTTACATAGACTTAGTTATTTATACTTATATATAAGCAATTATTTTATTTCTATTATTATTTTCTCTATGTAATATTGTCATACTGATAAATTTACTTATACTATTATGAATTACACAACTTATTTGATTTAGTGACTGGCAAATATATTTATACTTATTATTATATAATTTGATAGATATTGCCCGGTATATTCAATTCATGTTGGGAATTGTCTAGACCGATATCAAATTACCAACATTGTGCCATGGATAGTTTTGAATATATTAATTACCCCACTAAAAATTATAATTTCCATAAATGTAAGAATAACAAGAAAGATCAATCATGCTTAAAGCATTGATTATGAAACACTTTCCAACTTCAATGCAATTTTATTTAAACATGTCTAAAATGCAATACATTCCTCGGTAATATTTTAAAACTTATCACAATACTACATTAATTTATTATATTTGAAACCTTAAACCTTCATCGAAAAAAAATAACTTCATTCAAATGACGGCATTAAAGTAAAAATTGCCTGGTTTAAACATCTCTAAAATGTGATACATTCCTCGGTAATAATTTTAGAATTATCATAATACTACGATAATTTATTATATTTGAAAACTTCATCGAAAACAACTGAAATTCATTCAAATGACGTCATAAAAAAATAACACGCCTGACTCTCTCTATAAAAGCAACATTTCATTCATAAATAATTCCCCCATTCATGTCATTCATCACAATACTATAATAATTTATTTTATTTAAAAATTAAGACCATTGAGCTACAAGCAAGTAAACTCTATGCGTAAAACTTCATCGAAAAATATCGTCCGTCTCTTTCTAAAATCAATGAATATTTCATTCACATCAGCTAAGCAGACTCCATGGACTAAATGATTTTGTGTTAAAGAATTACAGCGATTCTAATACAACTCATTCTACATATTTTGCTGTTTACATTTTACATAGGTGAAAAATAGGCTTAATAGTAGAAATAATCAAATTTGGAAGAGCATTTAAACTGAAATATATTGTCATTGCGTTGTGTCAGTATGTAGATGCACAGAATTTAGGCAAAAATAAAGTAGTTTTAGGACGGATACAACACTCAATATGAATTAAAAAGAACTTTAAAAATCACGATTTTGACACAAGATGGATGCCATATATCATTTTGAAGTGGGTCATGTGATCGTTTCATATCATGGACACGTGATCGCTTCATATAAGAGGTGTTATTATTATTTTAATTTTTATTTAAAAAACAACTGAATATATTTCGCTGAATTTTTTTTTATATATTTTATGGAACAATTTAAATATTGCCTAAAATTTTCGAAGCAATTTGTGAATTTTAAATTCGCTTAAAAAATGCTTGAAAAATTAGGTCCCATAGGGCTCAATGTATTCCATTTTTTCAACCCGGGTTCAATCCAAAACTAATTGCGTGATATTATTCATTTATATTCCCATAGGTCCTATAGACCGTCTGAACAACATACTAAAATTTCATTTTGATTAAGTCATTTTTACGGCAGTTATCGTGCTAACGGACAGACAGACAGACAGACAGACAGACAGACAGAATGAACAAAGTCATAAACACTTTTCAACTTTGTTGTAAAGTGTTAAAAAATGCAAAACCTGCCCATCTGTTTCTAATACTCAAATTGGGAACCTAGATAGCCATTTGCCTTTCTGTAAAATTTTTAATTGCATCTACCGATTATCTTGTAACATTTCCAATCTGTTATATATAGGACAATCTAGTAATCCTATTCATCTACGTATGAATATCCACAGGAATCACGTCAAAAAATATATCCTCAATAATAATTTTCTTCCTACTTCCAATAAAATAGAATATAAACACTTTGCTAAACACGGTTTTGAAAATATTACTATAATATATTTTGGATATAAAAACAAATACAGCAGATAGGATTTATTTTGAAAACAACTATATTAAATCAAATTGCACTCTTTTTCCATATGAATTAAATCAAATATATCTAAATGGTAATATTGTAAAAAAAATTTTGTAGGTAATACATATTCTATTTTTAATCACCTTTTTTTAAACCCCATTTAAATAATAGTAAATCAGTCAAATTCAAAAGATTTAAACGTGGCAAAGTAAAATCCTTACAACATGATTATAAAGCTGAGGTAATTTGTTTACATAATCAATTTAATAGCACTTTTCAATGGAAATTTATAAAATCCTGGATTTTTGCGGTAAAGAAAAACATTTAAATAAAGTTTATGCCATTTTCTTGAAATTAAATCTTGCTAATGAACATTTTAATCATATTTTTTATGATTTGCTTATTACAAAGTATTTAAATTTAAAACTTAATCAATTTCATAATAATAATACGTCTACTAATTCTTATTGTGTAATCTCTTTCAAGCATCCCATTGATAATTCTATAAATTTTGATCATCTATTTAACAAGTTCAAACATTTATTGCCTATTGGAGATTTGAGTGTTTCAAAGACTTTTAAATACAACAAGCCTATTGGCAGATCTATATTTAATTATAATGAAATATCACAATCTCTCTCTATAGATCATGATTCTATCTCAATTGTAGAAAATGAATGTATTTGTAATGTAAACAAATATGCTAAATTTCTAAATCCAGACTTGGGGCATATAGTTACAGGAGACTTGGGTATAGTTAAAGACAATACGTTAAGAACCATGTCATTTGGCACTAAATTCAGGATACCATCTTGTAATAATTCTTTTAAAGTTTTAAAATCAATTAATCTTGATAAATATATATATAAATTAGCTTCTAAATTCGCTCTGCCTTTAGAGGCATTTAATATGTGGAAATTTACTTTATTAGAATCTATTAAATATGCTATTAGTAGTATTAAATTGGCTAGATATATATATATATATATATATATATATATATATATATATATATATATAATATTGATAATATTAAACACTCCATTAATGATTTACAAAGATCTTTTGTTATCACCTGTTACGAACCCCTCTCTGTCCATGCCAAGAAGACTGGGAAAGGTTTTTCTCGGCCCGCCATCTTATGTCTTCCAGAGTTTTGCAGCTGGCCACGCAATTTGATACTGCGGACTGCGGGGGGTCAAGGGCCAGATATTGGAGGGGAGGGCGATGGCGGTTTGAAGAAGAAGGACTTGCTTGGGAGATGCTGAACTGAACAGACGATCGGACTCGCAGAGTCCGGAATAGGATGTATGAGTCAATTTGAATCTGGGAAGATGTGTACATATATCTGTAAATATCTAGATGTAATAAATGTGTTAGTGTGAAATGAAAGTGTTTTGCATAGTATAGAAACGAACCACCGAACGGGCTCAAGGCGATCAGCAATTGGAAATGAGAGCCCAGTTCGTTACACTGTCGCAGTCGGCATAGGATAAATGCTAAGTAAATGGAAAGGTGGAATTGGCTTTGGAATAAATTGGATCGGAGTGAGTCATATGAGACTAATTTATGTGTGTGTTTAATGTACGTAATGGATTATCGATATAGTCTGTGACAAAGACCCCAACCCATAAGAAAGAATGATGATGACACCTGGTACAGAAGAAGAGGTAAGTGGAAATTTTCATAATTCATGGGTGATGCTCTCTGGGCTAGAGCGGATTTTAAATTAAATGGTAAAATTAGCAATGAGTTTAAAGGGGGTCATTTGGTTTGTGAGGAGTAAATTATGACTTTTAATGTTTTGTTAATAAATAACGGAAATTCCTAAATGAGCAGTGACATAAGTAATATATGGATAAAGATTTTGCTTTAATATACAAATGTGTTTAAATGTTGTTTTGATAAGAAATTATGGTAAATTTTTGCATGAAATTGTGTTACATTTAATATTAATGAGATATTTGTATGTGGAAATATAATTAATATTATGCATAGGGTATTTTACTATTAAGAGAAATTTAAGTTATATTACTTCTAGGGTATTTGGTTTTATATTAAAGAGAAACTATTTCACTGTAAAGGAAAAAATGATATATGTGATTGATAAAAGTGATTTGACATGTGTATATATTATGTATTTTGGATGAAGGGGAAAAGGCAATACTGTGTATTAAGAGGGTGGTATGGTGTAAATTAGGGTGAGCTATTATTGTGAAGGTAATTTTTGGTTCTCACGCAGTGGTTTAGGATGGCATATTTATTGGAAGAGAAGAAAATTGATCTTGTGAGGCTTTGTTATGAAATAGGCGAGACGGCGGATTCCGAGTGTGAGGTGGTGGAAATAAAAAATATAATTTGTGGGAGTATGAGGAAGAAGCGAAAAGGAATATATTGTATTCTATTAGGGAAGAGAAGGAAGAACGGGATAGAGAGAATAAAGAGTGGGAGAAAAGAAAATTAGAGTGCGATAGAAAGTTGAGAGAGTTGGAGAGAAAAGAGCAGCAAAAGAGGGAAAGCGAGATCAAATGGTTAATGTGGGAACTGGGAATGAACCAGGATAATAGTGAAACCCAAATTGGACAAAATACCACTACCCAGAACTTTAGCGGCCAAATTGGCAGAACAGTGAAAAATGTGCATAAGAGCACAGTGTTGTGCTTCGCATGTAAAAAGTTAGGACACTATAGGTATGAATGCCCAGAAATATGTAGTGCGCTTAACAGTAAATGGCTTAATTCGGAAAAGTCGCGAAAAAGTGCAAAGCTTAATTCGGAAAAGTCGCGAAAAGCTCAATTTGAAATATTTGAGGAGACTTGGGAAAAACCAGAATTGCCAAGCCTAGATATTCAGACAGGGGTGAAAAGCGTTGAAAAAACTAAGCGGCCTTTTCGGGTATCCGATCTTCCGAGTCTCAGAATTGAAAGCGAAAATTCTGTTATGGAAAATGGGGGTGGGAAGTCTCAGAAAGAGGGGGTTTCCCGTGGACAAGTTTCGGAGAGAAAGAGAAAAGATGGTGAGGGGGAGGAGTAATACAATTTCGCGAGTGGACCCTGCGCTGAAGAAAGAAAAGTCAGGGGGAGTTGAGAGTTTCCTGATCATAGATATGTCTAGGTCACAGTTGTCCTTGAAGGGAAAAGGGGCAATCCAGCAGGCAACCTCAAGTTCCGAGTCCGATAGTGCGCAATATATTAGGGACTGTAAGGAAAGGAAAGGGGCTGAGAAAGACTATCCTGTGGTTCCAATATCTGTGAGTCCAATTATCACCGAAAAGGAAAATGTTACGAGTAGTTTAGAGACATTGGGGGTCTTGAAGAATTCGAAAGCAATGGATAAGAGTCGAATTACGGAGTGTGAGAGAAAGGAGACGGAGACAATGAACGAAAGATGGGGAACTGGAGAGTCAGTTACAGCCCAACGTGAGACAATAGGAATGGAAGGAAAAGAAGTGTGCTCAGTTGGAGGTCATGAGGAAGTTATGTTATGGTGTTATTACACGGAGCATTTCCTTCCAGCAATTTTTCAGCAACACCATACATTTCAATGGGAAGAAATCTTGCCGCCGAATTGCCGCAATTCGTTCGTACTCGGCAATAAAAATTGCTCAATTTCTGAGCGGCGACCCAATCAGAGGACGATAAAATTGGACGTCACTACGCTCCGCCTTTTCTCTTCTCATTTGCATTCAAGATGGCGATGGCGACTGTAATGCAAACACGTCGAAGCAGCTCAATTACGTTAGAATCTGGAGATGGAAAAAATAATAGAACTACCAAATTACAGACACCTGTGGGATATAAAATTTCCAAATTATACGAAAAAACACACTAAAGAATGCTTCCTGAAATCGGCGGCTCTAAACAGGGAGGGCCTGTTAGAAAGGAGGGGCATACAGTATCATTGTCGGGCGGAATTGCTAAAGTCTGAAGATGTAAAAATAATAATAGAACTTTTACCAAATTACAGACACCTGTGGCATATAAAATATCCAAATTATACAAAAAAAACCTACTAAATAATGCTTCTTGGAACTCGGCGGTATTAGAAAGGAGGGGCGTTTTAAAAGGCGGGGCCTAAAGTATCATTGCCGGGAGGAATTTCTAAAGTCTAGAGATGGAAAAATAATAATAGAACTTTTAAAAATTACAGACACCTTTAGGATATAAACGATTCAAATTATACGAAAAACACACCAAAGAATGCTTTCTGAAATGAAATCGGCGAGATTAGAGAGAAGAGACCTGTTAAAGAGGAGGAGCCTAAAGTATGATTGACGGGCGGAATTGCCGAAGTTCGGCAATAAAAATTGCCCGTGTAATAACACCATTAGTTAAAGTGGGAACAATGTTGGAAGGGAAATGTGAAGGAACAGGAATTATGGAGGTAGTTATGGGTTCGGTCAGTGAGAAGAAGCAAAGGGTTAGTGGGGGTAGAAGCAAGTTGGCTTCCCTGCGAGACCAATGTTATGGAGGGAATGGATCAAGAGAGAAAAGGTGCAGGTATTCACGAGTGAAAATGAAATTATTAGTGGGAAAATTTGGGAGATTGGTAAGGAAACCGAAGATGAAATATGCTGGGGTTAGAAGCAAGATTGCTTCCCTGGGAGACCAATGTTATGAAGGAAATTGGTCAAGAGATAAAATGTGTAATTATTCGCGAGTGGAAATGAAGTTATTAGTGGGGAAATTTGGGAGATTTGGAAGGAAACCGAAGATGAAAATGAAATATGAGAGAGAAATTAGATGGTCAGTGGAAAGAATGGAAGAGTGGGTCTCGATTTGTGGGATCAGAAAGTGGATATTGGATGATGAAAAGAAGTTGAGTTTAAATCTGTGGGGGTCACTGGAACGGACTCCCGGGCAGGTGAAATGACGAAGGGGGTTACTGGCTCTGTAATGATATATTGTGTGTTCTTTGAATAGTTTTGAGCCAGTAATCTAAAAATTGTGAAATTACGGAAAAGTGTATGTGAATTGCAGTGTGTTTAATATTATTAAGGTATTTCTATATGTTAGTCGTATTGTAATGTGTTCAGAAGAGAAAATTGAGAAATCTAGTGTTTAAGAATAATTTTGGTTTAAGGTATGATTTTGTTTTAAGCGTAAACATTTGAATTGGAAATGGATAATTAGAGTTTTAAGACAAATTTAGTGTCTATGGAAATTTACTTTTGTGAAATTTAAATTTGGATAATTATTATGTAATGGTTCGATCCTGTCACTGGCTCATAGAGGAATTCCGGGTTGCAGAGAGCATGTGCGTGGGAATTTCCACTACGGGGAGGGGGTGCAGGATTTGGACTTTCCAGTCATCGTTGGTAAACGGATGGACTGAAAAGTGGGGGGAAGGTGTTACGAACCCCTCTCTGTCCATGCCAAGAAGACTGGGAAAGGTTTCTCTGCCCGCCATCTTATGTCTTCCAGAGTTTTGCAGCTGGCCACGCAATTTGATACTGCGGACTGCGGGGGGTCAAGGGCCAGATATTGGAGGGGAGGGCGATGGCGGTTTGAAGAAGAAGGACTTGCTTCGGAGATGCTGAACTGAACGAGACGATCGGACTCGCAGAGTACGGAATAGGATGTATGAGTCAATTTGAATCTGGGAAGATGTGTACATATATCTGTAAATATCTAGATGTAATAAATGTGTTAGTGTGAAATGAAAGTGTTTTGCATAGTATAGAAACGAACCACCGAACGGGCTCAAGGCGATCAGCAATTGGAAATGAGAGCCGAGTTCGTTACATCACCTATGTTGATAAAGCCTCTAATAATTATGCTATTATCTGTAAAAAATTTTATATACACTTTCTATTAGATTATTTAAAAAATAATAGTCTTTTTAAACTAGATTCCCATTCCATTAATAGTATCAAATGGAAAATTATCAATATGTATAGTGATTTAAATATTAAATGTAAATTTCTTAAATTTCCTTATATAGTGCTTATTCCTAAATTTCATAAAAATCCTATTAAATTCAGAACAGTAACTAGTGAACATGGTACTTACTCTACTACTGCGAGTAAATTAGTACTAAATTCTTCTTTAAATCTAATAAATGATAGTTTAGGTCAGTCTAGCAATAATTACCTTATTCTAAATAATAGTAAAGAATTAAAGAATAAATTAACATCACTTAGAAAACTAATAGAATTTCAAATTTTTGATTTTAAAGATCTTTTTAATAATATTAAGATCTCATATCTATATGATGTAATTTTAGCTCTATATAATGCTTATACTACTAATCTATCAACTCCAACTAATTTTACAAATTTTCCTAAACTTCTTCACTTTGTTATTTTCAATAATTATATTTTTCAAGGAAATAAATTATACTTACAAGTCTCAGGAGTTCCACAGGGTGGCTGCAGTAGCAGTATGTTAGCTAATTTATACCTTTGCCATTATGAACAGTCTTTTACTTCAATAGATTACACATTTTACAGGTTGATGATCTGATTTGCTTAGTATATACGGAAAATTATATTATAGATATAGATTTCTTTGTAGACAATTTGGAATTAATTCCTAGTGAAGATACTATTAGTAATAATATTATTTTTTTGGATTTAAATCTTTTTATCGAACCATCTAATAGAATTGTTACTAATTTATATGATAAAAAAGACTATTTTAATTTTAACATTAATAAAATGTTACCATTTAATTCCTGCAACTCGATTCTATTGTTTAGAAGAGATTCTATTGTTTAGGAGATTTTGCGCTAATTAGTCGCTTTCTGAAAACATGAATTGTTTGAAAACATGAATTTAAATGGAAAATCTACCACCATGGTTTATTTTTCTCAAGTTTTTACTTAATGAAAAGTATTAAGAAATCAATAGAGTTATTTAATTATTAGCATTTTATGAGGAAGATTCTATCTTATATCATGTTACTCAGCAACGCAATTAGATTAAATGTGTTTGTCAATTTTTGTTATTTATTTTTTCGATTTGAATAATAAATAAATGGATATAAAAATATATCTCATAAATGAACGTTTTAATTTTTCTTTTAATTATATTCATTGCTGACTGCGTACATCACTTTCATTTATTTTGGCGAAGAGTTTTCAAGCTTAGATATTGTGTTCAGCCAATAAACTCATATATTGTGTTTAACTAATAAACCCATATATTGTGTTTAGCCAATAAACTCATTTAACCGATTGTTGAAACAAAAGAGTAGAACGGTTATATCTTCTAATACAATTTTAGTGTTTTCATTTAATATATACAAACGGGATCAGGATGTTTTGCTCTTCCGATCTGCAAATTCAGAGCTACGAATTTGGCGGGATATCGCTAACTTAGCAACTTTTCTTAAACGTTGCCAAATTAACGGAAATGCCCCCAAATTGATAAAAATGACGCAAATCAATGAAATTAAATTTGTTTTTTTAGAAGAGAATACTGAAATGATGTTTCGGTAAAATTTGTCTGTCAGTCCATCCGTCCAACTTAGTAACACATTTAGCGAATTTTTTAAATGTCACCGAATTTTTTAAATGTCACCGAATTGATAAAAATGTTTGTAAATCCATAAAAATATCATAAAATTGATAAAATAGCATTTAATAAATGAAATGAATTGTGTTTTTTAGGGGATAGTATTTTAATAATGTTTCGTCAATTTGTCGCGAAGTGGTACTCTCAGTTCTATAGTCACACTTGCCGATACATTTGGCGATCTTTTACAATGTCCCTAAATTGACGAAAATGTCGTCAAATCTTCCATGGAGCATTATTCAGACGATAATTTTCCCACCAATTTATTTGAAGCAAATGATATCATGTCGCTTAGCAAAGGATTTAAATCCAATGTGTTTATCCAGCATGCGATTTTTAATAAATATTTTCCGATTTGAATAATAAAGATATGTATCTATATAAATAAAATTGAAAATCTTCCTGCCTGTCTGTCTGTTTGTTTGTCCCATCATCACAGCAGAACGGCTAAACCGAATTAGATGAAATTTTGTGGGTAGCCTTGAAATAACCCCACTTAAAATATGGTTTATTCCCACTTCATCTCTTCCCATTTCGTCCCTTGCGCTACCCTTTTTTAAAATAGTTGCATTTCATCCCTTATCCAATGTACACCTGTTTCTCACCCTTTCTCCCAACTGAGAGGGGTGCAAATGACTCCCTAGGGGATGAGTTCCGAGGAGAACAAATTAAAAATATTGCTTGTAAATATGTTGTTTGGCGTTATTTAAATAATTTAGATAGAGTAAATCCTGTCTTGTCAGATATCCCTATGAAATGGATACTTATAATTGTTTTGTAGTACCATGAATATATATGTTTATGTAGTGGTTCTTGTGTAAACCCTTAATTGACGAACAGAGTCCAAAACTTTTTAACCTATCACTTTCTCTAGTATTGTAAAGTACTCTCTAGTAGCAAAAGTATTATAACTTAGTCAAACATTATAATTCAAATTGTTGACCGCTTTACAAGTTTGAATTTCAATATAACGTTTTTAGGGTCATATATTTGTATATATCAGTAAGTGTGTACAGTAGCATAGGCAAAGGGGGGGGGGGGATGTTAAGAGTCAAACCTTTTCTTGCTTGAAAAATTACATAAACGAAACTTAGTATTTTCAACATCCCAAGATCCTGGCTATGTGTATGTGTGTTGTTGTTGAAACCCAGACCGTCCGACCTACTAGAAAGGTGTAAGGTAACTGTTTGGACGGTCGGGAAGTGCCACCCAATTTAGACCGGAACCCAGTGGGGGAGGCATCCACAGGGACCGTACCCTCCTTCCTCTACCACCAACCTCTCGGAAGGACTTTCGGACCCACATGTTTAACGTGATCGTACTCCGCATGAACACGGCGGCAGTTTTGGCAGTGGCTGGAATCGAACCCGGGCTTACCGAGTGCAACTCCAGCGCGCTAACCAATGGGCTACCGCGCCCTATGTGTATGTGTGTCGAAAGCCCAGACCACCCGACTCGTCCGTAGACTTAGAGCTGCTGTTTGGATGGCCGGGTATGTGTGTGTAAAGGCCGGCTATGTGTATGTGTGTGTAAAGGCCTTACAAAAAGCCTTTACACACACATAGTCATAGCCAGGACACCTTTACACACACATAGACATACGTAAAGGCAGTGTGTCAAAGGTCTGCACGAGTCGAAAATTCAGTTTCA
The DNA here is from genome assembly GCA_951213105.1 of Amaurobius ferox. Taxonomy (NCBI): domain Eukaryota; kingdom Metazoa; phylum Arthropoda; class Arachnida; order Araneae; family Amaurobiidae; genus Amaurobius; species Amaurobius ferox. Next base: position 134,320,861 of record OX578135.1, on the reverse strand, counting down.
CTTTCACCCTACCCGACAGAGTCAATGCTTAAACCCGGCCCGAGCTCGAAGAACTTTACAGGTGTAGAACCCGAGCCCGGCCTAGCTATGTTCAAAGACCATTGAATCTCGGCCCGGTCCGGCCCGAAATAATTTATATTCAAATGTGCTAAACATCTGAATTTGAAAGGTTTGAAAAACGCAGAATTTTTTTAAAACACAACCCACCCGAATTTTATTGGGCTTTGTTGGGTTTTAGTGTGTATTTTCCAGAAACTCTTAAACTTTGATTTCCTCATATATGTTGTACCTAAATTGATCATTTTCTAGTGAAAGCTGGGGAACATTTGTGGAAAATGTTGAGTGTAAATTTGTAAAAGTAATTAATAATGTAACTAGTTTTCAAAATTTTCTTCAAACTCAGACCAAGTTCGGGAACTGGAACTTGCGAGCCAAACCAGTAAAAATCTTAAATTTTAGCCCATGCGTGTAATTAAAAAAATATTTCATCCGATTTTTTTAGCCATTTTTACACGAAATTCCATATTGAAACTTTTAAATTCAGAAAAGTAAAAAAATAAAGAATTTAGTAGTTATGAAATAATTAAATAATTTAGTAGTTATGAAATAATTAAATAATTTAGTAGTTATGAAAAAGAAAACATAATGATGAAATTTTAACATGAAAATGATGAGTTCATATTACTTGATAAAATAACTTAAAAAAATGACCGAAATAATGCGATCAAGATAATTTAGAAATTGCTTAAAAAAATAATTAAACAATAAAACAGAAATTTAAATGAATAAAAAATCACCTAAAGTTAAATTAAATTAAATTAAGCTTAAATTAAAGAAAAATTAGTAGCCTGCAGTCTTAATAATAATAAAAGCAAAATTTTATATCAAATGGTCATTCAACTTAGAAATACAAAAAAATGAAATGCCAATATCAAAAAATTTGAAACAAAGAAAATGACACGCAAAATCGGAAATAATTGGTGATTTCAGTAAAAAATAAAACCTGAAAAATTCTAGAATGATCAAGTAGGGAAGGGAATTTAAAATTGCATCAAAAGTATTTAAGTGCTTTAAGGTAAGTGACATTTTTAGGATGTCCTGAAAAACTGAATAAAACAAATTATAAATCTAGAAACTAGATTTCCTACTGAACATTTTGTCGCTTACTATTTACATTTATCTCTTATATTTACAAATATATTTCGAGTGAAAATAAGCAAAGTGAAGCAAATCATTGCTCGGACAAAAACTTTGATCTTTTCGAAAAAATATTTAAATTATTTAAATATTGAAATAATTTTATATAATCATAATATGCACTTTATTTTCCTTTTCAACGAAATAAGAAAAAAAAATTGTTTACATATTTAACTATTAGGTTTGGAGATATAAACGTCCAAAGGATTTATTTTTATCGTACCGCTTCGATTAAGATATCTAGTATTTTAAAAATAAAAACTATAATACTGTTCTGGAGTAATATAATCTCGTTAAATAAATCTGCACAATTTAATGTCCAAAGAAAATAATGTTGAGCTTTTTTTATCACTTATCAATTCTTAATGTTATGGCAATTAGCTAATTCTTTAAAATAATATGTCACTCATGGCATTTTTGAAAGAACTCTTAACGTTTCTTTGAGAAGGAGGCACATTTGTTTGTAATGAAAAATGACCTAAATGTCAAAGATATTGTCGAATCGAAGGCAGATTGGGAAATTGCAAGTAAATTATTCTAAATAGAAATGAAAAATGTTTGTTCGGACAATTAGAAAAATATGTCAATAATTGTTAACCATCTTCGTGAGAAAAATTTTCAGTTTGTTCATTTTTCGAGATTTTCATTCTATGTTGTCTTCATTAACAATATTAACAATAAAAAAAAAAAAATATGGGACCTACCCATCAGTCATTTTAAATAGGGTGCAGTATACGCGACCTTCATTTTACTACACTAAATATTGAGTTTTGTATAGCAAAAATAGAGAACTTCCTTTTTGGAGCTTTAATTTAATTATTGTAATAGAATGTTTTGAATAACAATGTCATTTAGAATACTATAGGAATGTGCACCTGATGGTAAATTTTAAGTTTCTTTATAATGCATTTTCAATACGAAAACGGGAATACTGCTAGTTATGTATAAAATAGATATAAACGAACATAAATCTTCCCAAAGGGAAATTATATTTACTGTATATTTTTTTAACAAAGTAAAGTCCTTCCAAATGGAACGGCCGCAAGGGGAACAAATCTCAATCCCTCCAACAGGCTGTGAAGAGAAGAGACTATTGGGGAACGCACACAGTTTTCCCCTCTACCAACAGGTGAGGACCTCAAGGTAATTAGGAGGGGTGCAGACAGGACGAAATGGGAATAACAAGAGACGCAGGATAAAATGGGAAGAGATCAAATGGGACATCACCCTTAAAATTTGGTCCATGTATTTAGTTTCTACGACCAGTGGTTCTTGAGATATTAGTGAAAAACAAAACTTTCTTTTGTCTCATTATCACTGGAGAACGGCTGAACCGAATTTAATGAAATTTTGTGGATAGCCTTAAAATAGAATCACTTAAATTTAGTCCAAGTTTCGAGTTTCTAAGACAAGGGGTTGTTGAGATATTAATGAAAAACGAAACTTTTTCCTACTCCCTAACTCCCTGGTCCCTTCAAACGAAAAGGTTGAAAATCGTTTGTTTAAAACGTGAAAGTGAATTAACATTTTATCCCTGAGTTTGGTGGGAGATTTTCGCACTAATTAGTCACTTTCTGAAAACATGAATTGTTTTGAAACATTTATTTAAATGGTAAATTTATCACCATAGTTTATTTTTCCCAAGCTTTTACTCAACAATGAAAATCATTAAGAAATCAAAATGGTTATTTAATAATTAGCATTTTATGAGGAAGATTCTATCTTATATCATGTTACTCGGCAACGTAATTAAATTAAATGTGTTTGTTAATGTTTATTACTATTTTTTCGATTTGAATAATAAATTTATGGATATAAAAATATATCTTATAAATGAACGGTTTGATTTTTATATTAATTATATTAATTGCGGACTGCGTACATCACTTTCATTTATTTTCGAAAAGAGTTTTTAAGCTTATATATTGTACTTAGCTAATTAACTCATATATTGTGTTTAGCCAATAAATTCATTTAGCCGATTGTTGAAACAGAAAAAGAGTAGAACGGGTATATCCCTTTTCATTTAGTATATACAAACGAGATCAGGATGTTTTATTCAAATCTGCAAATTCAGAGCTAGGAATTTGGCAGGATATCGCTAACTTGGCAACTTTTCTTAAACGTTGCCATATTGATGGAAATGTCGCGAAATTGTTAAAAACGACGCAAATCAATGAAATTTATTTTGATTTGTTAGAAGAGAGTACTGAAATCATGTTTCGTTAGCATTTGTCTGTCAGTCCAACTGTCCTACTTAGTAACACATTTAGCGAATTTTTAAAATGTCACCAAATTGATAAAAATGTTTGTAAATCCATAAAAATATCTTGAAATTGATAAAATTGCGCTAAATAAATTAAATGAATTGTGTTTTGTTAGGGGACAGTATTGTGATGATGTTTCGTCAATTTATCTTCAAGTGGGACTGTCAGTTCTATAGTCCCACTTCGCGATAAATTTGGCGATTTTTTAAAATGTCGCTACATTGACGAAAATGTCGCCAAACCTTCCATAGAGATAGCATTATTCAGACGATATTTTTTCCACCAATTTATTTGAAGGAAATAATATATCGCTTAGCAACGGATTTAAATCTAATGTGTTTATGCTGTACATTTTTATTAAATCTTTTCCGATTTGTACAATGAAGATATATATATATATATATATATATATATATATATATATATATATATATATATATATATATATATATATATATATATATATAATAAATTTCATTGACATTGCATTCTTGACTGGATAATATCAGTTACGGTCTTCAAGTTTAAGCATTATTATTATTGATATTTTCGGGGATTATTGATTCAGAGATTATCGATATTTTCAAGTTATTATGCCATTGTATAAACAATAAGAAAGTCAGTTGTAAAGCAGGAATACAATATATTGAGAATTCTGTAATGCAGCAAAAGAGAACATGGCGCGATTAAAAAGCTTGCTACAAGAAGTGTTAATGAATATATTCCCTGATTAATTTTAAACATCGTCATAGTAAATCATGTTGTAAAAATAATATGTCTGTTAAAACCAATTCTCTTTAAGATGCGGGCATCTATATATACAAGGTTCCAAGGAATGCCCTTAAATACCCAGATAACTTTGCAAGGAAAGGGTTGTGAGTGTACACTTTAGGTCTATCTATATTAAAGGGACCCCCTGCACGATCGAATAAAGTGGATTACAGCGCCCCTAGCGGATAATTTAAAAAGTTAGAATAACGAACTCGGCAATAAAAGCGAATTCCAAAAAGGATATGACCGTGTTACAGTTCTTGGTGATGACCAATAACCGTATCCTGGGCAAAATAGTTTACTTTTAAAAGGTAAATAACTATTTGTATTCCGATAATGTCGAGTATTTCTTCTAGATAAATAATTATACCCCTAGCAGCGTCGGGCATTTCTATTGGATAGATGATTATAGCCCAGGCAACGTCGGGCATTTCTACCGGATGAACAATTATGGCCCTGACAGCATCGGGTATTTCTACTGGACAAATAACTGCATGTAATTCTGGTAAAAATTGTTAATTCTGGTAAAATGAGTACTGTCGAAAGTGCATAAAATATCAAAGCCTAAAAATGTTTTCCCTATCTTTTTAATGTTATCTAACTGCACATCTTATAACTGTGCAAACCGCATAAATGAAATTTTAAATGCTAAACAGTATTTAGATCCCGTTGATGAGAAAACTTATGTGAAAAGTATTCCTACGCGATAAGAGGCTTTATCTGCTATAATAGATTTTAAAGATTATTTTAAATCAAACAATTTTGATTTGAAAAACATTAATGCTTTGACTGATCAATTAACTTTGATTCATTATCACAACAACTACACGTGCAGAAAAGTTAACAGATTGTTGATGTATGTGAATAGCGTCTATGCTTCGGGTATCTGTGGGGAAATCGGAGCGTCACGAAAAAACAGTTTGGACGCTTATATCTTCGAACCTAATAGATAAAAATTTAAACAATTTTTACTTGTTTTGTCGGAAATAGGATGCAGATTATGAATATGTAAAATTAATTTCAATATTTTAATATTTTGAACTGAAAAAAGAAATTAAAATAGTATCTGTCCAAGCGAGTTTTTTCCCTTCTCACTTTCACTTGAAATATCTTCGAAACTATAACAGACTAGCAGCGATTACCCGGCGTTGCTCGGGATTTACGATGCAAAACTCTGACAAAAATTACACTTGAACATATAGGGCCGTGAATCTTATACATTGTTTTTTCACTGTGAAAGAAGTAAATTCATTGCATTATGTAAGAAAAAAAATCATTGCATTATATAAGTCATAGCTGCTTCCGGCGTGAAAATTTGTTGAGTAAGCCTGTGAAAAATAAACCATGGTGATATAGTTTCCATTTAAATTCATATTTCAAACCTGCGATTTTCAAAAGTGTCTAATACGTTCAATAAACTCCCACAAAACTCAGAGATTTAATTGACTTTCACGTTTTAAACCAACCATGTCCAACCTTTTTCGTTGGGAATCATGGAGTTAGAGAGTAGAACTCCTAGGAAAAAGTTTTGTTTTTCAGTAATATCTCGACAATCTCTAGTCTTAGAAACTCAAAACTTAGACAAAATTTATGGAGGGATATTTCAAAGCTACCCACAAAATTTCATTAAATTCGGTGTAGCTGTTCTCCCATGATGATGAGACAAACAAAAGTTCAGTTTTTCCCTAATATCTCGAGAACACCTGGTTGTGGAAACTCGAAACATAGACTAAATTTTAAGTGAGGCTATTTCAAGACTACCCAACAAATTTCATCAAATTCGGTTCAGCCATTCTCCCGTGATGTCGAATCATACATACATACATACATACATACATATATATATACATACTTTTCTTCTTTATATATATAGATAGATGAAAAGAGTCAGTGGCAAAAATACGTATTCAGAAATCCAGGTTCTATATCTATAATTTGTTTTCAGAAAGCTCCTATAGTTTTCGAGGAATTGTCTTTTCAACTTGAAGAAGATTAAAATATTTTTGTAAGTTTGTAAAACTGTAAAGCTTATATCTCAATAAAAGTGTTAGCTATGAACAGTAAGCAAGAATTTTCAGCTCTTTGAAAGCCTTACAAGTGTATACTTGTAATTGGATTTTGAATCGAGCTCTCTTAGTTTTCGAAATATAATGGTTATAATTTCAATAATTTAGAACTTTAACCTGGGTTTACAATGGGTGGGAAAACTGTAATATTTAAATTGTTTTAAATGAACTTGGGGACTCTAAAGATGTTTAGTGATTGGTGAAATTTGAATAGAATAGATGGAAATATGCGTATTCAAATACGTATTTACGTGTCACCAGGCAGTTTATAGATTAACTTGAATGTAAAATCTCGTCAGATATATTGTATAAGTTTAATTTATATACCACAAAGCAAGTTTAGTAAAATAATTAGATATTTTGAGATGAAGTCTATGATCGGAGTTTTTAAATGAAATCGTAGCAGAAATCAAACGTGCTAGTTATCTATACACAGTTAGAGAATAACTTTTAGTGCTTTGAAAACTTGTAAATAAAGCTAATGGAGTCTGAAAACAAGAAAGATCAATCGTGCATAAAGCATTGATTATGAAACGCTTTCCAACTTCAATGCAATTTCATTTAAACATCTCTAAAATGCGATACATTCCTCGGTAATATTTTTAAAATTATCTCAATACTACATTAATTTATTGTACTTGAAAACTTAAAACTTCATCGAAAATAATTAACTTCATTCAAATGACGGCATTGAAATATAAATTGTCTGATTTAAACATCTCTAAAGTGCAATACATTTCTTGGTAATATTTTTAAAATTATCATAATACTACAAAAATTTATTATATTTGAAAACTTCATCGAAAACAAATGAACTTTTTCAAATGACGTCTTCGAAATATAAATCGGCTGGCTCTTTAAGTAAAAGCAGCATTTCATTCATAAACATTTTTCCATTCATGTCATTCATCACAATACTACAATATTTAATTTTATTTAAAACTTAAACTCATGGAGGTACATGTAATTTAACTCTATGCTCAAAACTTCATCAAAAAATCGTTTGCTTCTGTGTAAAATCAATAATTGTTTCATTTATATCAGCTATATTGCAGACTCCATGGGCTAAATAATTTTGCGTTAAAGAAATGCAGCAATTCTTATACAACTCATTCTACATCTTTTGGTATTTACATCCTCCATAAGTGAAAAGTAGGCTTCGTTGTAGAAATAATCAAAGTTGGATGATCATTTAAACTGAACTATATTGTAATTGCTTTGTTTCAGGATGCAGATGCACAGAATTTAAGCAAAAATAAAGTGGTTTTAAAACAGATACAACACAAAATATGAATTAAAAAGAACTTTAAAAATCAGTATTTTGAGACAAGATGGATGCCATATTATATTTTGAAGTTGGTTACGTGATCTTTTCATATAATGATCACGTGGTCTCTACATATAATGAGCACGTGGTCTCTTCATATAAAGGATGTAATTACTATTTTAATTTTTATTTTAAAAGCTACTGAATATATTTTAATGAATTTTTTTATATATTTTATGGGATAATCTGAATATTTCCTTAAACTTTCGAAGTAATTTGTGAATTTTAAATCCTTTTAAAAAATGTTTGAAAAATTAGATCCCATAGGGTTCCATGTATTTCATTTTTTCAACCCGGGTTCAATCCAAAACTAATTGAATGATATCATTCATTTATATTCCCATAGGTCCCACAGACCGTCTGAATAACATACTAAAATTTCATTTTGATAAAGTCATTTTTACGGCAGTTATCATGCTAATGGACTGACAGACAGACAAACAGAATGAACAAAGTCATAAACACTTTTCAATTATGTTGTAAAGTGTTAAAAAGTCATAAACACTTTTCAACTATGTTGTAAAGTGTTAAAAAGTCATAAACACTTTTCAACTATGTTGTAAAGTGTTAAAAAGTCATAAACACTTTTCAGCTATGTTGTAAAGTGTTGAAAGTCATAAACACTTTTCAAATATGTCGTAAAGTGTTAAAAAGTCATAAACACTTTTCAACTATGTTGTAAAGTGTTAAAAAGTCATAAACACTTTTCAACTATGTTGTAAAGTGTTAAAAAGTCATAAACACTTTTCAACTATGTTGTAAAGTGTTAAAAAGTCATAAACACTTTTCAATTATGTTGTAAAGTGTTAAAAAGTCATAAACACTTTTCAATTATGTTGTAAAGTGTTAAAAAGTCATAAACACTTTTCAACTATGTTGTAAAGTGTTAAAAAGTCATAAACACTTTTCAGCTATGTTGTAAAGTGTTGAAAGTCATAAACACTTTTCAAATATGTCGTAAAGTGTTAAAAAGTCATAAACACTTTTCAACTATGTCGTAAAGTGTTGAAAAGTCATAAACCCTTTTCAACTATGCCGTAAAGTGTTGAAAAGTCATAAACACTTTTCAACTGTGTTGTAAAGTGTTAAAAAACGAATAAACTTATTGAACTTTAACTGAGTTTTATTTTACAAAATGCTATTCACGCAAAATTTCGGCTCCATCGGACTGGAGCCATCGCTGAATTTTTTCTGCTAATTTACCTACATACTATACATATATGTATTTAGGTAAGTACTGTACCTATTACTATTATTTTTGGTGATAATGTAATGGTACTATATAATTATTAAAATAAATACTGTACCTAGTTTATGAAATTAGAAATATGTAATTTAATAACATAGATAAACTAGATAGTCTTAATAAATTTAGCAAAAAAAAAAAAAGAATACGCTTACATCCGTTTAAGACCAGAACCTTCACGAAATTTCATTGCGGCGTCAAGGTGTACTTACGCGTTTTCGTCTGCGTACAATTTGCAATCATTCCTGACAAATTTCAGTGTGTATTCTGGACATCTCTAGGATGTGTATACGAATACGGAACATTCTTTGCAAATTTCATTATGTATCCCTGGCAACGCTGGATATTTCTGCCAGTAATCAATACTTTCAGCCATTTCGTGGAGCTTTGAGATTATTACGAAATTCTCCTTGAAAGTGAATGCATCGTTTGACACTGATTTTTGGCTTCCCAGAAATATGCGAAAATTTTGTCGGCGTCATTTATTTTAAAACACATTCTAAACGTGTAAAATAGCTGAAAAGGACATATTAAAATCGTGCCGCGTGAATGTTATAACAATAAAACCCACGCCATCGATCAGACTCCCTGGACAGAGACAATTTCCTGTCCCATCGATCTAGCCTTCGAAATATTAAATTGGGTTGCAAGCAGGTAGACAGGGCTATTTGTACTACATTTGCAAAATCGATATTTTTCACTTATTCATATACTCAGTGATTATAATTGAAGTCACTTCAATCGGGGGAATTCTGACCCTGTTTCTAATGAATGTATTTGAATGACACTGTATTTGTGTCAACTGGAATATATATAGATGACGGAGAAGAGAATCGATAGAATAAAACGTTCCAATTTACACGATAGTTAAATATTAGTAGGGGTAGCCAAACGACTTCTAATTTGAAGCTCAGGTGCTTAGCGTACATAGATAAATTATAGGTCACACTGAAATTTTTGAAACAGGAGCAGACGACATGAGCTAGAAAAAAAAATATTGGTCGGATATTTAAATTTGAACTCTTTTATGTCCGCAGACGATAATTTGTGGCAACAATTACAATTTAGCTATCGTAGAATAAATTTTGAAAGAAAAAAAAAATGGAGTGGATGCCAGAGCATTATCGAGCTATGATTTTCATTGATTTTAAAGTGGGACTAAATCAAGAAGAATGTCTTCAATGTCTACAATTAACACATGGAAATGATGCTCCAACTCGTGTCACTGTATTCAGATGGTTTACAGAGTTTAGAAGAGGTCGAAATTCTCTCCTGGATGGAGAACACAGAGGAAGACCTTTGTCAACTGTAGTCTCAGAAAATAAGTCGGCCATTCGAAAAATGCTAATAGATGATAATCGCTGTACCAACCAAATGATACAGAAGGAACTTAACATTGGATCCGCAGTTATACATAAAATTATTCATGATGAACATGATATAATTTAACAGAACACCAAAAGGCGGAGCGTGTCAAAATCAGTTAAGAAACCCTAAAATTGCTTAATGATGGTGAATACCGCATTATTTCTAAAATCATAACTGGTGATGAAACGTACTTTCTTGACGTTCCAATACGTCAAGAAAGTAAAGTATGGGTCTTTGAAGATAACCCCAAACCAACAATGGTGAAAAGACAACGAGCAATGAAAAAAGTAATGTATGCCGTGTTCTTCAGAAGTACAGGTCTGGTCAAAGCCTTAAAGCTAGAGGGACAGAAGACAGTCATAGCTAACTGGTGCACCACTAAGTGTCTCCCAGAAATTCTCCAGGAAGTGAATGTTAGGGGACTCATGCTTCACCATGACAATGCATCTTCTCATTCAGCAAGAATGACAGTCGAATTTCTTGAGCAACAACAAAAAAAATCATTGCGATAGAACATCCACCCTATTCTCCTAATCTTGCTATGTGTGACTTTTGGCAATTTTTTAATCTAAAAAAACAATTTACATGGGCGTCGTTTTCATTCCGAAGGTGAAATTGATGAGGCTATAAAAGCATATTTTTCAGCCATTCCATGAAATGAATGGCTTGAAGCATTTAATCTTTGGAAAATTCACTTACAAAAGTGCATTGATGTTAGAGGGGAGTACTTTGAACACTCCTAAGTGTTGGTAAGTTTAACTTGTACCACTTAGCTGTATCTCAAAATTTTCAGTGTCATCCTCGTAAAATGCTTCTTTATTGAATAACATGTTAACATGTCATGGATTGCTTAATATTTGACAACAGGGGGGGGGGAATTAGTTATTGCAGTGTGTCATGATAGTGAATTTTTCTTAAACTTGGAGAAATTTTTATAAATTCGCCATATTTTTCAATCAATCGTCCAATTTATTGCCAAGTGTTACCGTCAAACTTATTGTCAAGTGTTACCGTCAAATTTATTGCCAAGTGTGTTATATAAGTTAAAAAGTAGCTGTCCTAGCAAGCTTTTTTTTCCCCCTAATTTTCATTCTATATATCTTTAAAACTATAAGCGACAAAACAAGCATCAGGAAATTTAGTTTATAAATTTATATGTGTTTTTTTTTTTTAGAAAAAGCTCTTATAGTTTTCGAGCAAACGTTTTACCAACTTAAGAAGATTACAAATTTTCTGTTTTTAAAGTTTGCAATGCTTATTATCTCAAAATTAGAAGTGCTAACTACGAACAATAAGCAAGAATTTGTAACATTTTAAAAGCCCTACAAATGCATATAATTGAATTTTGTGTCGAGCCCTTAGTTTTCAAAGTATAGAGGTTATAATTTCGATTATTTTAGTATATTAACTGGTTTTTCCAAGGGGTGTTAAAGCTTCACATGGATGGGAAAACTTAAAATAACATGAGTGTTGCATCTCAATGTGTTTGTTTACTTGCTCCTTGGTGAAATATGGGTACACAAGCACGAAACACTTTGTTTTGTTTAAAAAAAAAATTAAATGAACTTGGAGATTCTTACGATATGCAATGATGGATGAGGTTTGAACAGACTAGATGGCAATATACGTATTTAAGTACGCATTTATGCGCCACTAGTCAAATTTATGGATTCATTGGAATCTAAACTCTCGTCATATATATTGTATAAGTTTAATTTATATACCGCCAAGCAGGTTAGTAAAATAATGGAATAATTTGACGGAAAGTCTATGCTTGGAGTATTCAGACGAAATTGGGGCTAAAACTAACAGTGCTATTTAGCTATAAAAGTTAGCAAGTAATTTCTAGCACATTCAAAGCCACAAACGAAGCGAATGAATCTGAGAAAAAAATCGAATAAACTTACTACACAGATTTTTTTTTTCATTATTATTATTATTTAGGACTAGTAGCATACCCGTTCTTCGTACGGAGTATATAATATAAAAAAACTTATAATTCGCAATCATGTGCAAATTCTGTTAAAATATTAAATTTATTGCTCCTAAAGAGAAGTTTAAGAATATCTGTTCTTACTATGCAAAATTATCTTCACGGGCAGATCTGAAGAATAAAACATCCTGGCCCCTTTAGTAAGCAAATTTACAAAAAAAGGATCTGAATCAATATATGCAACCCCGTACTACTTATATTGTCACAGATTAAAAAATATGCCAGTGTGTTAGTAGAAGATAACCCATATTACAATATGAGTCTCAAAAATATTTGCCAAAATAAAAGAGATGACGTAATAAATTGAAAATATCAATAATCCCCGTACTCTTTATACCAGAAGGCCGTAACTGATTCCAATATATGCCAATATACGTAGGTAGAAAAGTAGGGGTAGGTTGAAAAGCAATGCACACATGCTTGTAGAGCGCGAACAAAAACAAATAACAAGATCGGGCTAAAAGTACATTAAATTACAATTCTTAAGTTTCAAAATTATATATTTATTTTTCAACATAGTTACCGTTAAGGCTAACACATTTCTCCCAACGTGTAACAAGTTTTTTCATTCCGTCACTGAAAAATTCTTCCGACTTTTCTCGAATCCAGGACTTGACGGCTGCCTTCACCTCATCGTCCGAGGTGTAATGATTACCCTGGAGGTCTCTCTTGAGTAGAGGAAAAGAATACAAATCGCAAGGAGCAATTTCGGAGGAATAAGGAGGATGTGGAATCGGTTCAAACTTCAGGTTTCGCAGCCTCTCCAGTTGCACGCAGCCTCTCCAGTTGTACTTATATTCTCTCAGATTAGAAGATATATCTGTGCATTTGTAGAATATTACCCGTACAATATACAGCATATGAGTTTCAACAATTTTTGTCGCAATAAAATAATGGCATAATAACTTGAAAATATCGATAATATCTGAATTAATAATCCCCGAAAATATCAATAATAATAATGTCTAAACCTGAAGACCGCAATTGATATTATCCAGTCAAAAATGCAATGGCAATGAAATTTATTTTATATACATATCTATTATTCAAATTGGAAAAGATTTAATAAAACTCGTCTGCTGCATAAACACATTGGATTTAAATCCGTTGCTAAGCGACATGATATTATTTCCTTCAAATAAATTGGTGGAAAAAATATTATCTGAATAATACTATCTTTATGGAAGATTTAGTGACATTTTCATTAACTTAACGACATTTTAAAAAATTACCAAATGTATCGCCAAGTGAGACTGTAGGACTAACAGTTTCACTTGGCGACAAATTGACGAAGCATCATCACAATACTATCCACTAACAAATCACAATTCATTTCATTTATTTATCGCAATTTTGTCTATTTCAAGATATTTTAAAGGACAAACAGTTTTATCAATTTGGTAACATTTTAAACATTCGCTAAATGTATTACTAAGTAGGACGGTTGGACTATAGACAAATGTTAACGAAATATCATTTCAGTACTCTTTTCTAATAAAACAAATTAAATTTTATTGCTTTGCGTCGTTTTTAAGAATTTGGCGACATTTCCGTCAATTTGGTAACGTTTAAGAAAAGTTGCCAAGTTAGCGATATCCCGCCAAATTTGCTCTGAATTTGCAGATCTGAATAAATTATCTTGATCCCGTTTGTATATACTAAATGAAAACACTAAAATTGTATTAGAAGATATACCCGTTCTACTCTTTTTCTGGTTCAACAATCGGTTAAATGAATTTATTGGCGAAACACAATATATGAGTTTATTAACTAAACACAATATATTAGCTTGGAAACTCTTTGACAAAATAAATGAAAGTGATGTACGCAGTCCGCAATTGATATAATTAAAAGAAAAATCAAACCGTTCATTTAAAACTTATATTTTAATACCCATTTATTTATTATTCAAATCGAAAAAATAAAAATAAACATTAACAAACATATTTAATTTAATTGCGTTGCTGAGCAACATAATATAAGATAGAATCTTTCTCATAAAATGCTAATAATAAAATAACCATTTTGATTTCTTAATACTTTTCATTGTTGAATAAAAGCTTATGAAAAATAAAACATGGTGATAGATTTTCCATTTAAATTTATGCTTTAAACAATTCATGTTTTCAGAAAGTGACTAGCGCAAAAAATCTCCCACCAAACTCAGAGATAAAGTTTTAATTAACTTTTCCGTTTTAAACAAAGGATTTTCAACCTTTTCGTTTAGAGGAACCAGGGAGTTAGAGAGTAGAACTCCTAGGAAAAAGTTTCGTTTCTCATTAATATCCCGACAACCCCTGGTCTTAAACTCCAAACTTGGAATAAATTTAAGTGGGGCTATTTCAAGGTGACCCACAAACTTTTATTAAATTCGGTTCAGCCGTTCTCTCGTGACGATGGGACAAACAAACAGACAGACAGACAGATTTTCAATTTCATTTATGTAGACTAGCAGCATACCCGTTCTTCGTACGGAGTATATAATATATAGAAACATAAAATTCACAATCATGCGCAAATTCCTATAGTATACTAAATGACATTTTTAATCAAAATATTCTCCTAAAATATTTATTTTAATGCTCCTAAAAAGAAATTTAGGAATCTCTGTTCTCGCTATAGAAAATTATCTTTACGGGCAGATCTGAAGAATAAAACATCCTGGCCCCTTTTGTAAGCAAATTTACAGAAAACATGGAATTGAATCAATATGCAAAATAAAAGCTTTAAAATTGTATAGCACCCATACTACTTATACAAGCGAATATTAGAAGATATAACCTGTATTACTACATTACACGTATAGATTGAAATGTCAATAAAGCCGTAATCTTTAAATCTGAAGGCAGTAATTGATTCCCATATATGCCAAAATGAAAGTGCTAAAATTATATGGGATTAAAATTATATACCCGTTCTACTTATAATGTCGTAGATTAGAAGACATGCCCGAATGTTAGTAGAAGATTACCCGTATTACAATATGAGTCTCAAAAATCTTTGCCAAAATAACACAGATAACGTAATATATTGAAAATATCAATAATCTCCATAATCTTCATACCAGAAGGCCGTCCTTAATTCCAATATATGCCAATATATGCCAAAATATATGTCAATATACCTGTACTACATATATTCTCGTAGATTAAAAGATATACCCGTGCATTTGTAGAAGATTTCTCGTACAACGTACAATATATGAGTTTCAATAATTTTTGCCGCGATAAAACAATGACATAATAACTTGAAAATATCAATAATCCCCGAAAATATCAATAATAATAATGTTTAAACCTGAAGACCGTAACTGATATCATCCAGTCAAAAATGGAATGGCAATGAAATTTATTTTACATACATATCTTCATTGTACAAATAGGAAAAGATTTAATAAAAATGTGCCGCATAAACACATTGGATTTAAATCCGTTGCTAAGTGACATGATATCATTTGGTTCAAATAAATTGGTGGAAAAAATATCATCTGAATAATGCTATCTCTATGGAAGGTTTGGCAACATTTTCGTCAATTTAGCGACATTCTAAAAAAATGCCAAATTTATCGCCAAGTGGGGCTGTAGAACTGACAGTCCCACTTAGCGACAAATTGACGAAACATCATCACGATACTATCCAATAACAAAACACAGTTAATTTCATTTATTTAACCCAATTTTATCAATTTCAAGATATTTTTATGGATTTATAAACGTTTTTATCAATTTGTTGGCATTTTAAAAATCCGCTAAATGTGTTACTATGTAGGATGGTTGGACTGATAGACAAATGCTAACGAAATATCATTTCAGTACTTTCTTCTAACAAAGCAAAATAAAATTCATTTAATTGCGCCGTTTTTAATAATTGCGGACATTTCGGTCAATTTGGCAAAAAAGAAAAGTTGCCAAGTTAGCGATATCCCGCCAAATTCGTAGCAATGAATTTGCAGATCTGAATAAAACATCCTGCTTCCGTTTGTATATACTAAATGAAAACACTAAAATTGTATTAGAAGATATACCCTTTCTACTCTTTTTCAGTTTCAACAATCGGCTAAATGAATTTATTGGCTAAACAGAATTTATGAGTTTATTAGCTAAACATAATATATAAGCTTGGCCAAACTAACCAACGCTCTTTGTCCAAATAAATGAAAGGGATGTATGCAGTCAGCAATTAATATAATAAAAAGAAAAATCAAACCTTTCATTTATAAGATAGTTTTTTTTTATATCAATTTATTTATTATTCAAATCGAAAAAATAATAATAAACATTAACTACCGCATTTAATTTAATTGCGTTGCTGAGCAACATGATATATCCTCATAAAAGTCTAAAAATTAATTAACCATTTTGATTTCTTAATACTTTTCATCGTTGAGTAAAAGCTTGTGAAAAATAAACCATGGTGATAGATTTTCCACTTAAATTCATGTTTTCAAACAATTCACGATTTCAGACAGTGACTATTTAGCGCTAAAATCTGCCATCAGACTCAGAAATAAAGTTTTAATTCACTTTCACTCAAACTCCCTAGGGAAAAGTTCTGTTTTTCATTAATATCTCGACAACCCCTGGTCTTGGAAACTCGAAACTTAGACTAAATTTCTGTGGGGCTATTTCAAGACTACCCACAACATTTCATTAAATTCGGTTCAGCCGTTCAACCGTGATGGTGAGACAAATGAAAGTTTGGGATTTCACTAATATCTTGAGAACCACTGGTCATAGAAACACGAAACATTCCCTGTTTATTGCTGTGCCTCAGCCACCAACTTGGATAAATTGGAGAGGGTTCAACTCAGTGCTGCTAGAATTATCACTGGACTGAGACGTAGCTGCCCTAGAGAGGTAGTTCTCTATGAGGCTGATTTGCAACCTCTTCAAACTAGAAGAAAGGTCAACCTTGCCAAATATTTTAACAAACTTGCTAGCTATGGTCAGCATAATAAAACCTCCCTTTACCTGAACAACTGGAGCAACAATCAAAGACTTCAGAAAAATAGTCCTTTTAGTCATGCTCAACATCTGCGTCTGCCTTTTGGTGAGATCGAGCCCCACTCCTTAAAATCTTGTCCGAGTCCCTCAGAGGGACTCCCCAGAGTTCATTTCCACTTTGGCTTTTCTACCCCGGTCACCAAGAGGGATTTTATCCCAGCTCATCTTAGACAGTTGGCCTTAGAGATCATTAATAAGATCCCCGATAATGCCATTAAAATCTATACGGACGGCAGCAAACTGGAGGACCACGCTGGTAGTGGCATCTACATCGAGAAACCAAGGGATAAATTGTCCATTAGCCTCCGCAACCCCGATTCCTCATCAGTCTTCAAAAGCGAACTAATTGCAATTGAGCAAGGTCTTGAAGTTGCTCTCAACGAAAGCGACTTTGGGGACCTCTGGATCCTTTCGGACAGCCGCAGCTCTCTTCAACACCTCCATAATTGGATCGCAGTTGGAGATCAAACTAGTCTTTCCATCCTTCTCAAACTCAAGCTCATTTCAGAGTCCCATGGTGTTCATTTTCAGTGGATTCCATCCCACGTTGACATTTACGGCAATGAGCAAGCGGATGGACTGGCCAAGGAGGGTTGTGGCCACTCTGGTCCTTCCTCTTCGGCCCTTACTTTTTCTGAACATCAATCCGTAGTCAATTCTGAAATTTCGAGGGAGTGGAGGGTTCCTCCCGGCCATCACTGGTATGCGGGCAGAGAGCCGGGCTCTTCGTTCGTTCTCAATTGTGACAGAGCCTCTCGAACTGCAATATCCAGATTAGCAAGCAGCCACACAAAAGGTCTCTCGTTTTTTGAGGGCAGGAAGATTTTTGCAGTCTGCTCTAAATGTCAAGCTCAGCAGGCTTCTCCTGAACACATCCTGGACTGTCTGGGACTTTCCAGAGAGGACATATATTCTTCCCCCCTTCTGGTCCTCGACTTCCTTAGGGTCAACGGTGTAATGGATCTTGTCTGACTTCGTCAGACAACCGGAGGATAAGCCACAACAACAACAACACGAAACATGGACTAAATTAAGTGGGACTATTTCAAAGCTGCCCGCAAAATTTCGTCATATTCGGTTTAGCCTTTCTCCCGTGATGATGGGACAAACAAACAGACAGACAGACAGATTTTCAATTTTATTTATATAGATTCATTTTCTTTTTGCATATTTTAGCATTTGAGATACAAAAGGTACATTCATGAATTAATATATTCTAAGTGAGTGTTTCTCAACCTTTTTCATTGGTAGCTCAGTATTTAAAATAATTTTAATTAAATGTAAACTATATTTCAGGAATCAGAATATTAAATGGTAACAATGATTAGTGCGCCAAGGTTCCAAAAATGATTTTCCTTCGTAGACTTAACATGGGGACTTTTGACTTTAATCATATGAGGGCACAGATCTGTTTCTGCGCTTCGTCGTGACTTGTAACTCAATGAATTTTATAAATGATCAAAATTTCACTCAAATCGATCAAATAGTCTCAGAGAAACTATCTCAGCCACAGAAACGTTTTCGAGTAGAAGCCCAAGAAGCTCCGCCAAAATACCGAATGAAGCCAATGCCAATGTACCTTCGCTACGCTTCAACAAACTAGCATTTATCATGTCAAAGGCAGAAAAACTAACAATCTTAAAAAAAAAATTGCAACTTTGTATTTTCCCTATATACTTGTACATAACTAGAACGAATTACCCGGCGTTTCCCGACTAAAAAGAGGCCCCCTACTACCTAAATAACACCACTCAGTTTCCAAATCGCAAAATGAGTTTCAATCTAAATCACCACAAAATGCGAAATTCTTAATTTAAGGGCAAAGAGCACCACTCCTCAAACGTTGAAAGCTAAAAAATAAAACAAAATAAACGATCCCCCGAAAGGTATCTCATTTCTGTGGGCGTGGCTTAAATGCCGACATCAGGTGGATCGAAATATTGTACAGAACTTTATTGCTTAACATCGAAAATATTACAGGTTCGCTCGTATCCAGAAATGACAGAAAAATAAATTAAGCATGAAATGGAAAAAAAATATATTTGTTAGATGATGTTGAAAGAATGCTAGGATACACTCACTCAATGACGGCTCGTGTATAGGCACTGTGGCACTGCGGGAACGACAGTGCTCTCTCTCCCTCGCAGCCTCGCTTGCAGCTTCCTATGTGCGCATGCGCACAAATGGAAAATAATTTTGTCGCTAAGGCCCAATTTGTGTGAAAATCGTGAATATCGCTCAAAATCGTGCTAAAGCATAAAACTAAAAATCTAATTCGAACTTTTAAAAGATAACATCGTCGTCACCTATGTACGTCGAGAAATACCTATGTACCAAATTTCAGGGCCGTACGACGTTTAGACTTCCCACTACAATAAGCTGCACACACGCACACACACACACGAGTTACCTTACACCTTTCTAGTAGGTCGGACGGTCTGGGTCTCAATAACAACTCACACACAAGAACAGGTTTTGAATTTGGTCTTTGTTACTTCGTGTAGCCGGAGGTAAATGGTATACGAATTTTATGCCAGATACGTGAAAGGAGTGAAATTGTCACTCCCCATAGAAGTTTGCAAAATGACGGCAAATAACGAGTTTTCTTACTATCATTACAGTTAACTGTTATTTCATGCTGCTGGTCGCATAATAAACGCAAAACCGGGCCATGGATACTGTTATCTGCAATGGGAGTGTCTTCCTTATTTTGGAGGACACCCCTGTATGGCGGATTCTTGTGAATTTGAAAATAGGCGGTGTTTCTCGACAAAGTCATACATTGGTCACATCGAATCCGCCACCACCACCAAATTTTCCTCACCACCCTCTTAAACTTTTTAGACATGTAGGAGGGGTCATTGGTGCCGATTACCATTGTCGCATTTTGCAAAATAATATTCCATTGTCGCATTTTGCAAAATAATATAATTAATGGTGATTATAAATTCTGCCAATGGCAAAATTAAAAATAGTGGTATACTGCGACACAGTGTTTCTTTCAGGCGTATCTCAGGGGGGAATAGTCTCGGGGGGGGGGGGGGGAATCCCCCTGAGACAATTATTCGCCCCTCCCCATGGAGATATTTTATGTTAACCTAGTTTCTATGCCACAGCATTGAGATATGAGTATTGTATCCTAGTTTCTATGCCACAGCATTGTATTTATACAGAGAAAATAGAAAATTAAAGTTTCATTCGCCCCCCCCCCCCCCCCGCGATCAGAAAGTCCTGAAAGAAACACTGCGATATACTAATCGTAATGTATGCACTATTATGTGTCTTTTCCAAAACAATGATCTTTGGGATTTGATAATTTTTAAATCAATTCAAATTTTTCAAATGAAAAGTAAAAACAAAATTTCGCGAATAAAAACTCCATTTGTCAAATAGGTTGGTCAAAATTATCAAAAACCCCGATCAACCCCTACTACTTCATAAAAACGGCACTACATTACTTTTTAACTCTAATTCCAGTTTTTAAAACTGCCAGCAAAACTTCCACGCTTTGGCAGGCGGGAAAAAAATATATACTCCGTGAAATGTGCTAATTAACAACTTACTGTCTGGAGCGAGGAGATTAAATAAAATCCCAATCGATTAATTGTGCGTAATTTAATTCTTGATTTCGAGAAAATGCCTTCTAGTTTTTTTAATCGGGGAAAGGATTCAAATTGATATTATTGATCCTCTCCTCATGTCTAGATAAACAAGTAGGGGGAAAGCTAATAGATTGGTACTTAAAAAAAAAAAAGAAAAAAACTTTTGCATTACAGAAACCAAGAAAATGCAATTCGAATTCATTTGTTCTTAGTTGCCATCTTTTAGCGATTACTTATTTTTAGCAGTCACAGTTAACGATAGACGCCGATAGAAGCTGTAATACAGATATTATACGCATCCTCAGTGCAGGGAAAATCATAACTCGCATAATTATCAGAATAGCATGATTTTTACAGATGATATGTAGTAGGAAATATGCTTATATACCTAATTAGGAGTAAATAACAAAAACGAAAAAAGTCAGAATTTCAGATTCTTAAGTGCCAGTCTATCAGCTGGGCCAATTACAGCTGAGAAAAGGCTGGCAGCTGACTACATGTTGCTGTATATCGGAAAGCCATTCGCAACGGGTACAAATCTACAAAACGAGGGCTGGGGCAGCCCAGTGGTTAACGCGTGGTGGAAATTGCACTCTGACGACCCGAGTTCGATCTCCACCTCTGCCCAAATTTTCCCGTGTTCACGCGAAGTACGGGCACGTTAAATATGTGGGTCCGTAAGTCCTTCCGAGAAGTTGGTGGTAGAGAAGGAGGGTTCGGTCTCTGTGCGGATGCCTCGCCCACTGGGTTCCAGTTTAAATTGCTTGGCACTTCCCGGCCGTTCAAACAGATACCTTACACCTTCGGGTAGCCGGCCGTCCAAACAGCTGCTCTAGCCATTGAGTGAGTCGGACGGTCTGGGTCTGCAACAGCTTCGGGTAGGTCTGACGGTCTGGATTTTTAGACCTTGCGTTGCGACTTCTTTTGCAGCAAATACTAAAGAAAGGTACAGTTCAACCTCAAATAATTAAAAATCTATTAATTTCTTTTTATTCTTCTTACTTCGATAACTTTTATTCCAAGATCTGTAATTTTCATTTAAGACTTGCCTCTATTTTCTCCATCACACTCGCGCTGCAAATTTACCGGAAAGGCATCTTGGCGCACAGGGTCTGATGCTCTTTAACAGTTCTTTCAAAAGTTTTTCAATTATCTGAAACCTACAGTTAGGACTTGATTGTTCATATTAGATAGTTTCTGTTAGATATATTTTGGATATCTCCACCGAGTCTCGTTCTGTATATGAATAAGATACATCCCGGCTTGATCATCATTATTATAATGAAATTTATTTCTGAATAGTTAAATTTATCTAGACTGACACATGTCTCTGCATCCATTAGTGTGAGCCACTCATGAAAAACTGTGCTGCCGGGGAAACGCTCAAATTTCATACCGAGAGAATCTTCTTTTCAGTAAAGATAAAAAGAATTATCGCAAGTGAGACGAGTCCATTGAATTTTTCAAGGCTGCAATGTATTGTCAGTTCACCACAAGATATTGCCCAAGTCGTAAGATATATTTATGGATAACAGAAAGAGTGTTTTTTATATACATACCCGAAAACATATGAAACTGCCATTATTTATATCCTAATTCAATCCATACCGTTCTTTTTCTTGTCATTCTGCCACTTTCTTGGAAGATTTTACGAAACCACCGATGACAACAGAAACACGGAGACAAAAGCATTATTTGTCGCTACCATTCAGAAGAGGAAAAACGCATGATGGATCGATCGAACCCTTTCCATTCCATTTCGGTAATTCTTTCTCCGCCCCAACAGGCTGGTGGCCATAAATACATATGTTTTTATTCATTCAGCTGGAATAGGCCGTACAATCAATAGGTAAGTGTGGACGAAGCTTTTTAAGTCTAATGTGGGTAAACACAATTAAATGTATTAGTGGTAGTTTTTTTTTATTCAGTATGTTTCAGTTTGCTCTTACAACATTCCCGTTGCGTGTTTATTAATTGTTTCGATTTTAACATGAACTCAGACGTCTGATGGATCACTTTTGGTAGGGTAGACACCTGCCAATATGGTGCGACCCGAAGAAATGGGTGCATGGAACCAGACTCAGATTAAGACATGGGTCCTTGGGATGTACCCATTCAAAAGGGGCCCTAAAAAACTTGCTAGGGTTAAAAAAATCATCTTCTTTGATTATGATTCTAAAATAAATTAAATAAAATGAATCTCGTGGTGTTCCTTAAAAAATCCAGGCTATTTCACCGTCGTTTTCGAAGATTTATGGAAATAGGTGATATCAAAATTGTAAATTAATTTATTACGAGTGAAATTTTTGGAACACGTTTGATGGATACTCAGAACAAATTAAGTTTCCCCCCAGGTTCCGTACCCCTCTTTTTTTTTTTTTTGTCTTCCTATATTTTCTATATGTACCACAGTCTTGGCAGGATAGAATATTTATTTTGATTTCATCACTTTTCTTTAGTGCCAACTGCACGATTAGTCAGTCGTTCGTAACTCAATATTCCAGCTTTTTGCGTAATAAAATATATTTTGGGACAAAAGTGAACATAAGCGCAAGCGTTCAAAAAGCGCTGCTAACAGTTACAAATCAAATTGGGTGAAAACAGTACAGCACTCGTATCAGTAGAGATGCAAAACGCAATCGCCAGTTACACTTGATGAAAAAAGCTCTCACGTAACGCAAATGTTCACACGGAGCACACAGGAGCATGTAGCACACTGAAGGCCAAAGACCTGCTCCTATTTATCGGTTCTGGAAACATATTGTTAAGAAGATTTTGAAAGTTAGCTAAAGCGAAAGTGGTGGCATCTCCAGGGTCACATTCAAATAAGTATAGCGCTCTTTATATGCTAATCTTCATAGCGCGCGACCAACGATGGGTTAACAGACTCTATACCACATTCCTATTCATATAAGAGTTGTTTATTGTATCATTCCTGAATGCGACAGCTATTCGCTTATAACCATTTTGTGCCATATAAATACCCTTTATAACACTTTTAGGATCAATTCCTATTGATTAGACAAAACTCTAGATATCTGTGATTAACATTCTTTTTCTAATATCTCGATTTTTTGCCGAGTTTGTTATCCCAACTTTTTAAATTCATCGCTAGGGGGTTGTTGTTGTTGTTGTTGAGACCCAGACCGTCCGACCTATCAGAAAGGTGTAAGGTAACTGTATGGACGGCCGGGAAGTGCCACCCAATTTAGACCGGAACCCAGTGGGGGAGGCATCCACAGGGACCGTACCCTCCTTCCCCTACCACCAACCTCTCGGAAGGACTTACGGACCCACATGTTTAACGTGATCGTACTCCGCATGAACACGGCGGCATTTTGTGGTAGCGTGCAAATCTAGCGCGCAAACCACGGGGATACCGCACCCGAGATGGCCAACAGCACGCGGTGTTCCGAGGTGGTCACCCACCAAGTACTAACCGCGCCCGATGCTGCTTGACTTCGGTGATCTAACGAGAACCGGTGTTTTCAGCACGGTACGGCCGTTGGCCCCATCGCTAGGGGGTGTTACAATCAATTTTTTTCGATCGGGCATAGTCACCTTACTATAGATTCTTTTTTTTTTTAATGGATCGCCCATTTTAACGGCCAGATAGTGAATCATTTTGCTGTCATATGACGTTGCCCCGGCGCAACAGACTACGTTCCTAATGGACACCACACAATCCATGTCCGTAGGTGAGACTCGAACCCACAACCCGGCAGCCGAGAGCGCACAAGGAAATGCTTACTTTAGACCTCTCATTCACCGGGCCGGCCTTTACTATAGATAGACTTAACGTATACACTCGCTCATGGATTCTTTGCAAAATTATTGGAGTGCTTAAGAAGTTTCATAGAACGTTTTCCTCTACTATGAGCCCCTAATACTATCTTGGACGAAAGACAAAATATTAATCGAGCATGGAACATGGAATGAACTGAATTATTTTCCGCGCAACTTTAAATCTGAGTCTTTTGCCGGTCACGGCTAAAAAACTTGGTTAAAATAGAATTTGCTCTGGACGAAATTTTATTTAATGTTTTTTATTTTTACTTTATCGTTCTGAAAATCACCCCACGCTGATAGACATCTGTGTAAGGCGAAAATCTGTTTTAGATGAAATTATCTTTATGTCCCATGTGATTAGACCTTACCAGTGGAGTACCGTCTTGGAGCGGAGCGGAACGGGTCGACCACTCCAGGGCGTTGAACGAGAAGGGGGCTCCTCTTACAAGGAACATATTTTTTTAATGATCAGAGACTGCAGTGCCATAAATAGGACGTCAATAATATATTTATGCTACTGGACCTTACAAGGAGAGAGCGGGTAAAGGGTTATTAATATGCAAAACACTTTTAATAGCATTAAAATTTAGTATAAAAACGCCAATCACAAAGTTTGGTGTCTTGAAGTTACTAATATTTTAGCTAATACATTATTGGCTAAAATTTCAGTTTATCTTAATGGTCTAAAATTAGATATTTCTTCTATTCTCATTTACAGCTCAATTTGTTTTGGGTAAGGTTGGGTCGTTTAAAAGGAACCCTATTTTTAAATTGAATAATATATCACTAAAAATTACTAAACACCTTAAATATTTAACCCCTTTAATAATAAGCTTCTGATCCTGATTAGAGGAGTTAATTTCGAAATCATTTTCTATATTAGTGTGATTTTCTTAATTTTTCCCTTCATTAAGTCTGTTTATTTTCCCTTTTCAGTTTTTTGCAATCTGAATATGGGTTTCGTTCGATTAAAGAGGGAGAGAGAGAGAGTGTGCTGCAAGCGAAACATGTGGTGTCTTGTGGCAATAAAAAAGCAACAACGAATTATTTCGATATCCAAGCCTCGGCCATGTAAACCAGTGTCATGTATGTCTTCAGTAGAAGCTTCATACAGTACAAGGGAAAATTGTCCACGCTGTTTGATGTAAAAGCTGAACATTTCACGGTACATAATAAAGGTGGAGGATTCAAGAATTGTGCAGCTAATCGTTGTCTACAGTGCAACAATAATATATAAAACCAACAGGTAATTATCCATTTTAAAGTACTTGACACACAACGCTAGTCAGTGTAGTTAGTGAAGTGTGATTTTTTTTTTTTTTTATATATATTAGATTCTCCACTGAATATGTAATTCAATGCATTGCAACACATGATCAAAATTTCAGCTAACTTTACAGTTACCTTTTAAACAAAGTGCAAATATAGCTTCTTTTATAAAATTTTAATCTAGTATAATATTTATAAAATTATTTTAGTAATATTTCAATTCATTATTTCAGCATTACGTATTCTAAAAGTTCAAAAAATTATATTTCAACATGTACATAGGTAATTTTAAGGAAGGAGGAGGTTCTTGCGTTTTCACTAGTTGTGTTTAATTGGTTAAGATTGCTTTAACATTATCTATAATGCCATGTCGAACACACATTTCAACACTTAAACCATGCGCCTATAATTAACTATAAAACTATTTTTTTATGCAAGAAAAGAGCAGAAGCAGAGCTGTGGAGTCAGAGTCTTTAGTAATGTGCTGATACAGACTTTTAAATAAAATGATTTAAAGCAATTTTATTCTGGAATATTTTTTTTTTCTTAATAATACACTCTGTTGCAAAAACTATATATATGCACTCACAAGAAATTGAGCTACAGCCGCGAAACTCGACATGTATGTATAGTTTGAGGAGATATGCAAATGATTAAAATTTGAGAAGAACAATATGTTTAAGAAATGATGGTAACAAGAGAATGACATTTTAGTAAGTAGTGAATCCTCCCCTGGCAACTATATAAGCCGATATTCGTTCTTTCATTGTCATTCGTTGGGCTTATATCCCTCTAGGGAAAATTCCGCCACAAATGTTGCAACTGATCAGCTAATTCAGTGTTATTCTGAAAAGACTGCAATTACTGTCCCAGTATATCCCAGGCGTGTTGTATCAGTGATAGGTCTGGGAGCCTGGATAGACATGGGAGGGCATTAAATTCTCAAAAACATTGTTGAGAAAGTCGTGCAGTATGTGGTCAAGCGTTGTCTCGTTGGTAAGTGGAATCTGGGCGGCTTGACAGCATAGTCAGAACAATTGGCTGCAGAATATCGTCGATGTACAAATGAGCCATCAGATTGGCTTGCAGCACAACTGGAGGAGTTTAGCTGTCCCATGAGGTGGCTCCCCAAACCATCACACCATGTGTGATGGCCCCATGCCGCTCAGCAACAAATGTGGGATCGGAATGCCTGCCAGTTCTCCTCCACACACATATGCAGCGGTCATCAGCACTTAGAGAAGCGGGATTTGTCGCTAAAAGACAACATGCCTCCAATTGGACACTGTCCAAGCTGATTGAGCTCGGTACCAATCCAGACAGCTCTGCCTATGTTGAGGGGTCAGTGGTAAGCACCTTAATGGATGTCGACACCTAAACCCACCTTCTGCCAATCGTCTCCGAATAGTCTTCTTTGATACAGGATGCATGGAGGATGGCAAATGCCTTCAAATGACTGATAGCAACACCATTGGTGCGGACGTGGCACCTCTTCTCACTGCATGCTGCTTTCGAGCAGTTTTCTGTCCAGGACGTCTTGAACCGCTACGACGGTTACATGTGCTTTCTCTGATCCACTGTTGCGAACACAGAGCAACTACCATATAGCTCCGACCAAAATGATGACTGATATGCCTGTTGGACCAACCAGCTTCCCATAGGCCAGGGGTCGGCAACCTATTGAAACGGAAGAGCCAAAAGTTACAATTTACAAAATTTCCCAGTTTTTAAAGAGCCATTAAAATTTTTCGTTTCAGTATTATAGTATTTGCTTATATATATTTGATTTAAAATAAACGGCTTTAAATACGGAATAATATTTATTCATATAAAAACACAAATATAGATAGTTACATCAATGGGAGCATTGACTTTGCATGCCTTTTGAAAGTTTGATTAAATCTGGCTTATAACTTGCTGTTTTAAGTTTCAAGCACGACTCTAGATTTTTATTTGTTAGTTGACTTCTAACTTTACTTTTTATTATATTCATGCAAGAGGACGCTTGCTCGCACGAATATGTCGACCCGAAGATCGTCAGCACTCCATATGCCAACTTCTTCACCTCACTGTAGCATTCTGGAAGACTATTCCATGCGCCGAATATGAGGGCCTCAACTCGCGGAATTTCTTTTAGAGCTGTCCACTTGTGCTGCGCGATGTGCATGCATTTCTGGACCTCCAACTTGCTCTTGAGTTCTGTGAACTTGCCACTCCACAAGTCTTTACTTTTCAAATCTAGCAATTGCATTTGGAGCGATCCGGCATCAATTCTAAATGGCTCAATGTTGATCTCATTTGTATTTGTGTTGACAGGATTTACTATGAACGCGAGAGTACTTTTGTTTGTTTTGAATTGCTCGAATCTCTCAGCTAATCCATCCTTCATGTTTTTTAAAGCTATGCTGAAATAATTCGTGTCAATAGTTGCATTGGTCTCATCGCGATATTGCTTCAGATTTTTAAAATGAAGTAATTTACCGCTCTCCATGTCTTCAACAAAAATAAGTATTTTTTTTCGAAACAAACTACTTCTTCAAGCAAGCCGTAGGCTGGGTTGCCCTTTCCTTGCAGTTTTAGATTCAGTTCATGTAGTTTCATTGTGGTATCTACCATGAAGTTGAATTTTTGCAGCCATTTGTCTTCTTCCAATTCGGGATGGTCAATGCTTTTTTCATTGAGGAATGTTTTTATTTCACTCAAGCACAAAGCAAAACGTTGCAATACGTTACCTCTGGAAAGCCATCGCACTTTATTGTGCAGAAGTAGGTCAGAAACAAAACTATAGTTCAAATTTATCTCATCACGGTCATGTTAAGCGTAGCGATTTGTAACTAACGATTATGAAAATAGAAGCTATTGAGAAATTAGGTACTTAAAAATATATTTTCTTATTTTTTAAGGGTTTTGATAATAAATTATTAATTTTTTCATATGGAACTGGAGAGCCGCAACTTTACATCAAAAGAGCAAACTCATCAAACTTTACATCAACCTGCGGCTCGCGAGCCGCAGGTTGCCGATCCCTGCCATAGGCCAATGATGTGACCTCTCTTTAAATCAGACAATTGTTTGTAGTGCAGTCGAGTGCATCTCAAAGGCATTTTTGTATACAACCTGCAGTATCAAAGCAGAGAACTCAGTTCCAATTACCCGTGAGTAAGAACACCAGTCGTTTTAAATACTATACGATGTGTCATTCTCATGTGCATTGCATGAACTCTATAACATTATTGGTGCTGATAGTTTGATCATTTGCATAAACTCTTAAGACGACAATTGTATGCCGAATTTCACAGCTGTAGTTTAACTTTTTATGGGAGCATATATATATATTTTTTTTGCGACAAAGTGTATTTTAAATCGTTAGTAACAAATTATAAAACATCAAATATATATCAATTAAAAATAATTTACAAAAAATTATTTTTTGTATAAATTAGGGATTAATACAGAAACATATTTTTATGAAATGAAAATTATACTTGTCAGAGAATAAATATGAATAGAAATGGATTTTTCTGAATTCATATAATTGTATATGGAATTTCTAATATCTGTTCAGCACGAAAAATTTTCCTTTACCTATAGTATTTTTTTTTTTTTTTTCATTTGAGTTGTATCAATTTGTTTTTAAATCTTTGTGCTTAATCTTGTCAAATCTTGATGTTTTTTAAATACTGAAAATGGGGTTTTAAATTAGTTAAAAAACTAAACAAAATAATTTAAATAAATTATATAAAATACACAAAATGTTAATATTTCGAAGAGTGTAGTGAAGAGAGGCAGAGCATTCTAAGTAATTCAGTAAATTTTTATTTATTTATTTCATAGAATTGTCTAGTACATATAAGGATATTTTATTTTATACTATGTATTCTTATAAAAGTTTATCATATTAAGTTTTTTTTTTTAATTTTAAATTCCCTAACTATAATTTTATGGAATACTTAAAGGAGTTAACACATTGAGTATGTCCAGAGAAAAAAAAATGATGATAAAATGCTGCATTGAACCATCATATGATGATTTCCAACTATTCTTGGTTGATGCATTTTAAATAATACCGTATTGAAGAGATATACTGTATTTTAAATAATACTGTATTACAGTATTAACTAACAAAAACACTCAATTTAAATTTATGCTGTATGAAGTGCAAGTCATTTTCCTGTAAATTTTGAGCAGATGTGATGAGTCTTATTTAATGTTCAAGTAATAGAATGTTAAAAAGACAAATTTATAGTAATATATCGCACACTGCCTTATTAGATTTTTTTTATTTGGCCAAGGAACAAAAAAGAAAAAAAAATAGATATATAATATATATATATTTGTAAAATTAAAAATTTCTTCATCTAAATAAAAAATTTTGTTTGTGACAAAATAGTTTTCAAACAAAAGTGGCTCAAAACAAATCAAGGTCAGGAAAATATTAAAAATGTCAACAGCAGTTGAAGGATGGAAGAAATTGAGAAGCAAGTTCTTTTAAAATATTTTATTATAAATAAGCTTTAAAAGCATTAAGCAATACAAAATGAAATAAGAGTATTCAAGTACTTTTAGTTTCAGTATGAAGTCAAGTAACACCTTTCACACATCACTATTAATAAAACATCCATTTTCACAAAGAAAGCATTTTCCATTGATTTTTAAATCACTTATACTGATTACTTAAACTTGTCTTAATTTTAACACCAATCAAACTTATTTGCTGTGAACTAGATAAGTATTTCCCAATATTATTATTACTAATGCATGTACTGTATAGAAAACGTCTTGAATAAAGAAATGCAGAATATTTCTAACAGCTTGTAATGGTATTAGGTAGAATGGTTTCACTGACTGTTTTATTAGAGCCCATTAGCATCAAATAGTTGTCAGTAGCAATACATAAAATTGCTACATTATAATTTTGCAAAACTCTAGTGACCAACAAATTCAGATATACTACTTACATGGCTCAAATTCTCAGAAAACAGCTCAAAGTACTTGTGGCTGCAAAGCAAGGTTTGTAAAATGAACCATGTTTCATTTATGACAGACTTGCGCAGTTTGAGTTCGGTTTTTTGCTAATTTGATAGCAGCTGCTTGGAATGACTGGCTGTTGGTCCCTAGAGATTTTCAAATTTGTAGCACATATGCTTTTCTTTTATTATTGCATTAATGACTGTTTTTACACCGATAAACTCCAATAAATGTGAGACTGGCAGACTTGAGAATAACACTGTTAAAAAGTTACTTCTTATGTTAATTAACTTATTTTGTTACTTTTAATTTATTACTTTTTGTAATAAAAAGAAACAAAATTTTAATTAAATTTAATATTTTGTTTACATGCTTTTACTACTAGAGGAAACCTTACAAACTCAAGATGAGGTCAAATCACAGATAAACATTTGGAAATGCAATTGCTGCTAAAATTTAGTTTTACTTAAATTGTGCCATTAAATTTCAATTTGAAATCTGAATTGCTAAAGTAAGTAACATTTTAATTTAATTTAATTACTTCCCTGAATAATTTAATTTTAATCAGTTACATTTTCTGTGCTACAATTTTAACTAATTAGTTGCTTTTCTGCGGAGTAACATTTAATTTAGTTAATATTGGTAGTAACTTCCCAAGTCTAGAAACTGATCTAGTAATGCCAGTTGTAGTAAGATCATGATTCCAAGACTCTTTGTTATTGTCAAAATATTTGGGGGTTATGCCTTTCTCAATTTAAATTCAATTTAAAGAAACTATTTTTTTAAAGGAGATAATATCATTTTTATACCTTCTGTTGTAAAATGACTATAATCATTGTTTTAAATTTTTTTAGTAATACCAGGAATGGACAGTAAATGTAGTCTTAAAATGCTTTTAATATAAGTATAAAAGGGATCAAACTGTTAAACCAACTCGCAATTAAAAATTACCTAGTCTTGCCAGACATTTTACTTGTCCATAAGTTTTATCTTCCAATAGAGAAGTATCCCCAAGCGATTAAATAAAAATTTTTAATCCTATGTTTCAGTGTATTTTGAAATCTACAATAATTTTTCAGATATTGATTGTCTTTACCTTCCTAGAAAATAAATTCATCTTTTGGGTTACTTGACTTTTTTGAGTTAGTAAATACTCTAACTCAACAATTTATTAGAATGTAAGAAATTGGCAATTTAAATACTCAATTATGTTTTACTAAAGGGTCTTTTAGATTATGGTTCAAATCTGAGGATTAATATGATCTATTCATTGATTGCATAAATTGAAAAACATTGAATGAAAAAACATACCAAATATTTATTTTATACACAATTTTACACAAGAAAGATTTTTTGATAAAATATAGAGTTGACATTAAGTATTAATTTTTTCTCCAGATGCTTGTTTCAGTTTTTACATGTTACCCTGACATAAAATAGTCCTAAACTTCTAGTTGGTTTAGTTTTAAGGATTTTTCTTCAATTTTTTATGCCAGACTTATATATTGAAAATAAAATCAATAAAATAATTAGAATTATTTCTAATAGTTTTGTAAAAGAAATGCATTGCTTTTTGATAAATGTTAGAAATACTTCTAATTAAAGAATTACAATTATTTTTAACAGCATAAGCTTTCATATTCTCAACATCTATGCTTAGTAAATATAAGCAGGGGAAATTGTTAAAAATTGAACAAGCCAAAGATTTGGGACTTTTTCAACAGGTTAACATGGGGAAGCTGAAACTGGAGAGAAAATATCCTTTTAAAATCATGCCAACTTTTCAAATATTTATAATTTTGTACAAAATACTTGCAATTTAAAAGCATTCATGAGTAAATATACATGAAACAAGTAAATACAAAAAATTTTGCATTTTGGGGTAAAAGCTTTATTCATAACTCGCCATGAGCAGCCATTTCTTTAAATTATAACTTCTTTATATCGAAAAGGCATCAACCGTTTTATTAAAACATCAGCCACATGGATTGTGAATGGTTACAATAATAATAAATATATTGACATAAACCAGTGAGCTCAACAGTTTTAGTGTTTAACTTTTCATTATTATCATTATTGCATGCTAAAATGTTTTTCTTACACATATATATATATATATATATGTGTGTGTGTGTATATATATATATATATATATATATATATATAAATTGGTATTTAGTGGTTGATTGTCTACACACATTCATGTCAATTCTTTTCAGTATTTCAATTTTCTCAATATATTTCAATTTATAGCATATTGGAAGTATTTAATAGCCTTTTGTTCACAGTAACAAGGCTATTACATGAATTGTGCTATTTAAAGCTGGTATATTGTTGTCACCCCTGACGACTTTACAATTACATCACCTTTAATCCCTTGTTTGTCACTCCATTTTTTAAAATATGTGTTTTAAATTGTTATAATTGTTTCTGGTTTTTCATATTGATGACAAGCATTCTCTTGAGTTTTATCTGGTTAAAAATTGAATTTTGTTTGTTATGTATGCTTTACTATTTCTCTTAAAATATTTTGCTTTAATTTATCTTTTTTTATTTTGTATATATAAGCTAAGCTGAATATTGGACTCTTTTTTACTTTCCCTGCAATACATGGGAAAGTATTGGAATCATGCCGAAAATCGCAACTCGAGTTTTCGACGGATCTACATGTTTCGAGACCTTTAGAATACGAAAAAACTATTTTTAGAATGATGTCTGTGTGTGTGTCTGTACAATGTATGTATCCACTCTAACTCAAAAGCTAATGGACCGAATTTCATAAAATTTGGTAGGTAAGTCACTTGGGTGTGACCCTGGTGCTGATTAGTTTTTGGTATGATTTGGGATAAAAGAACCCATCTTTCTTTGTGAAATGGCCCACAAAAATTACTTGTATCCACTCTAGCTGAAAACCTAATGGACCGAATTTCACAAAATTCAGTAGATAAGTCGCTTGTATGTTACCCTGGTGCTGATTAGATTTTGGTACGATTCGGAAAAAAATAACCTGCATTTTTTTGCAAAATGGCCAGCAAAAATCATCAAATAAAATAAAAAACTACGTATGCTCAAATATTTTCATTACATGCTTGTTTTATACATAACTTTTAACGAAGAAAAGAATAAGACCAACCCCATTATACTAGGACTAGTCGTTCTCGGGATATTTTAGTTTTTTCGTATTTTCTCTAAGCCACCTTTGGAAAGAAGTCCAGTTACCAAATGAGAATGAAAATTGAATTAAAAGTGAATTAAATTTAATCAAAATAAAGAGAACGTGGGTATAAGTCTGCAGGGAAAGTCATGTACTGCCCACATCAGATTTTTAAATATCTTACAACAATGGGATTTTTGTGTGCCATTTTACAACAACAAAAAAAAAAAAAAAAAAAAAAAAAAAAAAAAAAAAAAAAAATGCCAGTTCTATTTTTCAATGATCTGTTATACTTTACTAGATTAAAATGAGATTAAAATGTTCTACTGGACTAAGCTGTGTACCAAATTTACTTCTCTCTAGAACATAAGAAAGTATGTTAAAAATGCCATCAAAGAAGCTGAAACAGACATCCACACATCTGTCATGACGAGTTAAATAAAAGCTCATTCCCACAAATAATAAATAGTGGTTATAAAATGTAAAGAAAGTCCATCAGTCATTTTATAAATATTTATAAAAATGGACATTTTTTTATATATAGCTGTTTAATTGAAAATGACGGCTATTTAGTATGTTTGTATGTTACTATAATAAAATCTTATGAAATATTTTTAGTTTATAGTCACAAACTAAACCGAGTATGAAATATTTGAGAACCACTAATATTGGCATAAACAAGTTTAACTGTGTCTAGTTCTCATCAAGTATTTGGCACTATTTTAATTACAAAATAATGCTTTGAAATTGGAAGCTCATAATTCATTAATTAATAAATTAGCAACAAAAGAATAAAAATACAAAGTAAAAATAACAGTATTGCTGAAATGAAAAGTATAAAAGGTAAAAAATATAAAAGAAAAAAGTGAGCAAGACACTTGCTACTAACACTTTGTAGATATAAAAATAAAACTATACAATTACCCTAAATACAAGTATAGAATAAATTTAAGTAGCAAGTAGCAAAAAATATCACACTAGAATAATGTAATGTTTGTGAGAATAAAAAGAAAAAACAATAATGCACATAAAACAATTCTGCTAATTTAGAACCCATTGAAAGTTACCACGAGCAATTAAAATAGTTGTAATGATTAGTTTCAACATTCAATAATTTAGATATGAATCCATGCTTTATCTAAAGTATAGAAACATTATTAAAAAATAGAGGGATAGTTTTCTCCAATGTGCAGATATGACTATGATGCTATCAAAAGAGAAATGTCCTCATACAGAACTTTCTAAGCACATTTAAGATATCTTGAAAATGTTAAAATAATTTTCTATATCTAACAAAAAAAAAAAAAAATTTAAAACATATGCTTTAATTTTAAATAAAAACATTTGCTTTATTACCTAATGGCTTTATTATAAGTTTCTTTAAATCTTGAGTTACTGTATTAATATAGTTTGCCTAGATCTATTTTAAGTTATATTATTATAGTTTCAAAATTTATCACTTAACTGAGTGTATTTTATTTAAAGTGCCTTGACTACAAGATTCTTAACCTTTTCTGAAGCAAGAAAATCTTACAAGTTTGAAATCTATGATGTACATGACATTTTTTTTATGAAGAAACCATCTTGTTTGGTAAGTAAAAAGTTTTGAAACTATAAAAAGAGATAAAATATGTATACACATGCACCCAATCATTTAACAAAAAACCACAAAAATGAATGAATGAATGAAACACCATATAAACAGAAAAACAAATTGTATATAGAAAATGGCACAAACACAGTTAGAAAAAGAAAAAAAAATCACCTAAAACAGTGAAATCTTCAAATAAAAAAATAAATGCTTTTGTGTTAGAGAATATAAAATGCTAATGATGGTTGATGTTTAGAATTACATTTTAAATTTTTATGAAATACAAAATATTACATTTAACATTTTCATAGAAATATTTATGATTTTAGGAAAAGTTGGCAGCCATACTTATCTAAAATTACTGAAGATTAATAAAATTCTATATAATACAGATAGTTAAACTAATTGAATTTAAGACTATGCTTAATGCAAAACATCACATTTCTTTCCAAGACATTAAATTATATTAGCTGCATGGCAATCTTGATTAAAAAATTTTAATCTTTCAAAATATGGTTTACTGAATGTTGGTTAATCAGATATTCAGTCTATTGAACTACCAGTCAACGTATGTAGTGATAAAACTATGGATTCTATCAGTGAGTAACAATTTATCAGAAAATTACCTTCAAAATTTATATCTTTAAAACAACCGCTTAAATAATTACTAAAAGATTGAGAAATATTAATTATTAAATATTTTAAATTTCTTGCTGATTAAAAATAAAAGTAATAAAATGATGATTTTTTTAAATTTCATTTTCAATTCTTTCCAATAGTGAGTATTCAGTGTAATGGAAGTTGCATAAATAATATGTCTTAAATAATTACTAAAATTAAAAGATTGACAAATATAAATTATTGAATATTTTACACTTTTTGCTGACTGAAAAAGGTATTAAATGAGAAAAAAAACTCATCAAATAAAGTACTAAAATGTGTTAAAATCATGAATTTTTAAATTTCAGTTTCAATTCTTTCCAATAGTGAGTATTCACTGTTATATAATTAAAAT
This sequence comes from Amaurobius ferox, assembly GCA_951213105.1. NCBI lineage: Eukaryota > Metazoa > Arthropoda > Arachnida > Araneae > Amaurobiidae > Amaurobius > Amaurobius ferox. The sequence goes on along the minus strand of OX578135.1, from coordinate 134,284,235 downwards.
TTGCGTAAATAATATCTCTTTTAACGATTATACAATGTATAATTTTTCTTCAAATATTTCAATGATAGGACCTGAGTTTGAGTAATAAGAAAAAATAAATATTCAACTTGTTATACAATTTGCTATGTGTAGCAATTCAATACTTTAGGCCTTCACTTTAACATTTTTAAGTTGCACTTAGTACAAATTAGATTCTCAATTTGTGATGTCTTTTAATCAAGCCGTAGAAAAGAATTAGTTATTGTATTGATCCTATAATTGTTTGAATTATATTTCAGCACTACACGTTTTTATGATTATTTTTCACTTAGAATTTAACAATACACACAAATTCTAAATTATAATCAATATTTCACACTCATATTAGGAAATAAATGAAAAATTCTCTATCATAAATAAATATACACACATAAAATATGAGTATTCATAATATTTGATATAACTGGAAGAACAAGGATAAGTCAAATTTGCTTATCAATCAATAAAATATAATAGTTATATTAAATTTAATGTCTTTCCTACTATAGCACCTACATTTCATATAGTACAAAACAAAAATTAAAATTCTAATATACTATATATAGGAGATAGCTTTAACACAATACATATAATGGACGGAGTTGTTATGAGTGTTAAATCATAAAACATATCGATATACAAAAATCTTCCAACTACTTAAAAATAAATACTGTAATATCTTATAAAATGTTTTAAAATATATACTTTCTATAGTATCAAATTGATGTTTGATATGTTAAAAATAAAGGCATTCAATACTACAAAAATCTATCAATAAATTTAAATTTTTCTTCAAAAATTATACTACAAAAGTTTATATAGTTATGACAATAAAAATAACTGATATATACAAGCCATAAAGTTTTTATGAACGTATGAATGGGAAAGCTGCTTACAATATAGATAAATAAAATTAATTCTTAAATAAATATAAAGACTATTTTGTATGGATGCTTAAAACACTACTTCAGTGCTACAGATGTCTGTTAATTTGATCATCTATATTAGATGTTAAAAGCACAGTTTTAGAAGCTGTAAAAATAATGTGAAAGCACTAATCAATATTTACATGGCATTTTAGGGCAGACCTGCTCACTTGTGAAAACCTGAACTGTGAGAGTGAAGAGCATTATTGGAACTGTCGGAAAATGTTCTGTATAGTTTGATTAATGCTGACAACTTCAGCATTGCTAACTCCTCCATGCCTAATCATCACACTAGACATCTAAATAATTCATTCATATAGATTAAACTATGTACTACACATGCGACTGATAAATGCAGCATCAAAACAGTCACGATTTTAGCATTTGTTTAGAATAGCGATTGAAGGTCTTATTTATTACATACAACATACATATAAATATTAAAGTTTTCGACACTTTAGAAACAAAAATTCTTTAAAAATGACAGCATGGAATGTGTTGCACAAAACAAAGTTCTACATAAAAACTCTGGAAATATAAAAATTTGATTTTAGTTTGATACTCAGATTTACACACCACAAGATCTAAGCATCAGGAATCCCAGAAAAAGGGATAAACAAAAATTAACTGAGTCACCTTCATATTCCATAGCAACTTGGTGAGCAATCTTCCATAGTTTTTAAGGCAACAGATAAAACTGATTGTTAAATAGTTAATGCAGTAAGTATTATTTAAAAAAAAATACATGAATGTATAAAAAGAATAATTATATATATATATATATATATATATATAAATTGAAGAATTGTAATTTATTTGTATTGTATGAGAGATGGAGGATCATTTATTGAAATTGTTCTGTATAGCAAAAATGAAATATATATATATATATATATATATATATGCACACAAGATACTTAAAAAGAATTTTTTTTTTTAAAATAATTCTGCTTTAGAATTATTTTAAAAATGCACATGCTAAATAACAAAATGCTAAAGAACAATATTATGATATTACATTACAGATGAAACTTTTATTTTCGATTAGCCCAATTAAATTTTCTGCGGATATATTATATAAACAGCTATAGCTGCATATATCACATAAGTTCTAAATATATATAGTTTTTCTACAGAATGGATTTACCAAGCATTATAATTCCTGAATTGCTCATTATAGCCAGGCTGTATCACATAAATTTTCTATAAAAAAACTCTACACACATAAGTGATTGCCAAAATGAATAAGACTCGCAGTGAACGATGAAATGAAGAAACAAGGAAAACATTAACAACTAAATATTGATCATAAACACCTAAAATTTATTTTTAGTAGAAAAAGTCACCTGAAGAAAATGCTGTCCAACAACAACAAAAAATATCTATAAGAACTATTTTGTGTACAAGCACAAAATCTTGCATTTTCAGTTATAGGCAAATTTTAAATTAGATCACAATGCAGTGAGATCTTTTATGCAATGCATGTTTTTACAAAGAAAAATGAAGCTAATAAGATATACATACACTAAGTGATTTAAGAAAATTCTGTTCAAGAATTTAACTATAGAAATATTTTATACTAGAGAATTATTTATTCATTCACACATACAAATCATTCTAATGATAAGTAAAAAGTTTTCTAAACCTTTAATCATTTCACTTTTATTACATCATTTACCTTTTGTTATGCATGATAAATTTGACTTTCATGTTTGTCACAGTTAATTCACTTATATAATTTAAAAGCACTTTAAAGTTAGATAGAATTTTGTGATATGAAAAATAAATCTGTTGCCAAAGAAATCCAATTTTAAAATGAAACACAGAAGAGTGTGAGGACAGGAATGAAATATTTTTTCATATTATTTCAGATGAAAATAATAAAAGGGCATATTAAGATCTGACTGCATGTATTTGTTATAATGCTCTGAATGTTCCTCACATTCTACATTATCTATTTTAAAATATAAAACAAATAAAACACCGGTAATTCTAAAATTATCTTACAGAAAAAATCCCTTTATAGGTTAGAAAAAAAAATTAAAAAGAGCACTGTAGCATTAAATGAGTAAAATGTATCACACCCAGGAATAATTGATCTTACAAATGTTAGTGCAAGAATTTCCAACACAGTAAACCCAAAGTACCATACCAATAATTTAAAATGAATATAATCAGGGATTAAAAAAGATTATTTCAGAGTACAAATAGAATCTCATAAATAGAATCTCATTAATATAATATGACTTTTGCAAATATGCAACATAAAAATCTCTAATTTTAAATATAAATATAATTGGAAAAAATTGCAATTAGTTTCCACCATAGAAACTAGATACAAAGTACATCTCTGGATGCATGTATACATGGTTGTGTGAACTGTTGTTATAATAGTGAGTTTGAAAATATATAGTGCATCTATAATTGAAATCAATAGATTTCTTTGAGTGTAACAGTATGTACAGCAAATGAGTCTGCATCACAATCCAAGAAAGTAAAGGGGAAAACATAATACACTTTTATGACCAGACATATTATTAAATTTAGTTTAAAAATATACTTCATTAAGTAACTTTCTTTGAAGGAAAACAATTGTTTCATTGTTAATGGTTATTTTACTTCCTGGAAAATTATAAAATGTAGCAAAATATTTAATGATAGAGTTGATTTCAATTTCAGTTGGTTCAATTATGATTATTAAGTGACATACTTAAGCTGGTAGGGAGATGTTTATACTCATAGTTAAAATTTATCTGTAACTCATAAAAATACATTTTTATTCTAGTTTCTAGTAATAAATTTATTGATAATTTATAAATTTATTATTCTTTTGTGATTTTTAATAATTAAGTATTGGTACTGAAAAGTTTATTAAAAGCAATAATATTAAGAGTCATACCCCCCCCCCCCACACACACACACACACTGACTCAATATTTATTATGACTGGCCCACATTATTTTTCAAGATTCTGACTATGCCTATATTATTAATAGGATAGATTTTGGATCATATATATACTCTGTACATAATATTTCCTTGGTATAATGCTATTAAAATAATTTAAGCTGCTTTGAAAAAAAATTTAAAACATCTTTAAGCTCTCCAAAGATAAAAGTTCAATTCAATAAAATCATATATTAAGCAGTTACACTAATTTGAAAAGATTGTGGCTAGGATGAATTAAAAATATAAACTTTCTTTCACAGTAGTGATATACTGAGATTCTATCCGTACTTTAAAATAAAAGATTTTCAGTTGGTTATGAAAAATCATAATTACTGAACATGAATAATGAAATCCCATGTATCCTTCCACCTTAGCTTTAAAACCTGGTCAGCAGATAAGGGGTGTGTACCATAACACAGCACAGAAAATACCTTGAAAGTGTAGAAAACGGCCAAAATCCAAATGGCTAAGGAAGTTGTGAAGATATACCTGAGAAATTTTTGAACAGAAGCAGGGTTCACTTGGCTAGAATGAAAATAAATAAAACTTGTGAAATCCTTATAAACAACTCCTATCTGCTATTAAAGAACTACAACAACATTTTGTCATAACTTATGTAGATAAAGCTTCTAATAATTATGCCATCATTTGTAAAAAATATTATGTTTCTCTGTTACAGAATTACTTAAAAAATAATCAAATTTTTAAACCCATTAATAATCAGTCTATCAAAATCAAAACTAAAATGCTAAAATTATATACACAATTAAATATTAATTGTAAGTTTTTTAAATTTCCTTATGTTACTTTGGTTCCTAAATTCCATAAACCACCTCTCAGTTTTAGAACAGTCACTTGTGGACATAATACCTTTACCACTACAGCTAGTAAGTATTTGCTTAACTGTTTAAATAGAATTAATGAATCTCTTAAATTTAGGAATTCAGGATATTTCATTTTGAACAATAGTTTTGATTTAGTAAATCACCTTAGCAAGCTTCCACAAATTCTTGGTTTCCATACCTTTGATTTTAAAGACCTATTTAATAATATTGTCATTAAAGATTTATATAAAGTTATTATCTCTCTTTATCATGAATATCTATCTTCCAATAATGTTGCATTTAATGTCAAAAACTTTCCTATGCTCTTGCATTTTGTGTTATACAACAATTATATTATCCAAGGTGATAACATTTATTTACAAACATCTGGTGTACCACAAGGTGGCTGTAGTAGTAGTATACTCGCTAACTTATATCTTTATTATTATGAATGTCATTTTAACTCTAATTCATATATTATATATAGATATGTTGACGACTTAATTTGTATTACCATTGATGATTCCTATCCTATTAATATTGATTTTTACCCATCTAATCTAGAATTAATTCCTAATGAGCCTAGCGTTAGTCAAACTGTAAATTTTTTAGACCTAAATTTAGATACCCTCAATAATCATGGAATCACCAATCTATATGAAAAAAAAGATTCTTACAACTTCACTATCATAAAGCTGCTATCATATTATTCTTGTAATTCTATTCAATTGTTTAGAAACATCATTTTAAACCAGCTATTTCGAATACATCGACTTTCTGATCCTCGGTTTCACTTTCTCCACATCAATAATCTTAAACGCATTTGTCAAAATTACCAATATCCGGATGTATTTGTAAATAATAATATTAATAATTTCAAATATACCACGTAATAATTTTACACATGCATTATTTATCCTTGATTGGATAACTCAATTCTGAGAATTCACCCATTCTTATCACCTAACTTACCACTTGGCCTGAGTCTAATACTGTTTACTATTTTCGAATGACTATTTTCCACTTGTCCTGAGTCCTATACTGATTACTATTTTTGAAAGTCTCCATACATATTATGTATCGTTCATATGTATTCATTCCGGTGCCCACTCGCATTGACGTAGTGAGGTGAAATGCTTAGTCGCTTGTTCAACTTACACGTGGTAACAATGCTTGTGAGTTCATATTTCTGTTCGAGGAGGTATTATTTTTCTGATTTGTAATTCAATTGATTTATTTTTCTCCTTCCTCTAGCTAGTAGACAGTTCCAATGGTGTCTATAGTTAAATACTATCGTCATTGTCAGAAACTGGCTATTCTATCGGTTTTAATTCGAATTGTATGGCTGTCCTGATGAGAATGCAATTTCGAACTAACCGCCATTTTTTGTGTAGTTTCAATTGATTGTTCTCTATGTCTTAATCTTTTATCTTGAGCTAATTATTATTGCCTTTTCTCATTTTTGCCGTGTTTTCTTTTTCTTTTTATTTTTATACTTTTTATTGTGAATTTTGTATCCTAATATTCTTCTCATCCCCCTTTCCATTGTAGTGATATGTTACCTTCTATCTTTATCCTTAGTCTTGGTCTATAGTTACTCATTTGTAACAGATATGCTATAGATGGGTTTTATTGGACATACAGTAGTTTATGCATAATTTTCGATTAAAATATTTCAATTTTTATTTATATATATATATATATATATATATATATATATATATATGTGTGTGTGTGTGTGTGTGTGCCCCTACTACATTGTCCTCTAATACATCCTAAATAAGCACGTGTCATACATCCCTGTAGCTCACTTTGACAACTACAAAAACTACAAATTAAAAGCCATGTTATCCCTAATATGCCCACGTAGCGGGTATACTATTACAATTTTTTTTTTCAAATGTTTCAGATACTTAAAAGAAACAAAAAAATGAGATAAAGTGTTTTAAATCAAAAGAAAAGTTAATAAATAAAGAAGTAAAAGTAACAAAATATTCAGTATATTTGGAGTCAAACTGGACATTTTTTTTGTTCAGTCAATGATTAATAGTAAAAGCTATCAAAATAGTATATTGACAATGCCTTTTTTTTTAACTCCTATTTAACATTAATAACAATATTAGAGGAAAACAGGACAAGTCTTGAATTTTAATAGTCATTTTTTCAGAATAATTACATAAAGTAATGCTAATATCCAAAATTAATGTAAGCATTTAAAATTGCATAAATATCAAATTCATATCTGTAACAAATACACAAAAATGTTATAAGTTCTTAGTAAAACAAAAACAGAGCATTTCTATTGAGATGGAGATTGTTTATTGAAAAATCACTTCAAATAATTTTAAAAATATAAAAATAATCATAACGAAACAAAAATGAATTATAAATTTATATGCTATTCAAATGTCTGATTCCATATGTTTTACAGTAAAGTTTTATACAAAGATCCAATTTCATTTTATCTAGGATAAAACATTTTGCTGATAGAGGTGTCTTTGCAACACTAAAATTAATTGAAAGCTACCAGCCCCATGAAAAAATCTATGTATTGGAGTTTATTACTCTGACTGCCAACTTTTTATCAAATGAAGATTATGAAATTGAAATAAAAAACTACATGGCTAGTGAACATTTACAATCCTGCCATAATTTGCGACTAGGTATTTGGAATCCTTTCAACAAACATAAAATATGCAATTCCATGCACTAACTTAAAGTACAAAGTTATTGGACGAAAAAATCATTAAATATATATAGTTATGAAATTTAAGGATAATCTCCTTTTCTGTATGTGAAAGCATAAGTTTTCATAATTTAATTTTTACTAAAGAAACACAAAGTGGGTTTTAAATTTATTCAGTTCCTGCCATAATTTGTGACTAGGTATTTGGAATCCTTTGAACAAACAAAAATATGTAGTGTCATGCATTAACTTAAAATACAAAGTTACTGAATGAAAAAAATCATTAAATATATGTTGTAGTTATAAAATTTAATGATGCTTTATTTTTCTGTATGTGAAAGCATAAGTTTTCATAATCTAATTTTTACTAAAAAAACACAAAGTGGGTTTAAAATTTATTCAGTTCAATTTTTAGTGTATTCTCGACTACTAAAAGTAATATCTACATATGGTAATGTAGATTGCATAGAGTTTTCTATCATCTCTGGAATATGATGACAAGGTCCATTTAGCTGAGCATGAATTAACATTTAACACATTAAGCGTGGTGTCAGTCCGTGGGGATTGACAGTGAACTTTTTGTTTGGGCGACTTCGGTCCATGGGACAGGCAGTATGAAGGTTAAAAAATAAATGTTATAATTTTAATGGAGTTTATTAAAACATTCTAAGCAAAAATGTGGTTTGGTTTTACACATATTACAAAAAGTGATGAACTGTTTGGTTAACTTTCTAGATGTACTGCACCAGAATATTTTTGCATTTGTGTTATAACATTCAGAGCAATATCTTCAGATTTTATGGATATCTCCTTTTTTTGCAATTTATGAAAACTTCTTCTTTCAACATTTTTGGTATTATGGGTAACAAATCTTTTCAAAAATAATCTCTGTAAAAATTACTTTGTGAAAAGCAACTTTGAATATTTTGGAAGCAACGAGCTATAATTTTCTCAGCTCAAATGGTCTTTCATCTCGAGTGTCTGTATTCTAACTGACTGTCTCTTGGTGATCTCTCATTCACTATTACATCACATTATTCTTCTGTTTATATTTTTTATACTTCTAAATTGGCTGCACCATTTGCATAGTCAAGACAGACAGTGAAATACAATCGTCACCTCGATGTGTGTGTTATCTTCTGTTTATACTCTGTGACCGAACATCTCGCCGAGCGATCGCCGCTGTGTGCCGCCTGAATGGTAGGTAGAGCAAGAATACCTCTGCGCTCAAAGTGTTAAATAGCTAAGAAAGAGCAACTTGTTAGTACTTATTACAATCAGTTTTTAAAATATTCATCTGGTCCATATTAAACTAAATTTTAAGGCTTTCTTTAACAATCTTTACAAATGATGGTTAAATCTGCGTGTATGAAAGTTTTACTAAAAGCAAAATAATTTAAACTACTCCATTTTAAAATTGGAAGCTATCTAGCATACACTGAAATAAATGCAGCTAAGAAGCAAATAAAATTAGTTATGTGTACATGGTAAAGTACTTACCAAACAACATAACTGATGTGCTCCACCAGAGTTGCTAAAAGTAACAACTTGAACATGTAGGCAGGAAGGTAGTGATGTAAAAATAATGTTCGATCCACAAAAAAGTATGGTACATAATGCAATAAGTATCCAACAAGGCATACTTTGCCAGCAATACAGAACTTGTCCCAAACATCTAGTTGAAAAAATAATAAGTAAGCATAGCAATATTTCTTTCAGTCACAGCATTATCTTTTTTAGGTAATGTAATACTATATTAGGCCAATACAGTATTAAATTCATTCATAAAATAGTTAAGTAAATATTTTTACACAAGAGTGCATACATGGTATTTCTACAATTAAAAGCAGAATATGGACTTCCTATGAATTTTACAATCTTTAGCACAATAAATGTGAATATGGCTAAAAAAGAAATTTTTCAATGAAATTCTGGAAATTAGAATAACTGACAGTTAGTCGAGGGAATCTAAAATTTTTTACAACCTATGTCTTATTTATTCATTGTAAATTTTACATAATTCTTATAAGGACATAAAAATACTTATAAATGCAAGAATGTATGTTTAGATAAAACTACTGTATTTGCATAGAAATATATAGAATTAAGTAAAAATTTACAAGTTATCAGTTAACAGAGGAATTCTTTAATAAAATTAAATTTTTAGGAATTTTGGAGGAATTTGTATTTAACTTTTACATTAAAACATGGTTGCCATGTGTCATAATGCTCAAACATTTCACTTAAAACTCCATTTTCTCACTAAAAAGCCCTAATTTACTCTTAAATTATTTTCAATTTTGAATTAATTTTAATAAAAACTCTAATATCTATCCCATACATTAATTATACTGTACAAGTCAGTGTTTTTCAAACTTTTTTTGGTCACAGAACTCTTTTGAAATTCAATTTGATGGCAGAATTGCAAATGAGAAAAAGTCTGTGGTCCAAATTAAGCATTCCAAATTTTACACTTTTTTTTATATAAAAAAAAAAAAAATGAAATTATCACTCTGCAGAAATCCATTGTTCTGCAAAACACTAAAAAACACTGGTATAAGTGTTTGTATTCATTTTCTTTAAAATCTCATAAAAAATATAGTGCCTTTTGATTCTACACAGATTCCCAATTCAATATTTCTGCTCAAAATCAATCCATTTTTAAGGGCAAATGTACAAGGCTGAAGTTTCCTAGCTGAACAGACATAAGCATTTATAATGGCTGCCGAGGTGTGATACAATACACTAATACCATAATGCAATGGTTACTTTTTTTGTGACTTCACATATGTGATTCAGAGAGGTTTGTTTCCAGCTTATTTTGACTAAAAATGTAGAGGTGAACAGATGTTCATGCTGAGGACAAATTCTGGAATCATGTAGTAGCATGGGCTGTGCCATAATTTCATGGATGTTGACAAAATTAAAATGTTATTAAAATCATCAGTTTAAAAAGTCCAGTTTACATGTGTAGAAATACTAAAAGCAGATTCTTATAATGGGCACGTTTAAAAGCTCTATCAATGCGTTATCCTGGTTATGACCCGATAATGATTGGCTGCGGTTTTTATTTGTTATCTGGTTACTTCACAAAAAAAAAAAAAAAAAAAAAAAAATATATATATATATATATATAAATAAAATGCAGCTTGGGGTTCTAGCATGTTTACTATGTATTACGTGACCATATAACTGCAATGAACGGGGAAAATCCTTTGTCATTCTAGTTTATAACCAGAACGAGTTTTCATATAGTAGCAGTTATGAACTAGTTTTCAAATGCTTTGGTCGTGATCGCTGGTCACCGGTCATAACCACAGAGACTTTTCAAACATGCCTAACATCTAGGTTTACTTAGATAATTTTTGTAATATTTATCTTAAAAATAAGTGTAGAAAACCCAGACCACACGACCAACCCAAAGGCTTATGGTAGCTTACTGTGTGGCCGGGTAAAAAAAATAAGTGTGTAATTTTTTGACACAATGCAAAATTTGAATTTTTAGCCATAAATTTGTTTCCAGTTAATTTTGAAAAATCATTAAAAAAATATGTAAATTACTTGAGCCATTTTTAAATAACAGTAGTTTTAAAGTAGAGACATAGGGTAAATTTAAGTATAAGGGGGATAAAATTTGTATTAATGTATTCTCTGGACTCAACCTCACTGCCTGAAAAAGCTTCATTGAAATGGATCAAATCAGATATTTTGGGTTGTTTCTTTTTTTCTCTCAAATGTATAGATTTTATAATACAAGCACTCTGTAATTCCAATTCTCTAGAAAAAGAAATATAATTTTGACAAATTTAAAAGAACTATTAATCTGAACTTGATAGAACACTTGCATGTGTATGAATTTTTAACACATTCCGGCATAGTTGAAATTGTTTATAACTCTGATCATTCTGTCTGTCTATCTTTTCACACAATAACTTCCATAGAGAAATGACTTTATTGAAATGGCATTTTAATATGTTGGTGAGATGGTCTGTGGGATGTTTAGAAATGAATAATATCACCCAATTAATTTTGGATTTAACCCAGGTTGAAAAAATGAAATACATTGAACACTATGGGTCTTAATTTTTCAACATTTTTTAAACAAAGTTAAAATGCATAGCTTCAAAAATTTTAGGAAACATTCAAATTATCATATAAAATGTGTAAAATTTTTTTTAGCAAAATACGTTAGGTAGTTTTTTAAATGAAAATTGAAATAATAATCACACCCATATTATATGAACTGATATATGAAGAGTAAATAACAAAATAAAATGTGGCTTCTATTTTTTCCACTATGTATAATAATGATAGATATTTAAAGATCATTCAAATTTATATTTAGTGTTGCATCCCTCATAAAAAACCACTTTACTTTATCCGTGTATCTAAATTTTGTGCCAACGCAATTACAATATTTTTGATTTTAAATGATCATTAAACTTTCTTTTTCTTACAATGAACTTAATTTTAACGCTAAACTATAACATACAGAATGTAAACAAATCAAGCAATTGTAAGGTGAGTTGTAAAAGAATTGCTGAATTTTTTTTCACGTAAAATTATTTAGCTCTGGAGTCTGGAATATAAAAGATATGAATGAAATATTCATTGACTTTACATAGAGAAGCAGATGATTTATAAAATGAAATAGTTTGTCATAGACAATGTCACAGACATAGTCATATAACAATTTCGAAGAACTAATTTAACATGAGATAGGCAAACAAAGTAGTTTCTATAATAATGAAAAATTAAAATTGTGATGTATTATTAACTGCAAAAGCATAGTAAACACTTTGTAAATTATACTTTCGATGACGTCATTTGAATAAAGTTCATTTTGTGTAACTAGCATTGTCTTTTTCAATGAAGTTTTAAGTTTTCCAAGTATAATAAATTACTGTAGTACTGTGATAATTTAAAAAATGTCAGTGCTGAATGCATCATATTTTAGAGATGTTTAAATAAAATTGCACTTCAGTTGGAAAGTGTTTCATAATCAATACTTTATTCATGAGCGATCTTTCTTGTTATTTTCTAGTCCTTTGCTTACACATCCTGCTAATATTCATTGGGTATTTCAAGTACCAAAATATGCATACAAGGTCTGAACAATAAAGTATGTAGATTGATCTTATTACAGAAAAACAGTTAAGAAACAGTTAGGTTCAATGAAATGTTAACCTCCTTACTTTCCCTGCAATACATGGTAATGTATAGGGAAAGTAGAAATGTTAACATTTTTACTTTCCCTGCAATACATGGTACTGTATAGGGAAAGTATTGGAATCGTGCCAAAAAATGCTTTGAGTTTCCAACGGATATACACATTTTGGGACCTTTAAAATACAAAAAACTATTTTTAGTGTGACATTTGTGTGTGTGTCTGTCTGGCTGTGCAGATTTTGTATCCACTCTAACTGAAAAACTAATTGACTGAACTAATTGAAACTAATTGAAAATTTGGTAGGTAAGTCCGTTGTGGGTGACTCTGGACTAGCCGTTCTTGAGATATTTAATATTTTCGCATTTCCGCTATACCACCTTTGAAAATAAGTCCAGTTAACCATTGAAAACGAAAATTGAATTAAAAGTGCAAATTCAGTGTAATTTAAAATAATTATGGGTGTTATTTTGTGCAATTAAACTCAATTTAGTGAATTATTGAAGAAATAAAGAGATCATGAATATGAGTCTGCAGGGAAAGTCATGTGCTGCCCATATCAGATTTTTTTATTATTACTATACTTATTTTCTTTGTTTGTAAGAAATGAAAAATTGATAAGGATTTATATGTATACCACAATCACTTATCTTTAAAAGTTTCATGAAAAATTAAGTAATGTAATCACACACACAAATTATTATACAATGCAGCATACAGCTGCTTTGGAGATATTTTGGATCTCCTTCATAAGAGTTAAACAGACCAACAAATCCAAAGTCAAAATGATGAAATAGTTAAAAAGATGCCAACTTCATTTTTTTGACTACATTTTTGTTAGTCTGAGGGGGATCCAATATATATTTGAACAGCTATATGTTACATTGTATAATTTGTGTGTTAGTATGTTGCTTAATTTTTCATTATGCATTATAAAAATGCGTTTGTACTTATTGCTTAAAATCTTAAGTAATTTCAATAAATCTGTCCTGGCTGAATAGTTTCATAGAGCAAGGACATATTTATTGAAATGAAAGTGTGAATTGGTTAACTCTTATTAGTCTGAATTGGTTAACAATCAGAATTTACCAAAATGTGTGTGCGTGCAGTATGAGCATGACATAGTAGTATGTAATACTAAGTTCTTATTTGCATTTTTTATATCAAATTATATTGTGTCCTAAATATGGTATACATCAGATAAAATTTAGAATTTAAAAAAATATAAATACAAATATTTGTGTAAGTCGTATTTTGTTGACCCTGAATTGCTTAATAAATTTTTTTGCAAATATGCCAAACAGATAAAAATTAGACTCGTTTTATCAATCTGATCAATTCGGGTTTTTTTCTTTAAAAAAAATCATGGCAATGCTTTCAAATTTATGTTATCCTACACTTGGATTTAATCATTCGAGTACCTTTGAAGAATAACCACTAATAGACACCGAATCAACAGTTGGTTGAAGTGTTTCTGACACAAAAATAATATTTTTCTTTAAAGATATAATTAAAAGGGATTTTAAAATTTTAACAAAATACTTGCCATCTGGAACATCATAAAATTCTCTTCTCCTCCTTAACATGTAAAATATGAAAATAGCAAAGTATAACCCCATTCCATATGTGGCAGTGTACCAGGTGATTACGTTACCCAGTAGATGAATTTGTGCCTGCAGAAATGAAAGGGATATATCAATTTAAGAAGTATTTTGTTGCTTTGAAATCTTATACTTTAGATAAACTGAATCACTGATATTGAGTTTTAATAATGTATCTATACTAGAGTACGCTTTCCTTTCTTACTATGCTCTTCACCCTAGCTAAATACATGTATTCAATATTTTTTTTGCAATTTTAAAGTGTAATTAAAAATTTTCAGAAGTAATAAATTGCAAATTCATTTTCACCAGATTTATTTAAGCCAAATTTATCTAAGTAATACTAAATGCCTTCATTATCAATTTTAATAGAAATTGTATTATGAGTAAAAACCTTATTGTCTTTATTTAACTATTATTCATGACTGGCTATCTTTAGTGACCAGCTTGGTTGCTTTTTGAAAAAGCTCTTAATATACACATAGGTTACCCATGGCATATCGGGTATATAGATATCCACTAACCATGTCCCTTGGTGTCAGCCATTCATATTTTCAAAAAGCTTTTAGCTTGCAATAGCTCTGAGATTCAGTATATCCTATTTGCTTCCCCCCTTTTTTTTTGGAGCAACCCATTAAATCCCATTGCTCCCTTTATTGGGCTGCACTGCTCACTTTCAAAACCACTGACCTAGATCAAAATTAAACTCCAAATATTATTAGGAGAAGCAGTAGACATTTTGATTACTATTTTCACAAGTCTTCTTGTGTGTGGCCAGAAATTTATCTAAACCTACACTAATTAAAGATAGAATACAGGAATTGCAGTTGGTGCTGTTTAGTAGCTGTGACATTTTCATTCACTTTCTGATTTCTTCTTGAACATTTTCTTTCACTTTTGGTCATTCTTCTGGAATTTATAGTCATTAAAATATTACAATGCATGGAAAGTATTATTAGTATTATTAAAAGTATTTAGCTAAGTAGCTTAAAGATAATGTAACTTCTATTTTATTGTTTTGTATTGAAGATGATTTTGTACAATAGATACAAATTGAATGAGGAATTTTAATTTAGTTTTATTTTCTTTATAACTTAGACTAATCCTGAGCAATTATTAAATTTACATGAAGAAATTATAAGAAAATTACAATAGCCACAAGAAAACAATTCATTCAAATGTTTCATTACAATAGCCAGAAGAAAATATGAGAAATTTGGAATTTAAAAATTAGGTGCCAAACACAATTAGGTAATTATTTTTGAAAAATATTGATTATAATATATTTAGCAAAGACTTCAATCTTTCCATATATTTTAGCAAAAATTTCAAACTCTGTATGCATTTTATTTATTTATTTACTTTTTATGATTATATTTTTTCTCTAACAAAAATCAACAAACTACATCATGAGGTAAATTGTTTACTTGAATTATTTATATCATATTCCATATTAGTTATAAATGTAAGTGAATCTCACAAAAGGGACAAAGTAATTACAAGTGTGTAACTTACATTACTATGTGGGCTAACCCAGTAAGCAATACCACGGGTTAAAAAGAGCCATTCAGATGCCTCAGAACTATACATGTGCTCTTGAATATCTTCAACATTTGTTGTAAACATTTTGTACTGAAACATCAAGAAAACAAAAAACATTAGCACTTATTTCAATTAAAATAACTAGTATTATAAATCAATAAATAGAAGTATATTTAAAAGTAATCTGGGGCTGTTTTGGGACCTTTTACAAAATCTGATATCTCATAAGTAGATCCTTTACAAATGGCAGTAGTCTCATCTGATTGGAAGTTGGAATTGCATTAGAAAAGGAATAGCAATTCTTACATGATTCAGAGTCTACAGATAAGACTAAGACTCAAAATTCTAAAACAGAGCTTTTACAAAATTCCTAGTTTCAAAACTGAACCCTTTACAAAAAAAAGTTTTTTAGAAAAAAAATAATAATAATAATAATAATAATAATATCTAAAATTAATTAACTTTTTCAACAATGTTTGAAATACCATCTAAAAATGTAATTTGTGAAATAGGAACATTAGAGTCTGGTAAGTATCATAATAGAAGTAAAATCAGTCAATATGAAGTTTTCTGCTTTAATCTTGACTTTTCATAAAATTCATTTGATTTGCACAAATATTAGATCTATGAAAAAGAACCTATACAGGCTCTTAATGAATTTAGCTAACATGCATATTTATGATTCTAATACAAGGATCTATTACTGGATATCAGTTCAAGCACAATAGGCAATTATTTAAATTGAAAATCATAATTAAGAATAAATAATTAAAATTAATTACTTTCAGCATTAAAAAGTAATAATCAAAGTATAGTATTTATGCAAGATCTATATAAGAACAGCATTATCACAAGAATATTAATCTTTCAAACATTAAAATTCTACATAAGCTATAAACTCAGCAGTGTTCTGATCCAGTCAAGAATTCATATAGTTAAATATCATTTACTGCTATAAAATTATATATAAGCAGAAAGAGTATTTTTTTAATCTGCTTTTCCTATCATATGAAATATCTTAACAACTTTCAAAACAATTAAGATGAAAGAGATCACTGTGAAATGTTGAAATTTTAATTTTTCTTCTTTTTATCCAGGTGTCAAAATAGGCTGTCTCCCATCACATGAAACATGAATAAGGAATTCTACACTGTGTGTAGAATTCCTTGTCGTGAGTCTGAAGAAAGCTGTGATTACCTTAAAAATTCTAATTTCCCTAATTTTACAGTTTTTTTTCTTTTTTTAAGAAATTCCTTGATATTTCCATGATTTTCAGGTTCTGTAGCCACCTTGTACTATGTTGTTTCTAAATCAAAGAATTAAATATTATGGTAAACTAACTAATTGAGATTGATTCAGAGAACTAAAATCTGATGCTTTTATTTAAAATTACATTAAAAGTAATCAAATGAATGATTAAAAGTGCCTTTGTGTACATTTCATAAAGTGTAATAATAAATAAAATATTAATTTTGATTAGAATCAAAATCCATATTTTCCCATACCACTTTTACATATATAAGAAAATACTTACATAAGTATGGTTCAACACTTATGTAAAACACTTATGGTACTTCGAAAAATGGTATGAAAATTGCTGTCAACAAAAGCAGGAACAATACATATAATTAAAAAACTAAAATGTGTTTGATTATAAAAACTACACTAAATAAATTTGGTTATATCCATAAACAATAATTATAATATTATAAAGAAATTGAAAATGATAATACTTTAAACAATTACAGTAAATCAGGTTATATGTTTTCTCTTAAAATTTTACACTGTTAATTAAGATTCTTTTTTAATTGCCTTTCTTAGTAAAGAGTATAAATAAAATATTATTTCATAAAATATTGTTCATTTTTTCATTATTTATTTCAAGCATTTATAATTATTTTAATGTAGTATTTGAAATATTGTTTTTATATAGAATAGAATTCTTATAATATTGTAGTATTAGTGTTCTACATGAAAATCAATATTTTCATTGTAAAACTTAAATGATTTTCGGCAAAAAGTTCAATTTCCAAAGTCTGAATTACTATAAAATACTTTAATTAATTTAAAGTAAAATATTTTTAATAAAGGTTTGTTTTGTTGTTGGATGTATGGAGTGGATTTGTGTTACAAGTCAAACTTCAAAATTTCACTATTTATATGTTTATAATACAAGAATTATTAGAGATCTATTATTAAATTATTTTCTATGAAAAATAGAAATGATTAAACAATTTTTAGTGATTATTTGTCAGTAATTTTAAATGGTTGATCTAACTACTAGAAATAGTTTTGTTTATTTTTATTCCCATAAAATTAAACATTTTATGGGAAAATTTTATAGAAAAACACAAATAATTTAATTTCTATTTTTTTCCCCATAAAATGTACTCTTAGTAAAACATTACTAAGAGTACATTGTTCATATTCAGAAATATTGCGAGCAGTGTCTGACATGTAAAATTTTATGAAAGGTTTGTTTTTAATATGAAGAATTTTGTAAAGGGGCTAAAAAACTACATTAGATTTCTTCTAAATAGCTCCTTAATGACAATCCCAAAATCATAAAATGATTTGAACCATAAAGTTGGTAATATAAAGCATTATCAAGCATTGCTATATTTAATAATGTAATATCTTAAAACATGAATTTTTTTAAAGCTAAAAACTGTAAGTAATCCACATACCTGCAACTCCCACATTTTCTCAAAGAAGCTCAATTTTGTTGGCTGCAGAGGAACAAATTCAGCCATCCCCATGTCACGCTCTCTTTCCTTCTGATCAGATTCTATGAAAATCAATATATAAAATCAAATTTCATAAGTAGTAAAATCATAATAGACTTGACTTAAATATTGACCTGAAATAATAGTAAGGAAACATGCTCAAAGCCATACGAGCATTCTTGCATATTTGCTTCGCTCTGTCATAAGACAGAAGTTGTTTCGCTATTATATATAGAACACACAATTCTGAAAATGAAATTTTAAAAAGAAAAAAATCGTCTGCTTAGCACAATCTTTTAGAAGTGTTAATTTTGTGTTTTTGTCATTATTTTGAAAACCCCTTGAACTAGAAATTAAAAATATGGATATGGACGGGGTAACTCACAGTTAAATAAAAAATAACCATACTAAATTAAAAAAAAAAATATGGATTTTTATATAAAACAGACTTAATTTTGTAGATTTTTTAATTGGTAGCAAGTACAATTTTTATTTTTGTTTTACAGTGTGAACACTTCATCTTAATGCACAGTAAAGAAAATATGCTATTAATCATTGATATTATAATTATTACATCATTGAAAAACTCTCTTAACAATTTTTCTTTCAGTAAAATACAATATTTAAAATACAAAAGAATTTTTTAGGAAAGAGATAAATATATATACTAGACATGACTGCATTAACAGAATAAAGTTATGATTTCAAATATCTGTAATTCACTGAATTTTCAATGCTAAATTAGATGTAGCTAATTACTTTTTGTATATCGATGCTCTTCAACATTCCAGATGGTATCATCTTGATGTAAGACTCGATCCGTCACTATTTCATGCTGATTAAAACCCCATTCAGGCAACTGTTTACCACTGAACTAAAAAAGAGCATCAAAATTATAAGTTTAGTCTTAGAATATAATTTTAATTGAATAAAAGATGCTATTCATAAATGAATATTTCACATAGTCACATGCACTCATTTTACTGAAGTGTTTTGAAACATTTTAGAAGTGAAAAGTTACTCTACTATATTTCCAATCTATAGTCAAATCTGTCAAGAGCAAAATCTAAAGTAGCAATTTATCCATTTTAGACAAACTTCTGAATTTCTTCAAATATAAATATGCATACATACAGCATTAAAGAGAAATTGCTGCAACACCAAAATATTTTTTAATTCTAGTGAATTTTCTTTCAAAAATTTTTTGAATATATTCATATGACAGATTTTTTGTAAGAAAAAAAAAGTCTGATAGGAGGGAAAATATGCATTTTCTTCATTGAAATGATTATACCATGCATACCTTTTTCTAAACATAATAGTACACTAGTTAGAGGCTTACAAATAGATGATCCTTTATAATATTTGTTGTCACCAAATTAGTTGAGATTTTGGTTGTATACACACATAATATGCATATATACTACATACATAATAAGATGGTGATCAAAGTTGGGTGCTTTTGTTACTTTTAAACATTATACAACTGCATGATCTATTCAAATATTTAATACCCTTCATCTATTTTAATAATACATGATGCTTGTTAATGTGAAATAATTATTGTTCATACTAATGTAAGTCAAGTTTTTACATACAACACTTGGAGAAATTATAAGTTGAAATCCTGTCACGTTGACATTCAGTTAGGATTTCAATGTCTTTAAAATTAAAAATAAATAAATAAATAAATAAAATAAACAATCTATGGTCTGATTTGAAAAATGAACATACTGCACAAATCTACAGGCTCAACCCTTTAATTTGATACGCGGTTCGTATTTTTACCATTGAATATTTGCTAAAATTACGGATGCACAGTTGAAAAAAAAAAAAAAAGCTTACATAAATAATATATAGATAAAGAATCGCAAACAAAATAGTTTTCCTAATTTAAAACAAAAATATATAAGCCTATATAAACCAAAATTTTTAATTGATTGGAGATACTATTTATTTGCTTTTGAATGATGATTTATATTAAATTTGTAGTTCATTGAAAACAATCTCTAATTTACTCACTTTCAAAGCTTGACCAGATGTAGTATGAACGAATCTCACATGAGAATGTATGGTATGCCATACATTGCCTTCAGTCTCTCGGTTTAGTATATCCTGCAGAAAACAAGTACAAATTCAAGACAAGAATTACAATAAAATAATAATTAAGAAAACATGTGGTTTCAAGTAAATCTCTAATGGAATTTTTAAAATTAACGAAAAAAGGGTCTTGATCATTTACAAACTAATTGAATCTTGTTTCATAACATTGTAAAGCATTATTTGTATGATTTCAATTAGAAAAATAAAGATTTAATTTACATCAAGTGTTCATGACTGAGCTATGAACACTTGATTTAAATCGGTTTACAAGATTCATAATCAATATAAAAATTTTGTTCAAATAATCGGAAAATAAAAATACTTCATCATAAGACAGTTGATTAAATGTATCAAAACTATGGTTGGGAAATTTCTATCAACTGAAAAATGCTCCTGGGACCCAAGAAGTTATGTGTCATCAATCAGAAAATATTAATTAAAAAAAAATAATAATAATACAGGAGGCATGAAACAGTGAAGCAAACAGTAGAAGATTGCAAAAAAGTTACTCAAAACACAAAATGTAATTATGAATATACAAGACTATGAAATTTAGTGGCACTTAAACAAAAATAGGGGAAAATCATCGATTTCAGAAAATAAAATAGCTATCTACATTAGAAAAAATGAATTTAATCAATTAATGAATGCAATCAATCAATAAATACATCAACTGTCTTCTGTTTTTACTAACAAAGAAATTTTAGTTTTAGATTGCAACATCAAGTTCATGTGTGTGAACAAAGATAAATAAGAGACAAAACTGAAGGGACTCCAGCAAAGTCCAGGTGACATGAAGTTTAACAGTACTGAAAAGAGGGATTCAAGCAATAAAAATTAATTTTAATAGTGCTTTAAATCAATTAAAAAAAAGTGTAAACATTTTAAAATTCAATTTATTTCCTTAAATAATTAAACATTTGATAAAATTAGATGATGGTATATTAGCTTTATTGATTTGCACAATACATATTATGGATTATTTCCCCTAATTTTATGCACCTGTCACTATTCACAAAATAGACAACATCTACTTAATGAGATAAAATAGATCCAAGTCATCTTAAATATAAAGTACACATTTTTCTACTCAGAAAAACCTTTTGAATTTCGTTCTGAAAATATTGTTCCTCCCAATTTCTTCTGAATCTATTTCAGAAGAAATAGATTTACTTGGAGTTCTAAAGAAAGTTACATTCATACATCAACTATTGAAGCGACTTCTCCAATTGCTAATTAAAACTATGTTTAAAGAATAAGTAAACCTTAAATTTCATCTCATTTTTTACTAATAAAATGATGCAGCAAAAATATTTACCTTATTCCTAGAATGTGTGATAAATTATGAAGACATAATGATTCAAATGTAAATGTAGGCTAATTGAATATGTTTTACCAGGAGACTGAATCTGTCTCTCAGAAGAGGGGAGGGGGGGGGGGGGGAAGACTCAATTAAAATATACATGAAGTATATGGCATTCATGAATTGTCAGTTGATTACCAATTCCTGTACATGTTCTCTCACATTAGTTCATGGAATCATAACCAAGTGAAGTATAATATGATATTTATAGATGTAATTTCTATGTTCTGTTGAGAGTTGATTCTCAAATGATTACAGTTAATATCGATAAGTAGTGCTTTAGAGATTGGTAAATAGGTATGTATGACTGAGGTCAGGATTAGTTCATCTGCAGCAATTCAGTCCCAGTTCAGTTTAAGATCAATTGATAATTAGTCAGCAGGTCCAACAATGTGCCACTTACTATTCCAGTGACTGCCAGAACTGCCGCCGTGTTCATGCGGAGTACGATCACGTTAAACATGTGGGTCCGTAAGTCCTTCCGAGAGGTTGGTGGTAGGGGAAGGAGGGTACGATCCCTGTGGATGCCTCCCCCACTGGGTTCCGGTCTAAATTGGCTGGCACTTCCCGGCTGTCCAAACAGTTACCTTACACCTTTCTGGTAGGTCGGACGGTCTGGGTCTCAACAACAACAACATATCCAGAAGTTAAGGATACACAAAGTACTACAATTAGTTTTATAAATTGATTAGTAACAAAAGCTAAAAGTGCTGTAATGGAGTCAGAACACACAAATAAAGTTTTGCCAGGAGATTGCAAACAGATTCTGTGACTGTTGATTCAAGAAGGGTAACTTGTTAAAAAAATTTTTTTAAACTTTTAGTGTTTTTATGAATTTTGGGATTAACTGCTTCACCTTTACAGACTGAAAATGTTATTATAGTATAGTTTCATGGTTGGAATAGTCATTATCAAGAGCAATTTGAAATATGTTTATGTAGCTGTCTATGGCAATCTTTTAAAAGCTGTAATCATTTACCTTAGAATAAATTTTCTAGTCTCTTATAAAAGAAGCTTCTGTTTATGTTCATTGTCTGGGCATGACTAGTGGTCACACACGGCAGTAAATCAAACTTTATTTTTGAACATTTCATGTAAAACTGCCACTAAATTTGGTGTAAATAAAATGAAAATAAAAATACACCAAATGTGCATTCTAAATAACAAAATTTATAATTAGTAGTATATAAATAGGCTTGTGAAGGATGAATTAAACATACCTAAATAGAGCCTTTCTAAATGAGTAGTGGACTGTATTTCTATAAAAGAAGAACTTCAGTAATACTTATCCATACCTTTATTACAAACTATTTATATTAACAACCGAGAACAACGAGCCAATTTCTCGTGTCACCTAACGCCACAAGTTTTATTCCAAAAACTACAATTTCGCTTTTTCAAAACCAGCAACCCGCTGCTTGGCGCTCGCCAAACAAGAACACTTGGCGTCTTTCATACATACTTACGGGCTCCAACATTCCGCCCGGCGTTGAAATGTCAATTTCAAGGAATGAATAAGTACAAGTATGAAAATCAAAAAATTAAATCAAATTGCAACTAATAATACAATCACAATAAGAACCACAATAATCATAAATAATACAAGAAGTAATTGAAAATAATTCAAGGAGACATTTTAACCATAATCACAAAATGTAGTTACATTATCTGAATTAAGACATTAATTTTCCATAGGCAAAACAGCTATTTTTGAAATGGGTCTCTTGTATATTCCCTTTAGTGTCTTTACATTGACAACTCTAACTTTATTGTCCAAGCCCAAAAATGTCTCAACTATTCTGCCTAAAACCCATTTGCAGGAAGGTAAATTATCTTCCTTTACTACAACCATATCACCAACCCTTAGATTATTTTTTATAATCATCCACTTATTTCTTTGTTGCAACGTACTTAAATAATTGTTTTGCCATCTTTTCCATATTGTTTGACACATTTTAGTTGTTCTTTTCCACAAATGTAATCGGTTATCATCAATTTCTGTCAAAGTGGGTTCTACAATAGCAGTGATTGGTCTACCAATAAGAAAATGCCCAGGAGTCAATACTTCCAAGTCATCAATGTCCGTGGTCAAGGGAGTAAGTGGCCGAGAATTCAAAATTTCTTCTATTTGAGTGGTTATAGTTAAAAATTCTTCATATGTCAATTTAGCATCTCCCACCACGCGTTTTAAATGATACTTGAAGGACTTGACTCCTGCCTCCCAGAGACCTCCAAAGTTGGGAGCTCTGGGAGGAAGGAATTTCCAAAGTATAGATTCCGAAGACAAAAAATTGGCAAGATTGACATCAGGTTTGGTTACCAGATTATGTAACTTCTTAAGTTCTATATTAGTACCCACAAAATTCTTTGCGTTATCACTAAAGATAGTCGTCGCCTTTCCTCGTCTAGCAAAAAATCTTTTCAAGGTGGCAATAAATGCTTCAGAAGATAAGTCACATACAATATCCAAATGAACTGCCTTGGTAACCATACATACAAATATACAAACATAAATCTTATGATAAATCCCTTTACGTTGACCCCTATATTTAATCAAAAATGGTCCACAAAAATCCACCCCTGTGCAATTAAATGGAAAATTTACATTTACCCTTTCCTTTGGTAAATCACCCATAATTTGTTCTGCTATTAGAGGTTTGACCTTAAAGCAAGTAATACAATTATGCACAATCCTTCTACATGTGGTTCTGCCATTTAAAGGCCAAAATTCCCTACGAATACAATATAATAAATTTTGAGGTCCAACATGTAGATATTTTTTGTGATAACTCTCAATAATCATTTCAGTGAGTTTATGCTTGGCAGGCAATAAAATGGGATGTTTTTGAGTATCAGCTATATGAGAATTTTGGAGACGACCTCCTACTCTCAAAACATTATTTTGATCCAAATAAGGGTTTAAGTTTCTTACCTTTCCAGTTGGAGATTTACCTTTCTGAATGTTAGCTATGTCATCAGTAAATACCCGTTCTTGAACACAACGAACTAAAAATAACGTTGCATGTTTAAGTTCGTTACTGGAGAGGGGTCCACAAAGCTTACCCAATGGATTTTTTAAGTTATGGGTAAATCTGAAAATGAAACTTAAAATGCGAATTAATTTAACATAATTATTTGAAATATTGAGAATAGAATCTGAAAACAGAGAGTTCAAGTTCAAAGTCAGTGTCACATCAGTCACTTTCTTAAATTCCTGGCTATACAGTTCATCAGATGGGGAATAATGTCTATCAACAATTACCAGCCTTCCCTGATGAAGAAATTCCGGGCCATACCACCACAAGGTATTCTCACCAATCTGATCAGGGTCGAGTCCTCGAGACACCAAGTCCGCTGGGTTCTCTGCAGACCTCACATGTTGCCATTGAAAATTCTGAGTAAGCTCCTGAATGCGTGAGATTCTATTGGACACGAACACTTTCAACAGATGGGGCGATGAATCAATCCAAGCTAACACTATTGAAGAATCGGTATAAAGGTAAACTCTGTCAATTTTTAGTTTTAATGAAGTCAGTATTTTTGACACAAGCCTTGAAAGTAATTCTGCTGCACACAGCTCAAGACGCGGTATGGTTAGCACCTTGAGAGGTGCAACTCGTGACTTACTGCACAGAAGGTTGACCTTCACTTCATTTAAGTTGGTCACACAACGAATATACACTGACGCGCCGTAAGCATCTTTACATGTGTCAGAGAATCCATGAATTTCTATTTCCTTAACCGAATCTGCAAGAAGATATCTGTTGATTTTCACATGTCTCAATTTCGGTAAGGCCTGTAAAAACTTTTCCCATTTTCTTTTTTCTTTTTGTGGAAGTTCCTGGTCCCACCCAATCTTTAAATGCCACAAAGTTTGTAAAAATATCTTTGCTTTTACTATGACTGGACCTAAAAATCCCAAAGGATCAAACAATCTAGCAATGTCTGATAAGACAGAGCGCTTAGTAGTTGCGTTTGAATAAGATGAAACTGTAAAACTAAAATCGTCCTTCTTTGGGTTCCATCTTAAACCAAGTGTTTTCACAGTGTCCATATCAGATTCTTCTTCAAAGTGATATTCTTGGTCACTGAAAGAAACTTGTTCAAGCAATAGTTTCTCATTGGAGCACCATTTGTGCAAGACCATTCCTCCAGACTTTAACATTGCAATTAACTGTTGTTGTAGTTCAGTAGCTGTACCAAGATTATCAGTTCCAGACAAAATATCATCGACGTAAAAGTCAGTTAAAGCAGCCGCAGACGCTAATGGATAATTGTCCCTTTCATCTGTAGCTAATTGTTTCAAGACTCGAGTGGCCAAAAATGGTGCACACGCAGTACCATAAGTCACAGTTAGCAGTTCAAACAATTTCGTTTCCTCAGTAAAGCCTCTTTTCCAAAGAATGCATTGCAAGTGACGCTGTTTGGGATGAACCCAAATCTGCCTATACATTTTCTTTACGTCTGCCGTAAAGGCAAATTTATGCTTCCGAAATCGCAATAGTATAGAGAACAGGTCCTCTTGAACTACCCCTCCCTTGTACAAGCAGTTGTTCAGGGAACTTCCAGTAGTGGAAGGTGCTGAAGCATCGAAAACGACGCGCAATTTTGTGGTACTACTATCAGCCTTGTAAATCCCGTGATGGGGCATAACATAGATAGAGTCTTCTGTAATCGTCTCCCTTACTTCACGCATGTGTCCTAGCCTCTCATATTCGTTCATAAAGTTACTGTAAAGGACAGCTAATTCAGGGTTTTTATCCAATCGATACCATAAACTATTCAATCTTTTCCTAGCGGATTGTATAGAACTGCCAAGTTCAGCATTTTCCTTAATAGGAAGACTCACTGTATATCTCCCTGTTACATCTCTACTATGAGTTTTTAAAAAATGTTCTTCGCAATGTAACTCTTTATTTTTTGAACAAGGAGGATCTGAAACTGTTTCTATTTCCCAAAACCTTTGTACGATATCTTCTAACTTATTTATCTGAGAGACCAACCCACAGTGTTGTCTTTTCTCAACTCTACCTTCCACGGCTCCACTTATTACGTAACCAAAAACAGTATCTTGGAATGTAACGGACTGAGTGGAACGAATTTTGTTACTCTTTAAAATTTCAAAAAATAGCTCTGCACCAATCAATAAATCCACCTTCCCCGGTTCGAAGAACCTTGGGTCAGCTAGTGTTATATTCGGTGGAATTTTTAACTCTTTCGTATCCAAATATGTATCAGGCATCATCTCTGTAATTTTAGGGATAATTAAAAGGTCAATCGTTGCAGAAAATGATCCATTCGAATTCGAAATACTCGTACTTGTTTTTCTTTTTACATTTATCAAGCAATCTGTTAACCCTGTGACTGGGATATTTATTCTTTCCTTTCGTAAACCAAGTGCATTTGCGAAATCAGAGCTTATGCAATTAATTTGGCTCCCAGAGTCAAGAATACCTCTTCCTTTTACGTAATTACCCCTTCCATCTCTAATATAAATAACTGCTGTTGCTAGAATTATTTTCTTTTTCTCCGTTACAAAACAAGACGTTAATATTCGTGCCGACTCATCGCCGCCAATGTTTACTTGATTCGAGTTCTCAGCATCGGAATTCTGATCCATTTCAAACGAAGTGGGGAGAGTAGTAGGCTTCATTAACTTTACATCTGTTTTATGCAATAACGAATGGTGTTTAGATTTACAAGTGTTGCACACAAATTGAGATCGGCAAACCGCCACTTTATGGTATCCAAAGCAATTCAAACATAATTTATTTTTTCTAACTATTTCGTATCTTTCTTGAGGGGAAAGTTTCAGAAACATTTCACATTTATGTAATGAATGAGAGTATTTACACAAAATGCATTCTGGGGTATTATTACTACTAGATTTCACCATCAAACTTCTGGATTTATTTCCTTGATCATAATTGATCATTTTAGGTTTATTCGAAATGTTACGATTGATACTGTCTAAAACTTGACATCTTTTCTCAAGAAAATCTATGAGTTCTTCAAAAACAGGAACCTCATTAGTTTTCAAAGTTAGTTCGAATTGTTTCCGACTTTCGCGATCTAATTTTTGAAGAAGTATATTGATAAGTAAGGCATCCGAAAGAATATCTCGATCAAATTTTAAGCTCTTCAATGCTCTCAAATTCTTATTAACACAGTCTAGTAATTTGCGCAAATCTCTAGCTGATTCTTGTGTTAATTTTTCGTAATTAATGATGCCTTTGATATGCGTATCCACGATTGCTCTTTTATTTTCGTACCTATTTTCAAGTGCTTGAAACAGAGAACTGTACGTATCATCGACAGTTTCGATATGCTTTGCTTCCCCCTTCAAAGCTGCATGCAAATAATAAATTTTTTGATTGTCCGTTAATTTTGGATTATCTTCAATTAAGCTCTTAAATTGGGATTTGAAGCAACTCCACTCTTCATATTTGCCAGAAAAAATTGGCAGTGGAATTTCGGGCAATTTTACGGATATAGTTCCAGCAAGATCATTACTAATGGGAACACTAGTGTTCGGAACAACAGAGAGTGTACTAGCTATCTTAAATTGATGTAAGGAAGTTTTCAAACTCACCTCCAAATTCTGCAGTTCCTCATCGACTTCTGACAGTTGGCCTTCAATTTCTTCAAGATGTTCTTCTTGAACATTTGAGTAATAATCCAGTTTTAAGGCTTCAAATTTTATTTGCAAGCGTTCTAAAGCTTCCAACCGGGCACTAATCACCGCTTCATTCTTTTCATCGGAGACTAGGGCAGCTGCAAATTTTGTGATTTGCCCTTTGATATTTCCGCGTTTTCGATTCAAAATTGTTATTTCTGACATCTTAGCTACAAATGAATATCAATCTAAACTATAAAAACAACACCAATGTGCTTGACGATTTTGTACGGAAAGTATTACGATTCCATAGGTATCTCCGCGAGCGGACCACAAATGAAGGATGAATTAAACATACCTAAATAGAGCCTTTCTAAATGAGTAGTGGACTGTATTTCTATAAAAGAAGAACTTCAGTAATACTTATCCATACCTTTATTACAAACTATTTATATTAACAACCGAGAACAACGAGCCAATTTCTCGTGTCACCTAACGCCACAAGTTTTATTCCAAAAACTACAATTTCGCTTTTTCAAAACCAGCAACCCGCTGCTTGGCGCTCGCCAAACAAGAACACTTGGCGTCTTTCATACATACTTACGGGCTCCAACAGCTTGTATGGTCAAAACTCTTGATATGAAATGGGGTAATCTGAGTAATGATTATGCAATCAAAAATTAAATTGATTACTAATAGAAAATTACAATTGTAAATTCTACTGAGAATAAAACTTTCAATAGAAATACTATAACTTTTAATATAGTGACAAAACTTACCACTTTCCAAAGATTTTGAGCTGGAAAAGAAATATTATAATCCACATAACAGGACACTTCTTGATTTTGAGGTGACATTGGAGCAGCAACATCATGACTGTAAAAAGCAAGCAAAACAATTTGTAACATCTAAATAGTAAGCATATATACACGCCTCATTAAATACATACAACATGCTAAATTGAGCATAACAGTAACTCACTGAAAATAAATATTTTTAGCCAGGAAATATAGGAGAATTGTTCATTTAAATAGGTATGAAGAAATTTTAGTCTGCTGGCCTAGTAAAATTTCTATTTCTCTAAAGATACTTTTGGACATGACCATACAAGATACACACTACCCGACACAGAAAATGCAACACCATCAAAGAGCGAATGGAATGTGATGATAAAGGAAACACAAACGGAGATGACATATATAAATAAGTGATGTTAATTCCAGAAGAATAATGTAATACAGTAATGGCATAGATAGGGTGATTAGTAGGCGGTAGGACCACCTCTTGCGGCGATACAAGCAGCAACCCTTAGAGGAACAGATGCAATGAGCATGCGGATAGTTTCCTGAGGGATGGATGACCATATGCCTTCAACCATACTCCACAGGTCATCCTCTGCTTGAGGTGGGGACAGGACAGTCAAATGGCAGCCAATCACGTCCCAAACATGCTCGATGGATAACAGATCTGAAGACAGCGGAGGTCAAGGAAGCACCTAGATATCTTGCAAGGCTTGTCTGCTGATGGTTGCCATGTGCGGTCATACATTATCTTGCTGGAAAACAGCATTTTGCAACCGCTGAAGGTAGGGCAGTGCAACGGGCTGCAGCACCTCATCCACAGACTGTCGTGCCATCATTGTGCCTCTGATAAGAACCTGACGTGACTGGCTATTGAAGCTGATGGCACCTTAAACCATGATGCCACGTTGTCGAGCAGTATAGAGTTCAACAGTGGCCGCAGGATTGGATTTATTTCCACGTCAACTCCAGACTCTCACATGGCAAATGTCATTCGACAAACAGAACCGAGACTCACTGACCACTACCTTGTCTCATTCAGTCGTCCAAGAGGCTCGGGCCTGACACCATTGCAATTTTTCACGTCGGTGTCTTGTCGTCAATGGTATGCTCCGTAAAGGATGGTTTGAGTACAAGTTACTTTTGGTCAACCATCGAGAAACAGTTCTCGCTGATATTGGAACACCCAATGTACACTGCAAATTCTGCAGAATGTTGACAGTTGTCACTTGTGGGGGTGTCAATCAATGTATGCTGACATACGTCTGGATGGACCTGTACCACTGCGATGATTCAAATGCCCTTCTTCAATCCACCTTCTCCAAATCTGTTGCAGAGTAGATTCATATATCCGTGTTTCAGCGGCGATACGCCGTTACGAACACCCAGCCATATGTAGGCCTAAAATGAATCCCCTCGCACGATTGTCCAGTCCAAATGCTGAAACGGACTTCGGAGTGTTATTGGTCAGGCATCTCTTCAACAACATGTATCTACAGAAATGAAAAACAGGTTGGAAAACGGGTTTCCATTGATGACGGACAGTAACAACTGTCCATCCTTTTTCTCTTGTGCTCTAATGAAGTGACCTACTTGCATTTCATATCATTTGCATACATCGGCCAGCTGCGTTTATCTTGTAATTTGCATAATAATATGGCTAAAACTTCATGGCTTTGCATTTCTATGTCGGGTAGTATATAAGTGCAACATAATGATGGTTATTATACTTGTTCTTTAATATGCACAATTTTATTCATTCAAACATTGCACATTTATATTTTCATAATACAGTAGTGCCCCATATCTGAGGATAATACATTCTAAGGCATACTGCAGTTATGCGAAACTGCGGATAATATCGAAAGTTATATGTAACTTGGCATATATAATATGACATGCAATATACATAAATACGGTAATGTTTAATTGATAAATTTTGCTCAGTAAGACATTACCAACATTAAATAAATAATAAAATGTATATTCTGTACACTGCACATTTTTTTCTCTCTCTCTTGAATGTATGAAAGTAAGGGATTTTGGCATTTTAGCCTAATTCTCAAGAGATGATAGAGCAATGAAAAAAATACAGAACACTTGTACTGTATAGTATTGTAAGTAGTTTTAAGGGATGATATAACAGACCAATAAAAATAATTTATTTCCATTAAAGCACTGTTTGAGCAATGAAATAATGTGTTATTGTTATACATTTTATAATAGGTATGTTATATTATACATTTGTACATACCTATACAAATATAACCTGCAATAAAAAATATTCGTACAAAAATAGTCTGCCATTTTGCTTAAAAAAGTATACCCAGTTTTGGTTTAAAACTACTGAACCATTTATTTCTTTAATTTTTCAAGCCATGGGGAATAACAGATACTGAATCAGCGGATACAGGGGCACGACTGTAATGTTTTACCCAATTCAAAACTTCTTTCTAAAAATATCAATTGTCATATTATTGGGCTTAAAAGTTAAGAATAGTTGTAATTAAACATAGTTTTACAGGCTGTGACAATTTTTTTATACATCAAATCTCAGATAAATTCATAAACAAGCTCTAAAATATTTTTCTTAAAATGGTAAACTAATTGAAATAATA
Organism: Amaurobius ferox; assembly: GCA_951213105.1. NCBI lineage: Eukaryota > Metazoa > Arthropoda > Arachnida > Araneae > Amaurobiidae > Amaurobius > Amaurobius ferox. Next base: position 134,252,296 of record OX578135.1, on the reverse strand, counting down.
TTTAAATACATCATGAAACTTTTTGGCAGAATATTGATAAATGCTTACCTATTTAAAGCACGGCTTGTCATTCCATGGATCAGCTGGACAATGTCCCCATGTTTAATTTTATCAATGGGATCCGATACAACCAAATCATTTCTAATAAATAAATACATAAAGTCATAAAAATGTACTAAAATTACGAAATTGCATAAAAATTGGAAAACAATTTGTCAAGAGGCATGGAAATGACAATTTAAGTACTTAAGTGATAAGAGATAGCTAAATACTGCTAATTCAAGACTACATATTATAAGAGTTATTTAGGTACTTATTGGTTATAGGGGCCATGGGTTAGCGACTGCTTTTCCAAGTTGTCGCCAACATGAACATTGGCGATATAATCCGATACGACAAATTCACTACAAACACAACTTGATGAACACTAAATGGAATCCTAGATCCCGAGAACCGATTCATCATGCAAAGACTGACAGTACGCCGACAACCAACGATGTTACACCTCCAGTGCCATTTCTTGCGTAGTTGCAGTCGCATGGCATGACAGTTTAGACAAAAGCAGTGTTGCAGTAAAATTTCCTTCTGTTGAAAGAACCTCATAGCGTCTTCGTTCATAGGCAAATTCCAGATTTTCATCATTGCAGCAAAATAGTAGAAGAATCTAGCTAACAGTATAACAGGAATAAAATGGCACTAAATTCAAACTAACGGCTATCAACAGGTTGCCGATATTCCAAATTAACGCCACCTACTTATAATATCAGCAACCGGTATAAACCAGAATTTTAGCGTGGTCTCCATGTGTTGCCATGTTTGGCTTCACGGTCCCTATAACCAATAAGTACCATTAAGACTGTAGGGTTCATACTCAAACTTAGAAAGTAAATTTTCTAAGATTTCCTGAAATTTTTTTGCAAACTTCTAGAGTCTGCATTTTGTAGTACATTATCATTTTATTTAAAGAAATAAATTCAAACTAGCTGTACCCATATCCCTTTCGCGATGATCGGCACGCCCACGTGCCAGCTGCGAACTTGCATTCAAGGATGAACGGCATGCACTCGGGCCGGAGGAAATTTTACCGCAGGCGGATAGTGGCACCTATACGTGCCACCACGCGGAACGTTTTAATTTGTCTACTAGATGGCGTTCCATGTCCGTGGAACTAACTCCAATGTATTTTGCAGAGGCATGACCTTGGCAGAAGAGGATCGAATGAATTATTTCTCCATTTGGAGCGGTGAAAATCATTTTGTAATATAAACAAACAGAGCAATTCTCGTAGCATCAACAATTTTATAATTGAGTTATTTTTATTTCAGCGTTATGATTTCGTTGGTGAATCATAGGAATATAAGAGAGTATTTTTTTTTGTTTGAGTTTTAGAGGCAGTGAAATTATTAGTTTATTTCGAATAAAAGAATGGGAGCAACTAACGAGTATTTTGTATTCAGATTTGTATGAAAATTATACATCAAATAGAACATAAATATTTCTTTTATTCCTGAAAAAAGTAGATTTCTGTGTTGAATAGGTGATTTTTAGTGAATTTTTTTCCGAGAGTTAGGCTTAGCGCAAAAAATGCGCCGTCCTTTGGGACCAGTTCGGAAGCAAAGCGCTTCGTCCTTTGGGCCGCCACAGCTCTAAAATGCCGCCGTCCCGAAAGGGATATAGAACATCTGTGCTCTAGGTATCTGTGAAATTTGTAACAATAGGACTCTGAAAATAACAATTTAATTGGATCTAAGTTTTGTATTTTTTCTTTGGCTGAGCCTATTTTCAATATTTTTTTCAGGCTGTCAAAAGTATATCAGCTTCATTTTTCAATGCTTTTCTTTCAATAGCTTCATCAGCACTTTTAAATGGTACTCTATGTTTTTCTATATGTATTATGACATAGTATAACTAACTTCCCATCTTAAAGCATCTCAAAATCAATTAGAAAACATTAAATCATTTTGGTAAAACACTAAATAAAAAGAGTAATTTTTAAATGTTTAATTTGTTGCCAATCGACAAAAGTGTTTAGAAAGCTTTGTATAAAACAGCATATCATCATTTCCTCTACAATCCCATGCATCAAACAATATGATTTTATAACTCTATACATCAAACAATCTATCTATCTATCTATATATATATATATATAAAGCTTGGGTACATAAATGTATTATGCGGAAAAAGGACCTAAGTTTGCCGAATAACAATGAGTTTAGCCTTAATTTCATTATTTAAAACATGAAGGTAAAAAAAAATTGTATCTCAATAGTTTAGAAATTTCATTAAAGCTTTTTATTTACTTATAAATTATTTTATTTATTTACTTAGGTATAAAACAGCATATCATCATCTTCTCTCCAACTCCATTAAGCAATATAATGTAACAAAGTTTTTGTATAACGAACCTGCTTTTGGGTTTTCACAATTTGGAAATGAATTGTATAAAAAAAACAATTTGAATCTTTCAAGACAAGATAATGAAAGCTTTTTTCAGGTTCTAAGCGAACTTTGCTAGGCCTTTTTTTTATGGGGAAAAATAATGTAATTTTCTATGACTTTTATCCCTGAGATGTTAAGTAAAATTTAAATTACATGAGGATTCCAGGTTTTTCCTAGTGCATAAGAACCCTAGATTGCTAAATAAGCCCTCTCATATTTTCTAATAACAGTTAGATAAAACCAAACTACCTCTAAATATTCTGGTTGTATATTGTATGTGTGAATCAGACATTTTCCTGAGAAAGACTTGAAGTTTGATATGTGAATATATAAGTTTGTCATGAGGTCAGTCAGAAGAGTATTGAGATCACATGAGTAGACCATGCAGGCCACTTTACATCATAGGCTTCCATCCATTAACAGTAGAAAAAAATATTTAATACCAATAGAAAGAAAGTTCTTTAGAATAAATCATTCACATTTAGTGTTAAGGAATGAGCCATCTGGTGGCTCAGTCTACTGTTTGGGCGATCTTATGGAAGGTTAGTCAACATAACTTATTTCTCATGAGGCCATTAGTAAACAATTTAAGTCTGCATATGTAATGAGACTAGTGAAAATGTTTACTGTAAACATGCAACTTGTTTCCCATTAGGACAGTCAGTAAAGAATCTAAGGCTATGTATGAGATGACATATATGAAGTTTTATACTTTAAGCATACTGCCCCCCCCCCTCCCCCCCTGAAACCACTTAGTAAAAGATGTGAGATCAAGTATAAGATGAGGTCAGTCAAGTGCTGTAAATATGTAACTTATTCTTATGCAGACAGTTTGCAGAGAATTTGAATTTGCAGTCAAATTTTGTGCTGTAAGCATACCACTTTTTTCCATGAGATCAGTTAGTAAAGAATTTGAGGCTGCATTTGAGATGAGATTAGTCAAATTTGTACAATAAGTATGCAACTTGTTTCATATGATATTAGTAAAAGTTTTCATATTGCATATGAGATGAGACTAGTTAAATTTTCAAATTTTTACTGCAAGTATATAACTTATTTCCAATGAAGACAGTAAAGAATTTGAGGCTGTATGAGGTGTGTTCATCAATTTTTCCTGGACCACTTTATTGTCAGTCTGCTAATGTATATCGAATTTCACTGCATTAGGCAGAGAAAACTGGAAGACATAGTTTTATAAAGGAGTTGTATACCAATGCCCTATTATTTTCTGCTGACATTCATGTACAAGCCCCAATCAACTTACTCAGTTTTATTTAAAAAAAAATTAATATAGTTTACAACTGCATAGTTCTTGATTCCTTGAAATTTTTAGATTAATCGAGTGGGCTAGATTGATTGAGATCTTTCAAATGCTAATTCTGTACAAAGTTATAGGGATGTAAAGAAAAGAAATTAAGTCATTACATTTATATGAAATTTCCATGTTAATTTGCAATAATAGTATCTTAAATAGATGAACACATTTGAAAATATAATAAAGAATTATAGGCAAGGTAATTTCCACATCATACATGCAGTTTTAATTTTAAAATTTAAATAGCATGTTTTTGTATTGGATTAAAAAATTAATTTGGAGACTTTTTTTAAGATTAATTGAAAGAAAAAGCATTGAGATTCCTTCAAAAACATCTGACATGTCTGCAAAAGTTAAATACTAGTTCTCCAAAATATAAATGGCTTTGAAATATCAGTAGAAACATCAATCTGCATTTTGGATAACTAAAGCACTTGACTTCTACTTTCTACACCTCATACATTTTTGGGAAATATTAAACAACATGCCTGGATAAAATATAAAATAAGTAAAACATAAATTATGAAAATCAAATATGACTTACACTTCAGGCCTTTTGACAATCCACCAATTGTTGACATCTTTGAAGCTGTAGCATGACACCTAAAGCATGAGTGATCAGCATTTACAAACAACATTAAATGTAAAAAAAATAAAAAAAATAAAATATTATTTCTTAATAATACAGAAAAAATAAACTGGCCTAAACAGGCTAGACTCTTTTTTAAATTAAGGATAAAATATATAATTAACCTTTTTCATTATCACTCATCTGAAGAAAAAATCACATAAATTGTATTAAAATTTTAAAATATCAGGAAGAGATAAGTGCTCCTTATTCTTGCTCTAAGCTGTTAGATGCTACACAATACTAACTAATACGAGGGTCACACTGAAAATTTTGAGATACGGCTAAATGGTACAAGTTAAACTTATCAACTCTTAGGAGTGTTCAAAGTACTCCCCTCCAACACCAATGTACTTTTGTAGGCGAATTTTCCAAAGATTAAATGCTTCAAGCCATCCATTTCTCGGAATCAATGAAAAATATGCTTTTATAGCCTCATCAATCTCATCTTCGAAATGAAAACGATGCCTATGTAAATTTTTTTTTTATTAAAAAATAGCCAAAAGTCACACATAGCAAGATCAGGAGAATACGGTGGATGTTCTATCAGTTTGATTTTGTTTGTTCAAGAAATTCGACTGTCATTCTTGCTGAATGACAGTCGAGTTCTTGCTGAATTAACAGATGAATTATCATGGTGAAGCATGAGTTCCCTAACAATCACTTCCTGAAGAATTTCTGGAAGACACTTAGTTGTTGTTGTTGTTGAGACCCAGACCGTCAGACCTACCAGAAAGGTGTAAGAGACACTTAGTTGTGTACCAGTTAGCTGTAACTGTCTTCTGTCCCCCTAACGCTATGGCTTTGACCAGACCTATACTTCTGAAGAACACGGCATACATTGCATTTTTCATTGCTCATTGTCTTTTCAACATTGTTGGTTTGGGGTCATCTTCAAAGACCCATACTTTACTTTCTTGACGTGTTGGAACATTAAAAAACGGTATATACGTTTTATCACCAGTTATGATTTTAGAAATAATGCAGTGTCCACCAGCATAAAGTAATTTTAGGGTCTCTTTACTGATTCGGACATGCTCCGCTTTTTGGTGTTCTGTTAAATTATGGGGGATTCAGCGACAAACTAATTTCTTCATATGTAGTTCTTCATGAATAATTTTATGTATAGCTGCGGATCCAATGTTAAGTTCCCTCTGTATCATTTGATAGGTATAGCAATTATCATCGATTAACATTTTTTGAGTGGCCTACACATTTCCTGGGATTGCAGCTGACAAAAGTCTTCCTATGTGTTCTTCATGCAGGAGAGAATTTCAACCTCTTCTAAATTCTGCAAACCATCTGAATAGAGTGGCATGAGATGGAGCATCATTTCCATATGCTAATTGTAGACATTAAAGACATTCTTCTTGATTTAGTCCCACTTTAAAATCATAGAAAATCATAGCTCAACAATGCTCTCGCATCAACTCCATTTTCTTTTCTTTCAAAATTTATTCTACGATAGTTAAATTGTAATTGTTGCCACAAATTATTGTTTGTGAACAGAAAAGAGTTCAAATTTAAATATTCAACCAAAAAATTATTTCTAGCGCATATAGTCTGCCCCTGACTCAAAAATTTCAGTGTGACCCTCGTATGCATACTGTTACAGTTACTAATAACATACTGACAGGTTTATAATTAATATACATATTGACAGATTTAACACAAGAAAAGCTATAAAAATATCTCTGTAGGACCAATTATCCCAAAACCTCTGGACAAACAATGTTTCGGATTTCCAAATATTCCAGATTTTAAATCTATTATAAAAGATGCAGGATTTAAATCAGAATTACAGAAGGGGGACTTACCATATTACCTATTTTGTACTGACAATTATTTAATTTATACTTGTAGTCAATTTAAAAAGCTGGAAAACAAGGATTATGTGATTTTTTTACATGAGTGCTGCACAGTGGTTAAAATAAATTGTAAACTACCAAGAATTTGAGCAGTAAAAATAAAAACCAGTTCAGAGTGGTTAGACAATTTTACTGTATGACCAATTTTTGGATAGAATTTATTACAACAGTATTCAAGGTTACCTACTGTTGTAACTAAGGACATTTTAAAACTCCTTGGTTGTAACGATCCCCCCCCCCCCCCACACACACACACAGAATGCAAGATATTTCCAGAGAAAGAGGGGAAAAAATTGCTTTTTTCCTCATGTGAGTGCACATGCATTGAAAAAATAAAATAATAAAGTTCTGGATTTCGGGTCCTTCCGGAATTCAGCATTTGTTGTAAACAATATATACATACAATATTAAAGGTCCAGGTTATCTAAAAGTGGTGACAAATTTGATGAAATATGGAAAAATTGGCAAGTTCTGGAAATTTCTAGAAACAAAGTGATTGGGATAGAATTTCATAAGTTAACTGCGTTTTTTTTTAGATCTTTCTACAGAGGGTATATATTGAGTTATGAACAGTTGACATGATTTAAGTAAAACTGAATTGCGAATTTATCAGTGTTTTGAGACTACAATATTCTTGTTTATGAATTAGTTGAGCACTTAATTGTTCATTTTTCGTATCTAATTATAATTTTGTGACTGTGTTAGATAACTGGATAGGTATTAGCTGTATCTTGTTCCTGTTTATGCTTATTATTGCTTTGGAATAAAGTTTAGGTTATCCAGAAATTCAGACTCATTCTTGAATCTTGAGAACACACCTACAATCCCAGAGGATATGGCAAAAACGATACAGGCTGCAGAAAAAAAAGATGATATCTTGAATGAATATCTTGTATTCTAATTATCCAATTGATAAGATTAATAAAACATAATGTTTCAGAAACTTAAAAATCTAAAATAAATAAAACTTTCATGTAAAGGTCTTTAAATATTTAATACCTTTACATGAAAGTTTTATTTATTACTGCAGAAAAAAAAGATGATATCTTGAATGAATATCTTGTATTCTAATTATCCAATTGATAAGATTAATAAAACATAATATTTCAGAAACTTAAAAATCTAAAATAAATAAAACTTTCATGTAAAGGTCTTTAAATATTTAATACACTTTACAATATTTAATATAAATTCTAAAAACTGCTGTTGCCAATTAACTTTTTATTCTCACTACTTACTTTTCATTTTTCAATTACAGAAAAAAAAAAAAAAAAAAAAAAAAAAAAAAAAAAAAACTAGAAAAAATTTCATTACAGCACTTCTTTGGGGGGTCACCAAACTGCACACATTAAAGCAGAAATTATTTTAATAGTTCAATTTTTCACTGAGCTAAAAATGTCTTGGAATAAATCAAAATTAAAGAAATTAAAACACTTTTTGCCATCTGTTAAAAAATTTCTATCACATAGCACAAAATTATTTTATACCAGGTTTCTTTTTATGCAACTAACAGCAAATGTACAAAAACATCATATTCAATCAGAGCTTTCTCACTTTTTATCCTAATGATGGAAATGGGACTTAGTGGATCAAGTGAAGCAGTCAAGTAAATTCTTTTGAATAAAAATGAATGTAAGATAGTGTTAATCTGATAATGAGAGCATGAAATAGTGTCATTCAAAGTGTCCCCTTTTACTTTCCCTACAATATATGTTAATGTATAGGGAATGCATTAGAATTGTGTAAAAAATCGCAACTTGGGTTTTTGATGGATCTACATGTTTCGAGTACTCTAGAACCTCAAAAAACAATTTTTAGCCTGATGTCTTTCTGTTTGTGCAATGTATGTATTCACTTTAACTCAAAAACTAACTGATTAAATTTTGGAAAATTTGGTAGATACATTACTTTTGGCTTAATCTGGTGCTGATTATATTTTGGTACAATTTGAAAAAAAAAAAAAAACTATCTCTTGCAAAATGGCTTGCAAAAATTGTCAAAATCTAAAATAAAAGACTACATATGCTCAAATGTATCAATTAAATGTTTGTTTTATACAAAATTTTTGATAACAAAAAAATATGATCAAATCCATAACTCTAGGACTAACTGTTTCCAAGATATTTTAGTTTTTTCGTATTTTTGCAATGCCACCTTTGAAAATATATCCAGTCACTAAATGAAAACGAAAATTGAATTAAAACTGAAAATTCAGAGAAATTTCAAATAATTATCTGTATTATTTTATGCAATAAATAAATTATGAAAGAAAGAGAAAAATAACTTGAATCTGTAGAGAAAGTCATGTGCTGCTAACATCAGATTTTTTACTATTATTTGCACATCTAAGTAAGCACATTAAAACTTTGTTAATTTTATACAAAAGCAAACAAATACACAGATGAAGGTAGAAAATGGATTGTCTTAGTAAAATCCAAAGTAACTTTTGAAGTCTTCTTTATTTGATTAGAAATACTAGCTACAAAATGCTAAATTTAAATGAAGCCCTCTTCCCCCCCCCCCCCTTTAGATCTTGCTTAAAGTCATATATATAATTTCAATTTGTATTTCAAGAAGTTTTTGACAGAATATGCAACCTTTTAAATTATGAGGAAAGTGTTGTACTCTAGAGGAAAGAACACCGAACTATATACTGTTCGGCTCCCATGAATTGGCAGATAACCTTGGACAAGTCCACTTTGCTAGAGAAAAAGCTGGTGAACAAATGATCTGGGATGAGTCTAGGGAAAGGGTTGCCGAATGCAGAAACCTGTTTGAAGATCGCTTTTAGTGCATATTTAGCCAACTATTTGGAATTCAGGCATTGCACTTGCTACTATTACTATTTCTAATTTCTAACTTTTGCTTATTTAGCTTATTAGAGTCTGTGATATCTGTGAACCGTGCTTTTGTCCATAAATCTAAAAATAAAATGCCTGTAAATCTAAAAATAATATATTCCAAGGAACAAAATGTGGCTCACAAAGTCCTAAATTCTCCCCCTTTCTTAATAAAATTAAGTAATTTATAAAATATTATCAAAAGTCAAATTTTTATGCAAAATTAAGATATGTTCGAGGAAATTTCATATCACTTTCAAATATTGGAATTTCAAATATGACTATTTTTATTAATTCTATAAAATGTGCTAACTTCTGCATCCATTGTCCAAATGATGACCTATGAACAAGGATAATGCTTAGATTACATATTTAAAATTAAACAAATTTATTTAAAAATGAACAAATATTAATGCAACAGCAATAAAATGTGATGTATAAATATTACCGAAATACTTTTCAACACAGCACTTGGATCGAAAATTTTACTCTGTATTTTATAGAAGTTCAGCATTATATAAAGAGTAAAAAATTAGAGTGATAAAAATGTAAATATGTGTTTATGTCACTGTTTTCTTTTCCTTTTTGGAGATGAATCATTAATTCCAGGGTCTTTCCTAAAGAAAATTTTGTACTGCACAAGCGAGCACTATTGAGGGGGTTGGGGGGAGGGGGGGGGGGGGAGTTCATTTCTCGACAAGAAATTTCACACATGGTAATTTTAGTATATTCAGAAATTTTGCATCTCAGTGGGAGGAGGGGATTGCCATTCCTTGCGTAATGTCACAAAATTTAAGGTCTAATGAAGAATTGTCCAACTGGTGGCCCACAAATAAGGATAATGTTTAAGTATAGCATATTTAAAATTAAGTAAACTACTAAAATTTAATAAATAATAATTAAATTTATAAATATAACTGAAATAATATTTAACAAAACCAAAATCAAATCCAGCGATTGAATTGAGCTCAAAATTGCTCAACGTCATTGGATCCTAAATACTAGAACAAACTATATGATGAAAGCTAAAATTCACACTAAAGGTGCCCAGTGGAAGCCCGTTCTTCCCAGTACATTTCTACCAGTCAGTGAATTTAACAAATGGACTCATCCAAAATTATGTGACCTAACTGCCAACTTATGAGAGCCGAACAGTACCTAATTTTGCGTCAAATTTTACTCCTTCAAAGTTCTCCATTCACCTATGTTAAACAAATTCCCCTTTATTTAACATAAGTAAATGGAGATTTTTGAAGAGGCTGATTGGTTAAAATATCTTAAGAGTTTATATCTTAGTTAATAATGAAATAATTTCTCATTTATAAATTATCAATATATTTAACTGTGTAGATTTCTACTGGCTGCATTGAAGGACACCAAATAAATCCTAGTACACAGAATATAGCATGTTTGTGTTGAGTTGTTTCGAAATTTTTATGAATTAGAAATTTACAATTTACATTTTATTTATTTTTCCTGGCTCATAATTCTCAATTTCATAGCATTTGAATAATATACATATAAAGCATCAAGTTCACGGAAAAATTTGTTATAAAAAATTCTTCTGACTGCCTGTGAAACTACAGAATAGAATTTTTCCTGCACCATCTGACCAACTGTCAGTGGATTTCTTCATCATGCTGACTAATTTGATGGCCTCTGTTGAATCACTATAATAAAAATTTTGGAACTTTTAATTCCTTAATTATTAATTTTTATTTAATATACGAAATATTTTTGTTTGTTTTGTAAATTTAATTCTTTGAATTTAAAATTTCATACTTTTATTCTAAAATTCTTCATTATTACATTTCTACTTTATTACATTATTACATATCTAATGGGAATTTGTTTAACATAGGTGAATGGAGAACTTTGAAGGAATAAAATTTGAAGCAAAATTAGGTACTGTTCGGCTCCCGTGAGTTGGGAAAACTTATTTAGAAAATATATGTTTAATATTTTTCTAAAAATACTTTGTGAAAAGGAAATGTAAAAGATGTCAACTTATTTTTTAAACTAATTCTTTAATTAAACTAAGGTTTGTTGCTAACTTCGAAAATTCTAATTATGTCTGCTTAAAAGATAATCTGTCAACATATAGCCTGCCTGTGTGCATTATTTTGCATTTGTTCATTAAACTAACTTTGGTAATAATTTAATAAACTGATTTTTTTTACACTTTCATTTACTTATTGATTTTATTTATAAGTACAATGCAATGATCACAAAGTCAAGACATTCACATAAACAGTGCATATCAAGAATATTGAAATATATAATTTTAAAAACAAGCCTTTTTTAATTAGTCAACCATAATAGAAACAGAATAATTTTAATATCTTGTGTTCTAAGTTGACTGATCTAAGTTGATTGTTCTAAGTTGATGATCTGTTTAACATGCATTATTTTTCCTTGAAAGAAATCTACTTGACTGGCTACAGTTCGTTTCTAGACAACCTTTCTAAGAGTATTATATTGACAAAAAAAAAAAATGAACTTGCTTATATAAAATATCATTTTTTATGCATCAATTGATCCCACACATTGTAAAGCCCACTAAAGTTCAAGTTTCAAGCAAATCTAAAGCATACTTTGCCTTTTAGAACACTTACAAACTTAGCTTCTGGGCACTCATTAAAATATATCTTATCAATCTAGCCTTATTAAATTTAAAAGCATTAAATTTAAGAGAATTAAATTGAGCATATGATTTATCACAGTCATTAATTAATTGCTAATAGTGCTCTTGATATGTCAAAGTTTAATGGACCATAATTTTAAAATATCAAAGAAGCATTTTTAATGAGTTTTTTTTTAAAAATAACGACTTAATAAAAGGCAATATTAGATAGCTTAAATATACAAGCTAACAAGTTATGAATAATTTTAGAAGAATAAACTCAAACTTCAATGAAATAATAGATTCAATTTTAAAAGAAAAAAATATTTTATTATAACCATGTTTAATATTATTGTTACAGACACTCACAAATGAAAAGTGATAACTTTTATCACATATTTTTTTTTAACTTGAAATACTTGCTTAATGTTGCTAGTAATTTCAAATATTTCATAAAGAAAAAAATCTTTTTTGTAGTTGTTAATGCCCTAAAGGTTTCTATTCGATCATTTGCAAAATTCAATACAGCACACAATCATACTTTCATAGCCTCTGACACAGAGCTCAAAATAGAATGTTTAAACTGGCAGCAAATTCTGTTGTGAGCTTTTGTAAGCTAGCAGTAAGCTCCTAACCATCAAAAATGATTTTTAAATTCCAATTACAAAACTTTCACTTCACTTTAAACAAAATTTCTGCAGTTTTTATACGTTCCTTATTTTTGGAATGATTTTCAGCATTGCATTTTTTTTACTTATTGCAACTCCTTTGATGCAAATATCGCTATTATCACAGGGTTTTGGCATATGCTTTTACCAGTTTTTGATAACAGCAACAAAACTGTCATCTTAGGTTTTCCACAAACACGCCAGGTTGTAAACACTTGCAGCAAAGCTTGCTGTGAGAATCATTGATTGTTGTGGAGGTTTCAATATAACTTATGGCATTTGCTGTAACTTATTTTGAGCCCTACTCTAATATCCTATATGCAAAATTCTTTCTATTCATCCTCATTTAAATAAATATTCTTCTGAATCTTCTCAGACAGAAAATGGCCAGTCAATTATAGTAGAAATTTGGTTTTAAAAACAAGAAAATCATAGTGGATTCGAGATTACTGTATATTTACTGCATATTTAAAAGATTTTCATTTAAAATTTTTACTACAAAATTAAAGATTAACATAAAATGTAAAAAATTTGTCTTTCTAATAACATGTACGGTAATGAAACATAGTGACTATGTACCTGCTGCTGATGAGAGCTGCCTCTTTTGTCTGGATAACGCAGAGGGTAAACATGTGGATGAGAATGAAGCCAGCATGCTCTTCCATGAGTATGTCGTAGTGTTACTTGTGATCCATGAGCGATTTCCAATGGCTGACCTTTTGTAATAGATGCCAAACCACCCTAGAATAGTTTATAAACTTTAAAACACAAATATAAAAGCAGAAATTAATAGAAAATACTGCAAATAATAACTAATAAAGTATGTTTAAAAAGAAATTAAAGCAGTTCATTGCAATCAAACTTTTTTAACATCTTAACTGCCACCTAAGGAAGTGTTTGCTGTGCTATACTTTTTTGTTACTTACATTTAAAACAGTATGAATTATTATGAATAGGTACTCTTTAAATTTGCAGTATATATGATTTCAATGTTTACATACACAGATACTTTTCATTCAACTCTTGGAATGCCATATTTCATTTTTATGTTTTAAAAGAAATTTATTCTATTCTATTGCAATACCCCATTTAATTTGTAATTCCCTGTTTTATTTATTAAGCCTTTTCTTGGCAAAATAGCTATTTTATTAACAGAGTTCAACTGCATTTGCAAAATCTAAAAATTGGTGAAGACATAAAATCATTTTCTAACATACTTATATTTATTATTATTTTCTAATATACTTATATAAATATACTTATATTTCTCTCAGCCATTGCAATTTTTATTTTTACATCACTTTAGAACTGTTTAAATTACGAAGATACGAAATTTTACACAGAAATGATATTTTTTATATTTAAGTGGATGAAGATTCAATGTTTATAATTTCTAAAACTATGTTTTAAAAAATAGAGATATTTACTATGCAAGAAACACATTGTTTGCTGGACAAATTTCTTTTGAAATGGCAAAATGGAATATTCATGTGGATACTTTGAGCCCCCATAGCCTAAAGTAGGGTGATGGGCAGGCAACATACATCACACTCATTTTTAACCTTTGCAGATAAATTTTTAGCTGACTATTAAAAAAAGTAGTTGAACTGTATTTGAAAAACAAATGCTCTGATTAATCTGCAGAACAGATGTTAAAATATCACACCTTTTGCCTGAAGATTCATTTGCTTGTCTTCAACAATTATTTAACTGCATTTGTGAGAGAGATGAAAAACATAAATTCTTACTTCTAAGCTGGCTTGAAATCCACTGGTCATAATATTATCATGGGGTCCTGCTTTTGTCAATATACTTAAGTGTATATAAAAAACAAAAAGATAAATGCAGACAGGTAGAACAAATACAGCAAGGCATCTAGCAAACAAATGAAACAGTAACTGAACCTGGAAGAATACAAAAGCATACCTCAGTTTGGTGTTAAATCAAGAAGATCTTTAATTGTTATTTTATTACTAAAATTTATTTATATAATTTATCCTTTTAAGTGAAAACACCGCTGACAAAATATAGCTTAAACTGTTTTAATTCTCTTTGATGAAGAAACATTAAACAATATAATTACACGCAAAATAATATATAATGCAGCAAGCATACAGTCTGTTATAAAAGTATAAGACCACAAGACTTTTTGTTATTTAGGTAATTAATGAAATATTTTTTTAATTCAAAATCAAAACTACTCCATGTCAGAACAAGTTTCAAATAACATTTAGCAACTTACATGTACGAAATTCATTTAGAAAAAAATATAACAGCAATATAACAAAAAGTGGCACAAATACCTGTTACAAAATTATAAGACCACGTGTGGAAAAAGAAAGTTTTAGCAAATTTAGTAAGTTGTTGCTCCACCATTTTTCTGAATAACTTGAAACACACAATTTGGCATCGATTTAATTAAATTTTTAAAGACAGATTCCGGAATATTGTCCCATTTCTCCATAATGGCGGCTTCCAATTCATATGCCGAATGATATTGTTTGTTGCTTTTGTATATTTGGCGAGACAAATAACCCCACAGGTTTTCTATGAGGTTTAGGTCAGGGCTAAGACTCAGCCAAGATATAACATCAACCTTTTCTCTTTTGAGCCATGCTTTTATTGATTTAGATGCATGACTGGGAGCATTATCTTGTTGGAACTTCCATTTCAGCCCTCCTAAAAGTGGCAAGAAGGGTATCAGACTTAAGTATAACATTTGTTGATAACTGTCCGAGTTCATTTTGCCATAAATTCTTTGCATATCGCATTTTCCTGCATATGAGAAAGAGCCCTACACCATAACAGAACCGCCTCCCATTTGCCTACTGAAGAACTCATGAGATTCTTGCCTTAAGTCATGCCAATAGTAGTTATTGCCGTCTGGACCGTCTAAGTTAAATTTTTTCTCGTCCGAAAATATTATATTTTTCCATGTAGAGTTCCAGGACATGACATTCTTTGCCCACTTCAGACGTGCTTCTTTATGATGTTTAAGAAGTCATGATTTGCTTCTTAGTTTCTGAAGTTTAACATCAACATTTGACTTCAAACTTCGCCACACAGTTACATGAGACACTTATTTACTTGTCTGCTGTGCTATTTTATAAGTGGATTGGTAGTTTTTCATTGCAAGCTGGAAAATTTGTTTATTATCATGAGCTGATAACTGCTTTTTGCGGCCAGATCTCTTCTGCTTTCCATACAATTCTTTTTTACTCAAAAAATTGTGAATAGCCATTTTAGAACAATTAAGAATCTTACTTATTTCAGGTTCCAACTTTCCTTTTTCATTGTAGAACCAAACTTTTCGCACTTCTACTTCAGATAATCACTTTGATGAGGCATTTTAATAATCCAACGAATCAAACAGTTCAATTCTGAATTTCTGCCTTTTTTCCTTCTTTCTAACCTTTCCAGATGGTTTAGGTTACAGTTAAACTCCGAAGTTAAACAACAATCGTCTGCATTATTAGAAAATCTAAAGTGGTCTTATATTTATGTAACACCGTGATTTCGAAAAATTGTTTGGCACGAAAATAATATTCTATCTTTTTTTTTTCTCTAAGCTAAATCAACACTGCAAAATTGTTTCGTTTCATACACTTTCTTTGAAATTCACATTCAATGTTGTCTTTGTTGAGAAAGGGTGGAATTTTGAGTGGTCTTATAATTTTGAAACAGACTGTATAGTTGCTTTAAGGATACATTAGATTCTTTTCATCAGTGTTAAACAAATTAACACTCCTGGTCAAGACAAAATGGAAGAAACAGAGTGGTATACATACCTAAGATAATAGATTCAGAGTGCCACCAATTAGAAGACAGTAAATTAAGAGATGATTTAGAGTCTATCCGAAAGAGCAAAATTAGAAAACAGAATGTAAAACAGCCTAGCCAATCACCTAGAACTAACACACAAGTTATTAGCCTTATGTTTTGGATTACTTGTGTGTCAGTTTTATGTTTCAGATTGGCTGGCTGTTCTTCATCCTGCTTTTTAACTGAGTCTCTCATGTAGACTCTGAATCCAAGCATGGTTTGCTGTATTCTAATCAGTGGTATTCTGAATCCACTATTTTGGGTATATATATATATATATATATATATATATACACAAATTTTGTTTCTTCTATTTGTGCCTATTTCATGATAAAAAATGAAAAAAAATCCTTTTTGTAAAAATCTAAAAGTGCCTTCTGATCAGGGGGGACCGTAAAAGCGATGCGCAACGGGACACCTGTTTTCGGAATCTGCGCATGACCTCATCATCGAGTCAAAATTTTTCGATTGCTTGCTGCTCTTCCCGCCGTTTGAAGTGATGTCTGTGTGTGTGAAAGTATGTGTGTGTGTCAGTGAGTCTGTGGAGACGATAACTGACGAACGAATGGACCAATTCGAACGAAATTTGGTACAAAAATCACAATCCGTAAGCACCGTTGGAAGCCTATTGTTTTTATACGCAATCGAATGTTCAGAACCCCCCTAAATTTTCGAGTGAAATTTTGAAAAAGTCGCCAAAAAATAAAAACCTCTATTAAAGTTACTAAAATAGACATTTCTTATGTAATTTTTCATTACAAAGCGATTGACATAAATTTTAGAACACTAACATGAACCGTTCTCGAGATATTTCACATTTTTCAAAAAAATTATCAAAAAGTCATATAAAATTAAAAAAATATTAACTGTTGAGAAACATGTTCACTTTTCATATGCAATATCATGCGATAAATTGGGTGACATCATTCTCGTGGATCTAGCTCGTTCCGTTCATGAGAAAAGACACTTTGAGTAATACTTTTGTATTTGAAAGCCAATAGTCATTTATCTGCTGTAAGAGTAACTTATTTTTCCGTCCATAACGCTTGGCGAGATTTTGGCGACGAAATTGATGGCAGGTCGCCAACCTGGCGACTTTTTTTTAAATGTTGCCAAATTAACGAAAATCTCGCCAAAAGGATAAAAATGACGCTAAATCAATGAAAATGACGACTTACCATCGAAAATTCAATATCTTTTAAAGAATATTAGTATCTACTATAAGAAAAACCTATTTTTTTACTGTAAAAGTAGTAAACTCATTGCATTATATAAGGAAAGTCATGTGTTGCCCACATCAGATTTTTTTTTAATTGAAGGAAAAGAACAACACTGAAACAATGTAGTAGGCCAATTAATTTTGAGGTTTGGAAGCAATTTTGTTATGTTTTGAGAAATATTGAAAACTGATTGTTTTTTCAAAAAATCATTTTTTGGGGGGGGGGATTTTCCACTTGTTTGTTAGCAAACCTAAGTTTTAAGGCAATCGTATTTGCCTTTAGCGAATTCATTGGCTCAACCGATGATTAATAATATCGCCACTGATTCGTAGTCTATATTCAATTGATAATTTTTGCGGCAATAGTGGACTACAAGCAATTAATTTTAAATAAAAGAAGCGATAGGGGCTCAAATAATGGGCCCAATTTTGGTGGTGGTGATGAAATTTCTAATAGAGATTTTAATTTTGTCAAAATATTTTGGAAGAGACATGTGATAAGAAGTTGGAATACGCGATTCTTGGGCTTCGCCGTTGCGGCTTGGCTCTGACTTACTCGATGGTGACGTCACAATCAGTAGCCAATGACAGCGAGCGCATCGCTAAAATCAACCCAGTTTAGGATATAGTAACCTTGCTTCTGATATTGTTTAGATATACTAAGGATCATATAAAACACTTCTATTTATCATACCTGTTTCTGCAGAGATAAATTACCAGCAATTTAAGAATAAAAATCAAAACTACAGAACGACTTGTCCAAAAATGATGATAGAATGCACTGCTGTGTTCCAAATTTGCAAACAATCTCAGATTAACCAACCCTCTGTTGAAAATGCATATAAACTTGAATTTTTTACCATTGGATTGAACATGAAAATCATCTTTGTTTAGTTTATGAATGAAGAGGTACAATGTGGGTTGAGCATTTGTTAAGTTGTCTTTTAGACAGAAGTACAGAGTTTGTTGTAAAGAATTTAACAGTTACAAGCATGTTATGAACAATTATGATATAATGTATTAAAATTAATATCGCAAAAATGAAATTAATACCAATGCATATGACAGATATGGTAGAATTTATTATATTTTTATTGTTAAAATTTAAAATGTATGAAATGTGATTCTTGCAAAATGTATTGTAATTGTATTTATCAAATATATTGTATAGCTAATTCATAAAAGTTGGCAAGTATGCATATTATAAATCATAGTCATTAATGATTTGAAGGGGAAAAAAAAACAGTATAAATAAAAATTAAAGCTGCCAACTAACAAAAATACAAGAGTTAAGTATGTTTTATACAATGCATTAAAGTCAATTCTTATTTAAATATGTGCAGTAAAACTACTTACAGCAGTAAAGGTGGCATCAGAAATCATTTTCCAATAATCAGACACCAAGAGGGATACTACCAAAAGTGCTGAGAAGATTCCAGAATATTTCACACTATTGAAAAGATAATACATAATAAATAAAATACTGTATTATTTATTAAAGGGAAAAAATTACAGTTTTGAACTAGTCATAGTGTAGTTCATGGTGTACTAATACCCTACAACAATGTTCTTGCAATCTAAAAAATTAACACTTTGTTAATATAAAAGTATAAAAATATGATTAAAGGTATCAACTGATTTCAGGACAAAGAACAATCTTTTTAAGAATAAAAAGTAAAATAAAAAACATAGCTTTTAAAATATCCCTTTTATTATTTGTATGTAACTTAATTGTATAAAAAACATATTTATTTAAATATATGCAACTTAAATGTATGAAAAAAGAATGACATATCAAAATTGACCTTTCTAGCTGCTTCTTTTCTCGAATTATTAGAAAAAATGAGTACATTCTTATGGTAGGCCTAGGATAGGCATATTATATAAAGAGATCATGTGACCAACTTCAAAATAAAATATAGCATCCATCTTTTTTCCAAGTGTCAAAATCATGATTTCTAAAGTTCTTTTTAATTTACATTTAGTGTTGCATTCATCCTAAAACCACTTTATTTTTGCTTAATTTCTGTGCATCTATATACTGCTCCAACGCAATTATAATACTTAGTTTAAATGATCATCAAACTTTAATTATTTCTACAACTAAGGCTAATTTTAACGTATGCAGAATGTAAACACATCAAGCTGTAAGATGAGTTGTATAAGAATTGCTGAATTTTTTTAACGCAAAATTATTTAGCTTTGGAGTCTGGAATATAGCTGATATGAATGAAACATTCATTGATTTTACATAGAGAAGCAGACGATTTTATAGTATTGTCTGTATCGATGAAGTTTTAAACATGGAGTTAGAAAGTACTTTTACCTCCATGGTTTTAAGTTTTGAAGTAAAAGAAATTATTGTAGTATTATGATAATTTTAAAACATCACCACTGAATGAAAGGAATGGAATAAAAGTGTATGAATGAAATATTCACTGCTTTATACAGAGCCTGGCAATTTAAATTTCGAGAGACGTCATTTGAATAAAGTTCATTTTTTTAGATGAGTATTTTAAGTTTTCTAATATAATAAATTATTATAGTATTGTGATAATTTTAAAAATATCACTGCTGAATGTATCGCATTTTAAAGATGTTAAATAAAATTGCATTGCACTTGGAAAGTGTTTCATAATCAATGCTTTATGCATGATATCTTTCTTGTTTAATTTGATCTGGTGTTTGTCAGTGTGATTCAAATCTTTGACGGTCTAATTCGGTTCCATTAATCATAGTAACATGAAATTTGGTATGACATAGTCTTTTGTGGCACATTTTAGTTCTTTATAAAGAACTATGAAGTTTTAACCATATAGAGCTAACTTGTCTTGATCAGGCATAGGAATGTACTCATTTTCTGGGAATAAGCTACGAGTAAGTCCAAATTTGGTATGTCATTGCCTTTTGTTTTATATTTTAATTTTTTAGATTTTGAACTTTATTAGACTAAGCTGTAAAGGACCCGCCTTAGGAATGTACTCATTTTCTATAAATAAGTTAAGAACTAGGAACAGTTGGAAAGTGCAAATTTAGTATTTCATTCTTTTGTTGTATATTTTAATTCTTTGGATTTGTAATCAGGTAGGACAAACTCATCTTGGGCCTGCTATAGGAATATGGCCGTTTTTCGCGAATAACTCAAGATTTAGTATAGCTAGAAAGCTCATATTTAGCATATCACTGCCTGGAGATCTAAAAATTAGGCATCTAAAGTGCTACAATTTAAATTACCCAATATGTTAATTATATTGTTATTAGATTCTTTTAATGCTATAATTAACTCATTTTATTTCAATCTAAAGAGTAGTTTGGGTTTCATAATATGTAGAAGCAATTGGCAACCGGTGGCCCCAACAATTTTATGTGGCTCGTATCAAATTACAAATTGAATTATATTTTAAATTTGATGATTTCTTTTATTTTTAACATTTTACAGCATAGTTGAAAAGTGTTTATGACTTTGTTTATTCTGTTTGTCTGTCCCTTGGCAAGATAACTGCCATAAAAATGACTTTATCAAAATGAAATTTTAGTATGTTATTGAGACGGTCTGTGGGACATATGGGAATGTAAATGAATAATAGCACCCAATTAGTTTTGGATTGAAAAATTGAAATACATTAAACCCTATGGGACCTAATTTTTCAAATATTTTTTAAGCAAAGTTAAAAATCACAAATTGCTTCAAAAATTTAGAAAATATTCAAATTATCCCATAAAATATATAAAAAAATGTCAGCAAAATATGTTTGGTAGTTTTTTAAATAAAAATTAAAATAATGATGACACCCATATAATGTGCAGAGGTCACGTGACACACCTTAAAATGAAATATGGCATCCATTTTGTGTCAAAATTGTGATTTTTAAAGTTTTTTTTAAATTTATATTTAGTGTTGCATCTCTCCTAAAACCACTTTAGTTTTGCATTTTTTCTGTGCATCTCTATACTGCGAAAACGCAGTTACAATATTTTTGAGTTTAAATGATCATCAAAGTTTGATTATTTCTACAACGAAGTCTAACTTTAATGAATGTAAAATGTAAACAAGTGATTGTAAGATGAGTTATACAAGAATTGGTGAATTTTTTTCATGCAAAATTATTTAACTCTGGAGTCTGGAATAAAAGTGTATGAATGAAATACTCACTGCTTTTACATAGAGAGCCAGATGATTTACATTTCGATGAAGTCATTTGAATAAATTTTGAATGAAGTTTTAAGCATGGAGTTAGAATGTACTTTTATCTCCATGGTTTTAATTTTCCAAGTAAAATAAATTATTGTAATTCTGTGATAATTAAAAATATGTAGGTGTTGAATGTATCATATTTTAAAGATGTTTAAATAAAATTATAGTTGGATAGTGTTTTATAATCAATGCTCTATGCATGATTGATCTTTCTTGTATTTATATTTAGTGTTGCATCCGTCCTAAAACCACTTTATTTTTGCATATTATCCGTGTTTCTAAATTCTGTGCTTAAGCAATTACAAAATTTTTTATTTTAAATGATCAATAAACTTTGATTATTTCTACAACAAAGCCTAATTTTAACGTATGCAAAATGCAAACAAAACAAGTGATTGTAAGATGAGTTGTATAAGAATTGCTGAATTTTTTAACATAAAATTATTTAGCTCTGGAGTCTGGAATATAAGTGATATGAATGGAATATTAATTGATTTTACTTAGATAGAGAAGCAAGCGATTTTAAAGCATTGCCTTTTTAAATGAAGTTTTAAGTTTCCAATTATTGTACTATAATAATTTTAAAAATATCACTGCTGAATGTATTGCATTTTAAAGATGTTTAAATAAAATTGCATTTCAGTTGGAAAGCGTTTCATAATCAATGCTTTTATGCATGATTAATATTTCTTGTTTTCCTTATGCATATTATGGATCTTTTTATACACTTTCATTTAAACATTTTTTAAACTTAAGTACCAAGTTTGAAAGACCCTCTTAGAAACATTTTTTGGAGATGAAACATCTAAGTCTAATAAAGAGCATTTTTATAGACATAGAATTTTAAATACAAAAATTTATTGTTAGACTTTCTAACTTGAATAATGGTCTCCTCTATGCATATCTTGATAATATATTTTATGAAATGTGATATAGTATTTGTGACTAATAATTTTTTTTCATTAATTAGTCAAATTATTAAATAATGACCAGTCTTTAAACGTGAGCATCCTTTATATGTGGATCAGATTTATTATCAGTGTTAAACTCTCAGTTAACCTCTATCAATGGACCATTTTCATGCTTTTTTGTCCTCTTCATTCAGCAGCAAATAGCTGATTACCAATTTCTTCATTCAGTTTCAAGAAACAGGTAGTATGTCTGAACAAAATCTAAGAGGCCTGGGTTCGATCTTTCACTCTGCGAAACTGGACCATGATGCTAGTATCTTTACCAGGTGCATGAGTCCATGGCATTCTGTGAACTTCTATCCTACTGTAATTCCACCATTCCCTCCTCAAGTTTCTAAGATTCTACGACTATTTTGCATGTGGCCCTTAATTTGCATCCAGGAGCCAAATGTGGCTCTTACATGTATGAAAAGGTTGCTGATCGGCTGATATATAGGAAGAGTTTGATGTTCATGCTGTTAAAATTAAAATTAAAGGCAAAATATGTTGCAAATTTACGTTTAAAAATAACTCTGAAATCATATAAGGAATTGTTGAAAAACAGATAACATTTTTCTTATAATTTATACCTCAAAATAGTTTTAACTTTAAAATACCAAAATAAAAACAAGGATAATCACATTAATTTGATGTATAACAAGCTTTTCAGATAATTATTTTAAATCCTGCATCGAGACTTATATATAAATTTCAATTTATAATTGATGAAATATGAAATAAATATGTATAAAATACCATAAATAACACATGTAAGGATTATATTACACACCATATAGCACTTGTTAATGATATACTGCTGAGACTTAACCATATCCACCATTCCAAACTAAAAGATCTATATTTAAAAGAAAAAAAAAATATTTTATAAAACACAGAATGCATTTTAATGTTACTTAATGTACATGAATAAAAAGGACTAAATTACATGTTATTATTGCATAAGATAATCTTAGTTTGATATTTCTGTTAAAATAAAATACAGTTTTTTAAGCTGGTTCCGTTTTTTTAATTGATTTTTAATGTGTGGCACACTAGTTATTCAATTGGGATAAAATGAGAAAACTGTTAAAAATTATTTTTTATGAATTATTGAGTATTATAGAGAACTTCTTGTTGCTAAAACCTATTTTTACTCTCCAATTTTGATAAAATGTACTTTCATTATGCTATATCATCGTCTGTGCACAATGTGCTCTTTTGACGTGTGACAACATTATTCACCTTTTAATATACATGCATGTATACAAAATTTTTGAAAGTAAACAAAACATTTAAAAAATTAAAATCATTTAAAAGTAAAAAAAAACCATGTTTAAATTGAACTTCAAATGTAAACAAAATATTTTTACATTGAAAAGGAAGCAATTTTTGTGCATTTAAATTAATGAAAGACAGCAAAAGCTTTTTAAAATTTAAATTATTAAAAAGTAGATGAAAGTTTTCTAAAATTTAAAGTGATCAAAAGAAAACAAAATATTTATACTTTAAATCAAATGTATTAAAGTATTCATAATTACTTGATGTATTTAAATCTGAACTTCATTCTGAGTCTTGTTATTTTGTACATTATGTTTCATTACCATGTCATAATAAACATGTAATTTTGGATTAGGAGAAAAAAAAAGCATACCAAAATGATAGTCATTTATCAAGAATGTGGACAGAAGTCCCTATAATACTCATGCATCCTAGATTTAAACTACAAACATAAAGAAGTAATCATTCACATAATGAATTGCCCCCTACTGCATTTGTTTGTTTCTACTTAAGTTGTATACAAGTTTAAAGATGTGAACTATTTATTTTTTGGAATATTATACACAAGTATTATATACCTGTATTTGCTTTTAACTTAATTTTTATAAAAATGTCTTTTATTTAGAAAGAGGAAATAACTTTATATAATTTGCAAAAAATATTGCAAAAATGCAAAAAGCGCTATCTTTGCAATTTTCAGGACATGTTTACAATCTCTCTGTAATAAGCACAATTTTGAAATATCAACACATTGATAAGCTAATTCAGCTTAAAGGAATGTAATAATACATTTCATATGCCACACATTAAATCCTATACATAATGCATTTTAAAATGATAAGAAAAATGAAACTTACTTGGTAACCTTCCTAAACTTCAAATATGCTAAAATACCAAATATGGAAAACCAAACAAGAATGCCTTCCATCAGGATGAATCTTGACTGAGTTAAATATGCATTTTCTGAAAAGTAACAAAAGTGTTTTGTTCTTCAGATTTACTTGTGCAGATAATTTTATATAGGAAGATCATACTCTTATACTTTTATAGGAAATTTATTTAAATAATATAATAGAAGTTTTTAAAGAACAATATGATTTAAAATACTAGTAGGATTAGCACATATTTTAAATCATGAAAAACACCAAGTATATCTGCTAATCCATTGATAAAACTCCCAAATGCTGTCACTAAATGTAAAGTCTTTGAGTCAGAATTACACTAATCGTAATCCTAGAAAAAGCACAAGCTTTTCAAACAACAATGTTTAAAACAACTGAATAAACCAAACTGCAAAAATTTGGTTAAGAAAATACAATCAAATTTAAGTACTCACAGAAATATATTTTAATAAAATAATTAACAATATTAGAAAAACTTGAGCAACATGTATAAGCATAAATAAAATGATAATGCAGCATACAGCTATTTGAAGGATAAATTAGATCCCCTTCATCAGTGCAAGACAACCAACAAACCCAAAGTTCAACAAAGGATTGGGTGCAAAGGAAGATACAAAGGGGGATTATATACCCAAGACCTGGATTAAGAGAGAATCAAATAGAAAACAGCATGAAGAACAGTCAAGATAATAGGAAATGAGAAACAACAAGAGATAGGCATGCACCCTCTTGTTGTTTCTCGTTTCCTATTATCTTGACTGTTCTTCATGCTGCTTTCTGTTTGATTATCTCTTAATCCAGGTCTTGGGTATATAATCCGCCTTTGTATCTTCCTTTGCACCCATTCCTCTTTTGGACTTCGGTTTTGTTGGTTCTCTTACACGGATGAAGGGGATCCAATGCATCTAACCATATGCTGCATTATCATTTTATTTGTGCTTATACAGGTTGCTCAAGTTTTCCTAACCTTTAGTACAAAGTGTATTTTACTTATTAATTAACAATATACTTGCTTTTAAAATATAAACATAAAGAACAGAAATTTCAAAGCATTTCTTAAAACATTTCAATATACTAGAAAATATATCCGAATGAACAATATAAGCACTAAAGAATGTAATGTCTAAGCAAGCTGGAAGCAGATTTTAACAATTTGTTTTAAAACCATATTGAAACTTTTAAGCAGAATGGAAAAAATGCATAAAAGCAATATTGTAATGTTAATAAATGGTTAAACAAACACATATTTAAAAATGTATATACTTTGCAACTGTGTATCTTTTGTTCAAAGTATACATGTTAATATATATGAGTGTTTCAATAAGTACGGTAACAAGACCTGCGGTATGAATACATTTATTCTTATATCAATGTAAAGATAACCAGTATGCCCTCACCTCCTATAATAAAGCAGTTAGGGATGCCAAGAGAAATTCCTGGAGAACATACTGCGAAGGTATTAATGATGCCCCTGCCGTTGCAAAACTTGTTAAGTTGATGGCTAGAGACAGAAATTGTAAACTTAACACTGTCAAGAAGTCCAATGGTGACTTTACTGTTACTGGTGAAGAGACCCTGACTGAGCTGTTCAGAGTTCACTTTCCGGTTTCTCATCCTGTTGTTCAGTGTGACAGTGGTATTGCTTGCTCCACGTCCTTGGCTGATGACAATAGCTGGAGTATTGCTAGGAGCATTGTTACTCTTGATAAGGTTAAATGGGCAATTAATTCCCATAAACCCTATAAAACTCCGGGAACTGATGGCATCATTCCAATTCTTCTCCAGGAGGGAATAGTGATGCTTGCTCCCATTCTCTGCAATATTTACAGAGCCTGTATTGCCCTTGGTCATATACCAAATGTGTGGAGGCATACTAAGGTAATCTTCATTCCGAAAATTGGAAAGGACAATTATTATGAGGCCAAATCTTTTAGGCCTATCAGCCTTACGTCTTTTCTTTTAAAGACTATTGAAAAGCTTATTGATAGGTATTTAAGGGAAGTGATTCTGGCCTCTAAGCCCTTGTCTAGTTCTCAACATGCCTATCAACCGGGCAAATCTACGGACACTGCTCTTTACAGTCTCTCCTTTATTTTAGAGAGAAATCTCAATGCCAAGGAAATTGCTCTTGCTACCTTTCTTGACATTGAAGGTGCCTTTGATAAAGTACCCATCGACACCATTCTTGTTGCTTTAAACAGAAGAGGTGTTGATACCACGATATCTTATTGGATCAAGAACTTGTTATCTAACAGGTATATCTGTGCATCTTTACTTGGTGAAAGTATGACTGTGCATGCACTTTCGGGCTGTCCACAAGGAGGTGTGCTCTCGCCAATTCTCTGGTGTCTTGTTGTGGACTCTCTTTTGGAAAGCATTAATATCTCTGGTGTCTCTTGCATTGGATATGCTGACGATGTTGTCATCATTGCCAGGGGCAAATTTGGCAACACTGTCTCTGACATGATGTCTACTGCTCTTAGGAGGGTTGAGACATGGTGTAAAAATGCAGGCCTTACGGTTAATCCGCAGAAGACTGCTTTAGTTGCGTTTACAAGGAAACGCATACTTAATCTTGGGAATATCTGCTTCTTTGGACAGAAGCTTATTTGCTCCAAGGAGGTTAAATTCTTGGGAATTTATTTTGACAAGGAACTTAATTGGAAGAGACACTTGGACTACTGCACAACTAAAGCCAGAAGAATCTTCTGGTCTTGTAGGAATGCTATTGGGAAAACCTGGGGCCTTAATCCCAGAGCTATCCATTGGATTTACTCGATGATAGTCTGTCCTATCATTTCTTATGGATCCATTGTTTGGTGGTCCAGAATTAGAAGTGAAACTGCTAAACTTGATTTAGTTAAGCTTCAAAGGATGGTGTGCATTGCAATCTCCGGATGCATGAAAACCACTCCTACTGCAACTCTTGAACTTTTACTTGGCTTACATCCGTTCTATATGCGTATTAAAGCAGAAGCACTTATCTGCATGAACAGACTCAAATATCTGAAACACTGGAAAGATTACTCAAGGTATCTATCTTGGGGCGAACTTAACAGTAATGTTGCTAGGCATCCTTATTTCTGTATGCCACCTGATGGCATACATGTCAAATTTACGTTTGATAAGCCTTATGAAATTCTTGTCCCCTTGCGGGATGATTGGAAGAGGACTCCAACCTACAATAAACATAAATGTTTTGTATGGTACACAGATGGCTCGAAGATTGGCACAAGTACTGGTGCTGGTGTCTGTTTCCCTGATGATGGCACTGAGCTATCTTATCCGCTTGGCAATTTTGCTACTGTCTTTCAGGCTGAAGTATTTGCCATTCTTATGTGTTGTAGAATTTGCTATGACAGAAAGTATGAGAATAGCCAGATTTTCATTTGTTCTGATAGCTAGGCTGCTCTTATGGCTCTGGGGAAGATTACTGTGACATCTTCCCTTGCCTGGGAATGCTATAATGCTCTCTGTAAAATTGCTAGTAATAATAGTGTCATTCTGTACTGGGTGCCTGGTCATTCGGGCATTCCTGGCAATGAATTGGCAGATGAACTTGCTAGGAAAGGCTCTAGCACTCCTTTTGTGGGCCCTGAGCCGGCCTTGGGTATTCCCAATGACCTTGTCAGAAGAATTGTCTATGACATCTTCAGGAAGCTTCAATGTAAGAACTGGCGTGACACTAAGGGACAAAGGCAAGCGAAAATCCTCAACTGCAATTGCCCTAGTACACATCAAAAGGAACTTTTCAGGCTCAGTAGAACTGGCATTAGGAGAGCTGTTGGGCTCCTTACTGGGCACTGCACCCTCAAGAGACATCTTAATATTATGGGTGTCTCCAAGGATTCGCTTTGCAGAGGCTGCAATTACAGCGAAGAAACTGCAGCTCACATTCTATGTGAATGTGAGGCCTACTCTGCTCACAGATTCGAACACATTGGTCGTCATGTGATTGAAACCTGGGAGCTGAACGACATACCTGTCAAGTGCCTGCTTATTTTCGCATCGGCTACTGGTCTCTTTTCTTAGGGATCTTCATTTTCTTTTGGGGGTAGTACAATAGACCTCTGGTCGATGTGCTAGGCTCTTCTGGAGCCACCCACCTTCATATCATTCATTCATTCAAAGATAACCAGTAACTTAGATGAATACACATTACTTTTTTACATAATCATCACACTTATCCAGGTATTTGTTCCATCGGTAAACAAAGGGATATATCTCAGATCTGAATAAATGTGTCAAGGTCCCGCAGCCAAGACATAGCTTGTTGAACTTGGTTGTCAGTTGCATATCACTATCCAGCTTGGCGTTTCTTCAAAAGTCCAAAGAGATAAAAATTGGTAAGTGACAGGTCATAGCTGTAAGGTGGTGTTCAATCATTTTTCAATGGAAGCGTTATCAAACACTTTACACCTAATTCAAACATGTTTATGTGATGTGACATAATATTAGGTCTATAGACCTTTTCAAACTGGCAATGAATCACAATTAGTATGTCTTGAACTTGTAGAAATCTTATCACATTATGTATTTTGATGTTTGACCACATTTGCACAAGTGTTGCCATTTTTAAATGTTTGTTAAATAATGTGTCCCTATTATGTGCTGTCTTCTAGTAGCAGGAAAAACAAAGAGATCTGAGTAGTCCATATTATCAGAACATATTTAACCAATAATGAATTTCAAGTGCAAGACATACTTTGTTACTGTATTTTTATTAAAATGCCATTGTAGATTAAAAAAAGGAAAGAAAGAAATCATATTACCAAATACAACTAACAGGCCAGCTAGCATAGCAGTTCTATGAGTAAATCCTAACTCTATTACTAAATAATAAACTGTAGGTATGAGAAGACTTCCAAAGAGGGCAGGAACAGAACGCAAAGCTCTCAGTGGCACAGAAGGAGAATAATCTGTAAAAATAGAACTGATTTTAAAATAAATGCAGTCAGAAACAATGCAGTTCAATGAACATAAAACACAAATTATAACATAGGACTGATCCATATAAAATAGCCTTTTATAAAACAGATATTCGATATATGAAGTGATATGAAATATGACTGAATTCAATGAGTTTCTAAAGCTTTCCATGCTCTGCACATCTTTCTAAGTCAAGTTCATAATAAGCTCTAAGCAGGTAATAAGCTCTGTGATTTAGGAATATACAGAAAGCCCCAAAAACATTGACCTCGGCTTTTATTCCTTGAATATTGATCTTAGACATATATAATAAATTGCAAAGTTGCATAAAAAGATACAGAATTATATGAAATCGATTAAAATTTTAAGAAATACAAAATTTAAATTTTTATACGGCCCCCGTACAAAAACGTTTTCAATGAGTAATATGTGCCCCATACACTAATAAGGTGATATACAAAATTTCAGCATTTTATCATAAAAAGTCCCAGAGATATGTTTAAACAAAGTTGGTGAGGGATTAATCAAAAATTAAATTGTAAATGTTTACAGCAACAGTGCAAATGACGCAACGCAGAAATGCATCATAGGCAAATAATATCTGCCTCTTATATTTAATCAGGCGAATGCAATTCTGTATTGGTATGGATGGAAAACATTTTGAACAAGCTTTATAATCTTTGTGGAAAGTTATTATTTCTACACAGTGTAGATACTTTTGTACCAATAAATAGCAAAATTATTATTAATTTCTGTAATCATTGTTTTCTTTCGTAATTTGTGTATGACCCTTGAAACGCGATCCGCCAACATGATTTTTCCCCTCTGAGAACCCATGTCGATGCAGCGAAAAGTAGTTTAAATCAGCATTTTGTCTTTTCATATCTCTGGGACTTTTTATGATAAAATGCTGAAATTTTGTACATCACGTACATCACCTTATTAGTGTATGGGGCACATTTTATTCATTGGAAATGTTTTTGTATGAGGACCGTATAAAAATTTAAATTTTGTATTTCTTCAAATTTTTATCGATTTCATAAAATTCTGTACCTTTTTTTATGCAAATTTGTAATTTATTATTATTATATATGTTTAAGATCAATATTTAGGGAATAAAAGCCAAGGCCAATGTTTTTAGGACACCCTGTATAATATAGGAATACTTCAAATTTAATTTATTTACACTCAGAAAGAGGAAATATAGGCAAAGCTACATGGGACTCATTAGTATATGACACCATCAAATAAAATTGATTTTTCAAACACTCATACTTCTATTTTTTCTTCTATTATATGAAGTGATATGAAATATGATTGAATTCAATGAGTTTCTAAAGCCTTCCATGTTCGCACATATCTTGCTGAATCAAGTTCATAAGCTCTAAAAAGACAATAGACTCTGTGATTTAAGCATATACAATGTAGAAATACTTCATTTTTAATTTATTTATACTCCGAAAGAGGAAATATAGAGCTGCATATGATTCGTTAGTATATGACACCCTCAAATAAAATTGATCTTTCAAATACCCATACTTCTATTCTTTTCTATTTATTCTTGCATCAAAGTTGTTTTATTATTATCAGGTTTTTATTATTGAAAATTATCTGTGTACTACTTAAGAAAGCTGATTGATAGCTAAGTAATAACAAATCACCACACCAGGAAAAATAAACTACAGAGGACTTCTATTTTTGGGATGTTTTTCATTAATAATTTAAAAACTGCACACCTTATTTATTTCACTACCATAGCAAATGCTCCAAAAATGGCATCATTATGTTCAATAGTTTTAATATTAGCTGTCATTTTGTTTTCTTAAAACTAATATCTTTATTGCTTTTTTTCTGCAAGGGAGCAGGTGGGGAAGTGCTTGCTTGTAGACTACACAGAATATTAGGTAGGCTCACCAGACTGAAAAATGCATGCCTTAAGATAACATTTCTTTAGGGTTATGTTGTTATATTTCATAAAACGGTTAAACAATTATATATCAGAATAAAGATAAGAACTACAAAGTTATATTTTAAATTCAATTTGTTTAGTCCTATATATTGGCTTAAATTAAGGAAAACCCGTAAAATATTTAAAAGGACCATTTAAATCAACAAATCAATATGTTAACAGAGTATAAACTATATTGCAATAGAAGAATGGATCAAACTAAAATTCTAATTTATTCTTTTGATATGGTTGCATTTCTAAGTATCCATATCATTATTTTAATACTGTTATTCAGAAAATAGTCCTTTATTTTAATAATAAAAAATAAGTTTTCTGTATAAAACATGTAATAATTAACAAAATTATAATCGATGCAAATAAATTGCTTAAGTGGAAGATATTTTCAAAATTAAATGAAATATATTGAGGATCACATACAAATACAGTTTTTTGCAAGTGTTATAAAATAGCTCCTCATTTCATTCATCGCCTCATCATACGTTTGAAAAACAGTTTTTTTTGTATATAACATGTAACAATTATTAAAATATTAATCGATGCAAACAGATTGCATAAGTGGAAAATAATTTCACAAATGAAATATAGAGAATTGTGTACAAATGCAGTCTTTTGTGATACCGTTGCAAAATAGTCGTTCATTTCTTTAATAATATGTTTGAAAAACATCTTTTTTTGGTACATAACACACAATAATTATTAAAATGTTAATCAATGCAAATAGATTGCATGAGTGAAAAGTATTTTCACAATTAAACGAAATATACAGAAGATCACATACAAAAGCAGTTTCTCATGATACTGCTGGAAAATAGTCCACTTCATTAATATACGTTTGAAAAAAAGCTTTTCATATATATATAACATGAAATAATTATAAAACTCGTACTCTATGCAAATAGATTGCAGAAGGGTTAGAAAGATAATCATTGGTCTTCTTTCTCATGATGAAGTGGGAATCACTGCTTACGAGCATTGATTTTGCAATTGTGGGGAAATAGGTTTCCAGATGTAAGATTGATAAAACTTTAATCTGAAAATTTGTAACAGATTCCATGTCTTTTTTACCAGTATAGCAATTAAATACTTTTGAATGATTCGATGAAAAAAATAATAATAATGGAAACACAAGATTTCAGACAAAAACAAAATTGAAAATTCCAGATTTTCAGGAATGATTCAATTAAGAAAAACAGAATTTTGGGGGAAATCACACCCACAATAACCTTTGATAAGTATTTAATGTTTTATACATTACTACTTAGACACATTGCATGCAACAAGGGAATGAAATGAAGAGATCATTTGGAGATGAAATGCATTGACAAGAATTGAAATGATGGACCATGTGCAACACTAATAAAAAAAATGTCTTCTCTAGTTTAATTGAATTTTTCCTAGCAGAGATTGTTCAAAATATTTTTGCAGGGTCTATTCATTGTGACAAAAATATTACTTTTATGAAAATCAGATTAATGTCAAATGAGCATAATGGCACTAATCTTCAAGAAAAGTATCTCTAGTTTTATTTTTCACAATTGTCAATTTTTTAAAAACTCATTTTATGAAAGAGTTTTTATAGATGGTTATGAAACCTATAGCAAGTGTCTATTTTTAAAGATTCATCTTTTATCAAAGTTAATTTTTTCTCGATTTCAAAATTTGGAAATTTCTAAAGGGGCTATTAATGAGATACAGATTTTTGTGAATGATGTAAAAATTCCACATCTTGGATTCCACCTTGTAGATGTGAAATTTTTGAAATGGTCAATAATGACAAGATAACTTTTAAATAGATCCCCTCCTAAGAAAAACATGAATATAAAAAAAGCAGCAACGTGTAAAAGGATAGGAATTACTGAATCAGATAATTAACATTGCCCTCATAAAAAGTAATTAACATTTTTTGTGAGGGCAATTTAAATGACCATTTTACCCAAAGTGACCATACCATTTTCATATAGTAACAATTGCCATTTTCATAAACTGGCCAGTTTCAAACAAGCAAAAAAACCCTAAAACAATAAATGATACTTTAATTCCTTTTGACTCAATTATACTTAAATCAGTTTTAATACTTAAATCTGCTATAATATTTAAGTATAGTTGTTGACCAGTGTGAATTACCTCCACCAATCCGATCAAACTGAGTGCTGCCATCAAATCCTGAAATATAACCTGAAAAAAAAAAAAAAAAGCATTAAATTAAAAGTTATTATGAGTTCTAAAAAATTCCACTACACAAATACAATATAATACAATTAAACTGATAACCCAAACCTCATTAATCCAGATTTCCCTTAACCTGGCTTTGAAGCTAGATGATGCAAAATACAAGAAATACATTAAAAATTTCATTCAAGAGTAAAATTGAACCAATTTTGGCTTATTACAATAAAAACTTCGACATCAATATAAAGTTAGTTATTACAAAAGAAATCAGTATCAAAAGTTTATAAAAGATTGCAGCATTTAAAAAAATTAACCAACTTAGAAGTTTATCTGCAATAAAATTATTTCGTTAATAACAGCATAAAAAGATGAATAAAATTATCGAACGGTTTTAAGGGTGAAAAACAGCCCCCTTCTTCAAGATAGAGCAACAGATCAACTACATCAATGACAAGTCAGCAATGGCAGTTTGTCAATAAATAGTGGAATCATATAACTTAGAAAATAAATTATTGTCAAATGAGAATTAAAAAAAAAAATGGAAGGAAAACTTAAGAGGAAGGAAACAAGAACAGTAGAAGGATTCAAAACACTTTCTCAGGAAATAAAACTACGAATTAAAGTATCCTATCTTATATAATAAAAGAAGATGTCTATAGGTGTGTCGGTAGTGGAAAATAGAAGTGTTGGGTTACAACGAAAATTGGTAATGGAGTAGCAGAACTTCTGGACAAAAACATCTCAGTGAGAATGTTTTTAACTTCAAATTAGTTTTTGAGTTATTTTATGCTGAAACATGATTTTGAGGAATTTTCACACAAATCAGTTCCACAGTGATCAAAAATATTTTATTATCAGAGTTTCCCTCTTGACATCATCAAAAAGATCAAATAACATTCTTTCAGATGATTTTTGAACAGAATCTGCACGACATTTTCTTCATATTTATTTATTTATTTTTAAATACATTGAAATATGCATGTTTCAGGTTATCTGATTCTAATTTTGTCACATCTAAAAATGAAGCACACTTTTATTCTTTGACAAAAATAAGGGTATAATTTTGTATTTTAATAAAAATATTAATTACACTCTTTTTTTTTTTTTTTTGTGAATTTTCAAATAAGCAAAAAAATTGAGATATTTTATTTTTCTGGAGAAAGGCTTTATTCCCCAGTTTGCCGATTGCTATGCACTAAGCATTTCAACTGATGTCAGAACCTGTATCTGTTGTTATGGGAAGCAGTGAAGTATATATAGTAAAAGTGTTATTGAGTTCTTAAGAATTGGCTATGTGTTCTGGTGTAATTTTAATCAGATGTGTGCATCTTAAATCCCAGTCAATGATGGGTACATTTTATGTGATCAAATAAATACAGAAACAATCAGTTTCGAAGATATATGAGTAATACCATCAATTAACTTAAAAAATATACACAAAAATTATTGTAAAAATACTTTTGACTACAAAAGTATGTAAGATATAACAAAATGAAGGAAGCAAATTTTTTTGAGAGCTAAATATCCCAACTTCACAAATAAACTTAAAAAAAAAAAAAAAAAAAACACTCATTCAAATTTCTGTAAAAATAAGTTTATAAAAGGATGATAATTAAGAAAATAAAAAAATTAAGAAAACAACCAGTTTTAGAAAGCTACATGAGCTAATTGGTAACCTTGTTAAAATTAGGCTTACCATATAAATTGTTTTCCAAACTGGGACAAAATAAAATAACTAAATAAATAAAATTATTTATTGAATACATGAAAACAAAATTGAAATCTGATATATGAGGCATTAATTATTTGATTTCGACCATTCGCATATTTATGGCTAACGTAAACATTTTAACAGAATACTTGTCATTTTTAATCTTTTCAAAGGACATTCCAGATCTATGTTTATTTCATAGAGCATTACATTTAACATTGCACCTGTCTCAGACCTAGTTAATTCAGCAGTTCTACCTCATTCTTCAGACCATTGTTCATGATGGAGAACGAACATCCTTTCAACAGGAGTGGAAGTAGACAAAAAATATACTCCATAACTCGGCTGAAATTCAGTATTAAAATTTTTTGATCCCCGAAATTCTTCAAAATTTGAATCATTACAGTTTCTTTTTTCACAGTTTATTTTCATTATTTTCCATGTTGTTGTTGTTGTTGAAACCCAGACCGTCCGACCTACCAGAAAGGTGTAAGGTAACTGTTTGGACGGTCGGGAAGTGCCACCCAATTTAGACCGGAACCCAGTGGGGAAGGCATCCACAGGGACCGTACCCTCCTTCCCCTACCACCAACCTCTCGGAAGGACTTTCGGACCCACATGTTTAACGTGATCGTACTCCGCATGAACACGGCGGCAGTTCTGGCAGTGGCTGGAATCGAACCCGGGCCTACCGAGTGCAACTCCAGCGCGCTAACCAATGGGCTACCGCGCCCCATTATTTTCCATGTGTCACAGTTCAAAGTCAAGCACCACTTTATTAAACAATTCATTTATAACAGCATTTTCAAGAGCTTGATTAATTTTTTCTGCAGCTGTTTTAATTGTAATCAATGTAATATGACTATCTCTTAGCCACAAGAATTGTTCTTTTCCACCAAAACTTTATTCCAAAAGATAAATTTCAAACTGATATAAAATGACAAACCAGCCGGGATTTTGGGACATGCCTTTAAACCGAGGTAATCTCAGGAAAAAATGGGACGTATGGTTAGCCTAGTTAAAGCATATAGCATGAAACTCTTCATTTGCTAATTTTGATCCTTGGCATTATGTCTCATTAAATTATTTATTACTCCATTCATCAACTAAACCCAAACAACATATGATGAAATTACATTAAAAATACCAATAAATAAAACACTGCAGAATTTTTCTTCGAAAACTGATTGATACTTTACGTCATGCTATTATTTTAATGAAGTATTTTTATTGCAGAATAATTTAGCTACAGTAGTTTGAGCAAATTTTTATATCAATTTATAAGTGTCACTTGTTTAAGATATACAGGATCAATAAGTTTAATAGATTCTTAAATTGTATAATAATTTTAGAAGTAACATATTGTGTAATTTTACAAGCATATAGCTTTCGTCATGATAGTAATAAATATGATTTTTTTTTAATTTCTAGTTTGTTATTTTCATTAATTTGGACAATATCTTCCATCCATCTTTTAGACTGGATTATAGAAGTATTACTGCAAAATAAAATAATGCTGACATTAAGATTCAAAATCTTTACATTTCAATTACCTGCAAGAGCAACAAGTTGTTTGCCTAGAGGAGGATGAGAATCGAAGAAAAATGTTTGTTTCATATACATGCTTGCAAATTTTCCATAGTGCAACTCATCAAAACTAGAAAATAATACCATTTCAGATGACATACATTTATAATATAAAAAAAATAAAAACAAAATAGAAAAAGTAGTCAAAATAAGCTAATTTAAGAACAAAGAAATTTTGAACTACAAAATAAAATTAGAAACAAGATTGGGTTTCTTCAGCAACAGTGAAATAAACTGAAAAAGATTGAAAGAAATTAGTCAATAGGCTACTCTATGGCAAGTAAATTCTTCAAAAGTCCTTTTAACACAACTGCCATACAATCTATTTTATCAATCTAATTTTATATTATAATTAATAAATGCATCAGCTAACTAGTAATCAATTAGTTCTGGAAATTAATGAACTCATCAAAATTTCATCTGATTTTTACATTCCATACAATACATAGAACATACATATGCAGAACTTGCTGAAATTGTGATGCAGAAATTACGAGTCAAATTGACTCTTACTACTGAAAAATAGTGTGAATCAAACTTTCAAATTTGTGAGTCATTTTTTGCTACTTTTAAACATTTGTAATTTTAATTTTAAAATGGTACAAAAAAATGCATCAGCTAACTAGTAATCAATTAGTTCTGGAAATTAATGAACTCATCAAAATTTCATCTGATTTTTACATTCCATACAATACATAGAACATACATATGCAGAACTTGCTGAAATTGTGATGCAGAAATTACGAGTCAAATTGACTCTTACTACTGAAAAATAGTGTGAATCAAACTTTCAAATTTGTGAGTCATTTTTTGCTACTTTTAAACATTTGTAATTTTAATTTTAAAATGGTACAAAAAAAAAAAAAAAAAGCTGATGCTTTGCTTTATATACTATATTTAAAGGAGTTGTGCTGCTGATTGCCTTTGTCACATTTTGCAAAAGAAAATTCCATTTAGCAATTGAAAAAAAGATTTGGCATAAATTTTGGCGATTATGAATTCTGCCAATGTTAAAATAAAAAATCATGATATACTAATCATAATGTGTACTATTATACTATTTGCC
Organism: Amaurobius ferox; assembly: GCA_951213105.1. NCBI lineage: Eukaryota > Metazoa > Arthropoda > Arachnida > Araneae > Amaurobiidae > Amaurobius > Amaurobius ferox. Next base: position 134,214,115 of record OX578135.1, on the reverse strand, counting down.
CTACAAAATAATGATCTTTGAAATTTGAGAATTTATAAATGAAAACAAATTTTTCAAATGGAACATCAAAATAAAATTTGGCAAATAAAAACTATTCGACAAACGACAATTTCATTTGGCAAATAGGTTGGCGAAAGTAATTAAAAATCCAAAGCAACTCCTATGTTTATACTGAAAATAAGAGTGTAAAAAATGTAAATTTTTGAATTGATGAATAATTTTAACTCCTGTTAAATATTTTACTATAACTATAGCTCTTTAAAACAAGGGTATAAAATAGTCAGACATCGAAAACTCGTGTGGAAGAGTAGAAAAACAAATAACATAGGAGAATTTTAAGAGCCATATTTGACTCGCAGTTTTAAATAGCGATTCAATTTAATTTACAAAGTACTGATTGACATTGCAATTGAGAGTAAATGCAAGCTCTGGATATGCAAAAGAAGATATTATAATGGGGTCAAAAATCCAACTCTTCAAATTTGATGGAGTTAAAAGGTTTTGAGCTTTCCTAAATACAAATAAACCATTTTCTTAATGTTTATATCTCTATGGACAAGAAACTCTTGAGCAAATTAAGAATCAAGTAAAATTTGGTAAATTATTTCAAACAGTAATTCTAAAAGGCCTATTGATTTCCAAAGGCGTCAAGTCAAAGGTCATAAATTTCTTGAATAATATTTTTAATTGAAAAAAGAAAACATTTATATAAATAAGTTACAAAATATTAAACAGGTATTTCATATGTTATTTTATATTTAAATGCAAATGACATTATTTATAGGGGCAATATGAGTTCTTGTACCAAGAAAATTGAATTCAGCATAATGCCAGTTATTCTGATTAGTTCTGCAATTATGCAATTGAACCATGCAACTTTTCGACTTACATTGCCCTTTCTCGTTCCACAAAGTTTTTTGTCAAGCTTTGTGGTGTAAACAAAAGAAATTACAATGGAAGAGTTTAGAAAGGTTAGATGGACCTGTTTAAAGTGCTTTATTCTTTATTTAATGCACAAAGAAACAACAAAAAACCTTTTGGAAAATTTAGCAGTGGTTCCAGTCTGATGGGGCAGAAATGGTTGTGTGAATAATATCCTTTATTGTGAGTGGTTTGTCTTCTTTAGACATTTACAAAACAGTTCAAAATATTAAATTACAACGACTATATTTCAAAAACTAAAAACCTGATTCGAAACCCAATTATTATACATCCTTGTAGGGCTTTCAAAGGGCTACAAATTACTTCTTATAGTTCATAGCTAGCACTTTAGATTTCAAGATACAAGCATTACAAACTTGCAAAATGGAATATTTTCAAACTTCTTGAACTTGACAAGATGATTCCTCGAAAAACATAGGAACGTTGTAAAAACAAATTATTAATCAAGAAACTGGTTTTTATAATGAATATTGTTGTTGCTTAATGTTTATATCTGTCATTTATAGTTTAGAAGATATTTCAAGTGAAAGTAAGCAGTGAGGCAAAAGCTTGCTTGGGCACACACATTTTAGTTTTTTGAAAGCAAATGTAGCTCTAAATATTAAAATTATTTTTCAAAATTCCTAAATAGAACCAAATTTCTAACAAAACATGCAAAAATTGTTTACATTTTTATTAGTTTTGGAGATATAAGCGTTCAAAATGTTTATATTTTTCGTAATGCTCCGATTTCAGTCTGAGATACCCCAATCATAGATGTTATTTACATCAAAACAGCAGTACAGGCAATAGGCTTCTATAAGATAGGATAAGATCAAAATAAGAACTGCATTTTGTCTCAAAGGTGTTTCCTGGTACAGACAGTGATTAGGCTAATATATAACATTTCCCGTCAATTTCAACAAATCACTCCTGTGCAATCACTTTGAAGTCTGATAACTGAAAAAACAATGATTTGTTTCATAAAAGTGATACAATGCAAAAAGTACAGAATTATCCAAAATATTGGTTAATACAGGATATGTTCCTATTACATATAACAGCATAAATGGAACAGTTTTGCATTTATGCTTTTGCCAACATAGTATAGTCGATATTTGAAATGACAGTAAGAAAAGTGCCATATGCAACAATTTTACAAACCTCTGTGGGAACTAAAATGTTCAATCCAATCATGTCTTCCAATTTCTTCAAAATGGAGCTAAAGCTACTCATTATTAAGAAATTTGAAGCAGAAAGTGGTAGGACTGAATTTGTCTAGTCCCACAGAGGTTTTTAAAATCGTAGCAATTAGCAAGTTTTCTTGGTGCCATTATCAGTCATTTCACACTGAAGAGTTCCCAGGGCAAGGTAACCCAGTGGTTAGCGCGCAGGAGTTGCACTCGGTAGGCCAGGGTTCGATTCCCGCCACTGCCGAAACTGCCGCAGTATTCATGCGGACTACGATCACATTAAACATGTGGGTCCGTAAGTCCTTCCGAGAAGTTGGTGGTAGGGAAAGGAGGGTACGGTCCCTGTGGATGCCTTCCCACTGGATTCCGGTCTAAATTGGGTGGCACTTCCCGGCCGTCCAAACAGATACCTTACATCTTTCTGGTAGGTTAGATGGTCTGGGTCTCAAAAACAACACTGAAGAGTTCCCGGCCATCCAAACAGCTGCTGATGTCCTCAGACGAGTTGGACGGTCTGGGTCTTCAACACTGAAGAGTTCATAATAAGTGTGAAACCAGTCCATGATTGCTGTTCTACAATAGGAGAATAATTCTAACTTTGGGAGGCAATTCTATTACTATTTTGTAATATGCCAAATTCTTAACTGCATACAATTTAATGGACCTTATTCCTAGACCTGACTGCCGAAAGAAAGCATCCAACAATCAACAATATAGAAATTCTGTCATATACTTGAGAATATAGTGTAAATATATATATATATATATATAATATATATAAATACAATTTATATAACTCTTCATGAAAAAAAAAATCTATAAAAAATTCATTATGTCTTATATTTTTCTCTAAATTGAAACAATCAGATTTTTATGTGTGCATGTGAATACAACTTTATTCAAAACTTCTTACAGGGAAAAAGCATTATCATTAGCAGGTGAAGCTTTGAGGAATAATTCCTGGTATTAGTGATTCCTTTTAAGCAACTGACAAAATATATAAATTTTTACAGGTAGCAAAATGATTGTGTTTAATAGCAATGAATTATACAATCAATAAAACAATCATACTATTTAACATATATAAATGAAAAAGAATTGAGAAAATAAAGAGAAAGTATCTTACACAATACTTCTTGGTTCCTCAAGTAACCACATACGAGTACACATAGCTAATAAAAGCAGAGTAACAGCTACAATATCTATTCTGATGTTGATTGATGGAGGGTTGAAATCAATATTAAAAAATGCAGACATAGCATTGTTTTCATCCATTGAGAATTTCTTTGAAATTGAAGGTTTAATCTAAAAGAAATTGAAAATGAAATCAAAAACCTGAATGAGAAAATATCTAAGTACTATAAAAGTCATCAGTGTATCATATATCAATCCATCAATGCTTTTGCAGTAGCATGAAATATTAAAATAACCATACAAGCCAGGGGAAAAAGAGATTAAAAAATATAAATAGGTGATTATTCAATTAGAAGAAGTATAATTAAATTATTACAAGCCTTTCAATAAAAAAATAAGTACAAAATTCAGGCCATATTAATTAAACCTCTATTTAATTCACTGAATAAGGTAGCTAGAAACCATTGAAATAGTGAAACATTGTCCAGGCTTGGAGATTGAAGGGATTTTGGGAGTTTAAAAAATAGATATATGATGCACTGTCTGGATTCCCAGACAATTGTGAGATGAACAGTTAGAAAGGAAATTATGAGAAAAGCAGACATCTTGCAGTTTTTATATATGGCTGAATATCTGGCCAATCTCATGTTTCTTGAGCTTTAGAAAAACAACTAACTGAATACCAGTTGAAAATCAATGATCTCACTATAAGCAACCCCTGAATAGCATAGTAAATTTTTTAACAATTCACGTTTTACATTTTTTCTTAAAATCAAAAATTTGGGTGTGTGGAACCTCCTAAAGAAGAAAATATTAGAAAACTGAAATTGCTCACTTTCTTCCTTTCGAACTATCTACCCGTACACCAAATTTGAAGTCTCTATCCCATACTGAAGCATGCAATTTTATCATTTCATCTTTCGAACATTTTCATGTGGAGCACCCTCTTAAATGAACATTTATGGAAAACTCTATTTGTCTTGGGTTTTTTATCAAATGCCTATATACCAAATTTAAAGCCTCTATCAAATTTTAAATTAGATGTTTCTCATTTATTAAGCAAATCGAACATTTTGGTGTGTTACACCCCCTAAAGTAGCAAATATTGGAAATCTAAAATTACACACTTTCTTCTTTTCGAACAATATTGCCATACACCAAATTGAAAGTCTCTCATCGTAAAGCATGTTTTTCTATCATTTCACTTTTCAAACGTTTTGGTGTACAGAACCTCTCAAAATTACAAATATCGGAAATTTCTATAGCACACTTTCTTTCTTTTGAACTATCTACCTATATACCAAATTTGAAGTTCCTATTCCATTGCGAAGCATATTTTTACTATCATTTTACTTTTCGAAAGTTTTTGTGTAGAGTAGCCACCCCCTAAAATGAACAATTTTCAAAAATTCTATTCTTTTGTTTTTTATCAGATGATTTCCCCATATACCAAATCTCTCTTACATTTTTAAAGGAGGCGTTTCTTATTTATTCGGAAAATCGAACATTTGGGTTTGCGGCACCCCCTAAAGTAGAAAGTATTAAAAAACTGAAATTGCACATGCTCTTCCTTTTGAACTATCTACCCATACACCAAATTTGAAGTCCCTATCGCAACTCAAAGTATGGTTTTTCGTCATTTCACCTTTCGAACATTTTTCTGTGGAACACCCTGTTAAATGAACATTTTTAAAAAACTCTTTTGTCTTGGGTGTTTTCATTAAATGATTAGCTCATATACTAAATTTCAAGCCTCTATCAAAATTTAAAGAAGGCATTTCTCATTTGTTCGGCAAGTCGAACATTTCAGTTCACGGCACCCCCTAGAGTAGCAAATATTGAAAATCTGAAATTACACACTTTCTTCCTTTCGAACTATCTACCCGTACACCAAATTTGAAGTCTCTATCCCATACTGAAGCATGCAATTTTATCATTTCATCTTTCGAACATTTTCATGTGGAGCACCCTCTTAAATGAACATTTATGGAAAACTCTATTTGTCTTGGGTTTTTTATCAAATGCCTATATACCAAATTTAAAGCCTCTATCAAATTTTAAATTAGATGTTTCTCATTTATTAAGCAAATCGAACATTTTGGTGTGTTACACCCCCTAAAGTAGCAAATATTGGAAATCTAAAATTACACACTTTCTTCTTTTCGAACAATATTGCCATACACCAAATTGAAAGTCTCTCATCGTAAAGCATGTTTTTCTATCATTTCACTTTTCAAACGTTTTGGTGTACAGAACCTCTCAAAATTACAAATATCGGAAATTTCTATAGCACACTTTCTTTCTTTTGAACTATCTACCTATATACCAAATTTGAAGTTCCTATTCCATTGTGAAGCATATTTTTACTATCATTTTACTTTTCGAAAGTTTTTGTGTAGAGTAGCCACCCCCTAAAATGAACAATTTTCAAAAATTCTATTCTTTTGTTTTTTATCAGATGATTTATCCATATACCAAATCTCTCTTACATTTTTAAAGGAGGTGTTTCTTATTTATTCGGAAAATCGAACATTTGGGTTTGCGGCACCCCCTAAAGTAGAAAGTATTAAAAAACTGAAATTGCACATGCTCTTCCTTTTGAACTATCTACCCATACACCAAATTTGAAGTCCCTATCGCAACTCAAAGTATGGTTTTTCGTCATTTCACCTTTCGAACATTTTTCTGTAGAGCACCCTGTTAAATGAACATTTTTAAAAAACTCTTTTGTCTTGGGTGTTTTCATTAAATGATTAGCTCATATACTAAATTTCAAGCCTCTATCAAAATTTAAAGAAGGAATTTCTCATTTGTTCGGCAAGTCGAACATTTCAGTTCACGGCACCCCCTAGAGTAGCAAATATTGAAAATCTGAAATTACACACTTTCTTCCTTTCGAACTATCTACCCGTACACCAAATTTGAAGTCTCTATCCCATACTGAAGCATGCAATTTTATCATTTCATCTTTCGAACATTTTCATGTGGAGCACCCTCTTAAATGAACATTTATGGAAAACTCTATTTGTCTTGGGTTTTTTATCAAATGCCTATATACCAAATTTAAAGCCTCTATCAAATTTTAAATTAGATGTTTCTCATTTATTAAGCAAATCGAACATTTTGGTGTGTTACACCCCCTAAAGTAGCAAATATTGGAAATCTAAAATTACACACTTTCTTCTTTTCGAACAATATTGCCATACACCAAATTGAAAGTCTCTCATCGTAAAGCATGTTTTTCTATCATTTCACTTTTCAAACGTTTTGGTGTACAGAACCTCTCAAAATTACAAATATCGGAAATTTCTATAGCACACTTTCTTTCTTTTGAACTATCTACCTATATACCAAATTTGAAGTTCCTATTCCATTGCGAAGCATATTTTTACTATCATTTTACTTTTCGAAAGTTTTTGTGTAGAGTAGCCACCCCCTAAAATGAACATTTTCAAAAATTCTATTCTTTTGTTTTTTATCAGATGATTTCCCCATATACCAAATCTCTCTTACATTTTTAAAGGAGGCGTTTCTTATTTATTCGGAAAATCGAACATCTGGGTTTGCGGCACCCCCTAAAGTAGAAAGTATTAAAAAACTGAAATTGCACATGCTCTTCCTTTTGAACTATCTACCCATACACCAAATTTGAAGTCCCTATCGCAACTCAAAGTATGGTTTTTCGTCATTTCACCTTTCGAACATTTTTCTGTGGAGCACCCTGTTAAATGAACATTTTTAAAAAACTCTTTTGTCTTGGGTGTTTTCATTAAATGATTAGCTCATATACTAAATTTCAAGCCTCTATCAAAATTTAAAGAAGGCATTTCTTATTTGTTCGGCAAGTCGAACATTTCAGTTCACGGCACCCCCTAGAGTAGCAAATATTGAAAATCTGAAATTACACACTTTCTTCCTTTCGAACTATCTACCCGTACACCAAATTTGAAGTCTCTATCCCATACTGAAGCATGCAATTTTATCATTTCATCTTTCGAACATTTTCATGTGGAGCACCCTCTTAAATGAACATTTATGGAAAACTCTATTTGTCTTGGGTTTTTTATCAAATGCCTATATACCAAATTTAAAGCCTCTATCAAATTTTAAATTAGATGTTTCTCATTTATTAAGCAAATCGAACATTTTGGTGTGTTACACCCCCTAAAGTAGCAAATATTGGAAATCTAAAATTACACACTTTCTTCTTTTCGAACAATATTGCCATACACCAAATTGAAAGTCTCTCATCGTAAAGCATGTTTTTCTATCATTTCACTTTTCAAACGTTTTGGTGTACAGAACCTCTCAAAATTACAAATATCGGAAATTTCTATAGCACACTTTCTTTCTTTTGAACTATCTACCTATATACCAAATTTGAAGTTCCTATTCCATTGCGAAGCATATTTTTACTATCATTTTACTTTTCGAAAGTTTTTGTGTAGAGTAGCCACCCCCTAAAATGAACAATTTTCAAAAATTCTATTCTTTTGTTTTTTATCAGATGATTTCCCCATATACCAAATCTCTCTTACATTTTTAAAGGAGGCGTTTCTTATTTATTCGGAAAATCGAACATTTGGGTTTGCGGCACCCCCTAAAGTAGAAAGTATTAAAAAACTGAAATTGCACATGCTCTTCCTTTTGAACTATCTACCCATACACCAAATTTGAAGTCCCTATCGCAACTCAAAGTATGGTTTTTCGTCATTTCACCTTTCGAACATTTTTCTGTGGAGCACCCTGTTAAATGAACATTTTTAAAAAACTCTTTTGTCTTGGGTGTTTTCATTAAATGATTAGCTCATATACTAAATTTCAAGCCTCTATCAAAATTTAAAGAAGGCATTTCTTATTTGTTCGGCAAGTCGAACATTTCAGTTCACGGCACCCCCTAGAGTAGCAAATATTGAAAATCTGAAATTACACACTTTCTTCCTTTCGAACTATCTACCCGTACACCAAATTTGAAGTCTCTATCCCATACTGAAGCATGCAATTTTATCATTTCATCTTTCGAACATTTTCATGTGGAGCACCCTCTTAAATGAACATTTATGGAAAACTCTATTTGTCTTGGGTTTTTTATCAAATGCCTATATACCAAATTTAAAGCCTCTATCAAATTTTAAATTAGATGTTTCTCATTTATTAAGCAAATCGAACATTTTGGTGTGTTACACCCCCTAAAGTAGCAAATATTGGAAATCTAAAATTACACACTTTCTTCTTTTCGAACAATATTGCCATACACCAAATTGAAAGTCTCTCATCGTAAAGCATGTTTTTCTATCATTTCACTTTTCAAACGTTTTGGTGTACAGAACCTCTCAAAATTACAAATATCGGAAATTTCTATAGCACACTTTCTTTCTTTTGAACTATCTACCTATATACCAAATTTGAAGTTCCTATTCCATTGCGAAGCATATTTTTACTATCATTTTACTTTTCGAAAGTTTTTGTGTAGAGTAGCCACCCCCTAAAATGAACAATTTTCAAAAATTCTATTCTTTTGTTTTTTATCAGATGATTTCCCCATATACCAAATCTCTCTTACATTTTTAAAGGAGGCGTTTCTTATTTATTCGGAAAATCGAACATTTGGGTTTGCGGCACCCCCTAAAGTAGAAAGTATTAAAAAACTGAAATTGCACATGCTCTTCCTTTTGAACTATCTACCCATACACCAAATTTGAAGTCCCTATCGCAACTCAAAGTATGGTTTTTCGTCATTTCACCTTTCGAACATTTTTCTGTGGAGCACCCTGTTAAATGAACATTTTTAAAAAACTCTTTTGTCTTGGGTGTTTTCATTAAATGATTAGCTCATATACTAAATTTCAAGCCTCTATCAAAATTTAAAGAAGGCATTTCTTATTTGTTCGGCAAGTCGAACATTTCAGTTCACGGCACCCCCTAGAGTAGCAAATATTGAAAATCTGAAATTACACACTTTCTTCCTTTCGAACTATCTACCCGTACACCAAATTTGAAGTCTCTATCCCATACTGAAGCATGCAATTTTATCATTTCATCTTTCGAACATTTTCATGTGGAGCACCCTCTTAAATGAACATTTATGGAAAACTCTATTTGTCTTGGGTTTTTTATCAAATGCCTATATACCAAATTTAAAGCCTCTATCAAATTTTAAATTAGATGTTTCTCATTTATTAAGCAAATCGAACATTTTGGTGTGTTACACCCCCTAAAGTAGCAAATATTGGAAATCTAAAATTACACACTTTCTTCTTTTCGAACAATATTGCCATACACCAAATTGAAAGTCTCTCATCGTAAAGCATGTTTTTCTATCATTTCACTTTTCAAACGTTTTGGTGTACAGAACCTCTCAAAATTACAAATATCGGAAATTTCTATAGCACACTTTCTTTCTTTTGAACTATCTACCTATATACCAAATTTGAAGTTCCTATTCCATTGCGAAGCATATTTTTACTATCATTTTACTTTTCGAAAGTTTTTGTGTAGAGTAGCCACCCCCTAAAATGAACAATTTTCAAAAATTCTATTCTTTTGTTTTTTATCAGATGATTTCCCCATATACCAAATCTCTCTTACATTTTTAAAGGAGGCGTTTCTTATTTATTCGGAAAATCGAACATTTGGGTTTGCGGCACCCCCTAAAGTAGAAAGTATTAAAAAACTGAAATTGCACATGCTCTTCCTTTTGAACTATCTACCCATACACCAAATTTGAAGTCCCTATCGCAACTCAAAGTATGGTTTTTCGTCATTTCACCTTTCGAACATTTTTCTGTGGAGCACCCTGTTAAATGAACATTTTTAAAAAACTCTTTTGTCTTGGGTGTTTTCATTAAATGATTAGCTCATATACTAAATTTCAAGCCTCTATCAAAATTTAAAGAAGGCATTTCTCATTTGTTCGGCAAGTCGAACATTTCAGTTCACGGCACCCCCTAGAGTAGCAAATATTGAAAATCTGAAATTACACACTTTCTTCCTTTCGAACCCATACACTAAATTTGAAGTCTCTATCTCATCGCAAAGTATGCTTTCCTATCATTTCACTTTATGAACATTTTGATATGGAGCACCGCTTCTAGAGAATGTTTTCGAAAAATTAAGATTTTTCCAGAGGGTTTTATCGAACGACTGAGTCATGTATCAAATTGCAAATCTCTATCTATTAGGGAAATGCCTAAAAAAAGCATGAGAAACAGACGGACACTTGGCAATTAGTATATATAGATAACAAGATAAACATTTTTTGCAGTATTTTTTTAGAATACAAACCCTACATTTTTTAACAAAACAGTACTAAATTAAAAATGCAAATTTACGATATTAAAAATGCAAATTTGCCAGTTTTCTCACCATCCCCTAAAAGTTGAGATTTCATCTCCTCCTAATTACATCAGTAAACAAACATAAGTAATGGAAATAAATTGGTGGAGCTTAAAAAATTATGCTTTTAACATGTAAAAAACTCATTTATAAAAATTTTAACATTATTATTCAAAATTGCTCATACACGTTTGTCCCTGAGAATCAGTGAGATTACAATGTTATTCATAAAGTGTCCTTTTCATCCACCAGTTGGTGACAACAGTGATTGTCTGTTGAAGAACACTATTTAGCATTTTATTTTATATCTGTTTGAAGTTTAGGAACTTTGCTATTACATTAACAGGTAAGTGAAAAAGGAAATTTTATGACTCCATTTGGATGAGTATACAAGGTTCATACTCAATTTTGAAAACAAAAATTAAGGAATTTTTAATGATATGCTTTAAAAGTTTTAAAGGGTTTATATATAAATTACGTATTCAAACCCTCTACTTTATATTAGCATTATTAAAAAACATACTTGCTAGAAAAATTAATTAATGCCTGTAAGTAATATTAATTTAAGGTGAAAATTTCTTGATTTCAAATACTAATTATGCAGCTTCTTAAATTATAACTTTCTTCAAATAATGCCAATATAAAATGCAGTGCTATATTTAAATTAGTATGAGATGAAGCTAAGATTTGCCTCAGTTTTACAGCAGGTAAATCGAAGTTTAGTATCAGTTTCGTAGCAGACCAAGGCCACATTGCAGTCTTCGACAGAGAACTATCATTCCTATGTAAATTTTGTGCTTTTACATTATTCATTATTTTACATATCTCAAATACTTAGCCATGAGAAGATACTATTGGTATTAAAAAATTCAAAACTGAATTATCTACACTTGCACTTATAAGATGAAAAGAATTTTTTGCTTTTAATTTTATTAAGAATACTCTAAATCATAAAAATTTTCAGACAAGAATCTAGAATGTGAATAATTTTCTTGAATTGTATATATTTTATCTATTAAAGACAGGGACAGATTAAGGAAGTTTAGAGTAGTAGTTCTCAAATCTTTTGACCATGAGTCACTTTGGTTAATACAAAGTCTTTGCAACCAATCTGGAAATATACAGAATCTCTGCAAAGCTCAGCTTAAGGTATTAGAAGTACCTAAAATTTCTTTAGACCAACGCAACTATTCATTTATGAAAATTTATTAATTTAGTTTAGTAAATTCAGTTAGCTCACAATTCTAATACAGTCCACTTTTATTCACTGCTGTTCCTTTATTAAACTAAGATTTTGAGTCAATTATTCAATTAAGCTATCATTTCATAATGAAATTAAAACTATTTGTATTTGTGAGTTAATACAATGTCTGAGTCAATTAACTAATAAACCAAATAAAAAGGAACCATTGTAGTTTTATTTGACTACTGTGAAAATAAAAAAATAGTAGGCAATTATATAAATATTCCGTATTTCAATATACCTACTTTTAGAGATATAAATGCTTTCAAGCTATGACAAAAACAGTCCCATAACAAATGTTTGTTATCAGATATTAAGCATTTTATCTTTGGAAAACCTTAAAATTTCATCTTATTAATTTAGAGGTTCCTCACAGTCCCAGTAATTGGCTATGCTCCACTTTGAAAAACTCTGGCTTCTTATAAATAGGTCTCTCATTCTCTGTAGAACTTCGAGGTCTATTCATACAACATAACAATAGATATTTAATTATAATCATAACCACACATTTAGCAATTTTAAAGCATTTTGAATAGATACAAAATAAGAGTTTAAATATTTTGATAGTAATATTCCAAACAAGGCATGGTGAGTTAATGTTAATTTAGTGGAACATTTTACATATCTGTCAGTTATTGTAGGAATGCAAAATGTGAATACCCACAATTGAGTGACATGTTGGAGTAGACCCCATTCTCCTATATCCCATTGCAATTACACATTTTGAGACAATACTGATTTGAATTCCATAGGAAATATCCCAGCATCCTCATGATCTCATAACAGAATCAGCACTACTAGCAAATTACAAATGGCCAAAGTCTAGAGGATTTATTATGCAAGAGGTTTGCTTTATAACCTTAGACTTTAGACTTCCCATAACTCTATATTCCATATTAAATAATTGTTGGTAACTCTGAATATATACATTTGGTAATGAAATAGCATACTTCAACATTAAATTTTAAAGATAAATTGTGGGCAGTTATTTTTACTTTCTCAGGAACATATGGATGTACATAGCAAGTAAAAATGGCTTACAATTTTACATTTGTGTTTTCAAGTACCATTTTTGATAGCATTGCTATATAATGACAACATTGTTGAAATCAAAGAAACAGGAATTGTTGTTTTTAAAAGACAAACAAGTTTCAACTATTTACATAGGTTGACTCTCACTTTCTACATAATTTTTATGAAAGTTGAATTACATAATCAAATTACCGATTCTTTTATTTGACTCAATGATGTATCCACACCATTTTTAAGTTTATTTTTTTTATCAGTTTTTGGAATCTCTACTTTGCTCTCAATTGTACAGTCCGACGACACGTTGCTATTTTGAGGCAATTCCCAGTCATTAATTTTATCCTGAATCGAGTTATCAGAAACAAAATCGCCTTTATCATTTTCGTTATCTTTTTTTCGCTGTTTAGTTTTATTTGCCATTTAGTATTAAATTTGACACACTACTTTAAAAAGCTGTGTTCTGTTATGAACTTTAAAAATTAAAAAAAAAAATACAGTTAACAAGTTACAGTTTCAAAACGCTTTTTCAAATAATTTTGCAAAACATAAATAAAATTATCTTCTGAAATAAACATAAACAGCGTAGATTATAAAGAATTTTATCCTATTTTTTATCTAATTTCACAATCAATGCGTAATACAGCGGAGATGAGTTAACTTTTATTATCGTTAGTTTCGTTTGCTGTTTTGGTTGAAGCTACGCCAAAAAACGCTGTTCTGTTATCAGGTGACTGTTGATAAACAATGATTTTACTTTAAAAAAATATATTTTATGCATAAACTTTCCCGAAATTTTTAATTGCACATCAAGCTTTTGAGGTCAGGCATTATTAGTACTGGAACTTATAAAGAATAGAACGGGGTTGTTATTGAATGTCAAAAATCAGATATGGACTTCTGCTCATGTAAGGATTTGTTTTAATTTTTCTAATTTATCGCCACTTTTAAGTATGCATAATCCACTTTACTACATTATCGTTATGCAATTCAACGTTCGTTGAAACAACTTTTATCTACATAGCCAGCAATTTTAACACTAAACTGACATTAGACGTACGCTTCCCTGCATTTATTTTCTGCAAGATTTCAAATTTATAATTTGATACGCAGGATTCACATTATTAGGTTGTAAATATCCATTTTCTTTTATTTTTCTCTTTATTTTATAAGATCCACACTCCGAAGTAAAGTAAATCTGTTTCGTTGACAGTTTTCCCTTTATTTCTATATCGCACAAAGTTAAAATTAAACATTTATTAGTGCTTAATGTTAAAAAAAAAAAATACTTTATTTAATCCCACAGAAATTACATTTTAATTAATTTTTACTTTAAAAGCTTAGATATTGATACAACAGTATATAATTTAATTTTTTTTTTTTTTTGCTGTTGATAAACCAGACAGCAATGTGTTAATTTGATATTTCCAATTAGTTTCACATTCTGATGGTCCATAAATATAGGATAGCCAAATTTTTTCTGCCGTATTAAATCTATTAAGAGTAAGGTGACCATTCGTCCCTGATTTTCGGGGACAGTTCTCAAAACTAATTTTATGTTATGGCATTTTTTTGTCCCCGATTATAAAGTATATAAGTTATAATAAAATAACATGAGACCGCCCATTATTTTGTTATTAAAATTAAAACTGTTTAAATGCTGTTAATCTGCCAACAGTGTAATGGTTCAAAATATTTAAATATCAAAATTATAACCACTACTTATCTTTCAAGAACTAAGAACCTGATTCAAAATCCAATTATATTTCCTTGTAGGACTTTCAAAGAACTAAAACTTACTCCCTTACAATTTATTTCGTGTGAAATCATGAAAAAACTTTGCAACTGTTTATATTTTCATTGTATGCCTGCAGATGGTGCTGCATACATCCTTTTTTAAAATAGATTGCTGTGTTGCTTCCATTTCAGGCAGCACTTTCTTTTGTCCTGCATTTTTCTTAACATCGTTATTATTGTATTTTGCACTTTAATTGATAGGGAAAATGCATGATGTGAAAGAAAAGATGATGATCATTATGGACGTCCCTCGACCAGCACAACTCCAGAGCAGAGAATGTTATAAAAGTGCATGAAATCATACAGAAAAATTTATTTCGTGTGAAATCATGAAAAAACTTTGCAACTGTTTATATTTTCATTGTATGCCTGCAGATGGTGCTGCATACATCCTTTTTTAAAATAGATTGCTGTGTTGCTTCTATTTCAGGCAGCACTTTCTTTTGCCCTGCATTTTTCTTAACATCGTTATTATTGTATTTTGCACTTTAATTGATAGGGAAAATGCATGATGTGAAAGAAAAGATGATGATCATTATGGACGTCCCTCGACCAGCACAACCCCAGAGCAGAGAATGTTATAAAAGTGCATGAAATCATACAGAAAAATTGTCGACAAACAATTCATAATGCCTGTGAGATTTTTGGACTGACAGTGCATGTCAGTAAATTTTATCAGATGAACTGAATATGAGAGGGATTATTGCCAAGTTTGTGCCACGACTTCTGAGCAGTGATCAGAAGAAACATTGCATGAAAATCTGTCAGGATCTTCGACACCAGATCAGAAATGACCCAGACTTTTTTCTAGGATCGTTACTGGTGATGAAATGAGTTTATGGGTATGACCCACAAATAACAAAACAGTCATCCCAATGGTAGTCTACCGGTTCACATTAACCAAAAAAGCATTTCAAGTAGAAGCAACATCAAATCAATAGTGATCCGTTTCTTCAATTTTGATGGAATTGATCGCAAGGAGTTTGTTCCTGTGAGCCAGACTGTAAATGCCACACTTTATTGCGATGTCTTGCGGCAGTTAAGGAAGAAAATAAGAAGGAAATGTGTGTCCAGCAAAATAGCAGTAAAAGAATTCGATTTTGCACCATGATGATACACTTGCCCACACCTCATTTGTCGTGCAGCAATTTTTAGCATCCACAAACATGACAGTTCTCCCTCACCCCCTTACATGCCAGATTTAGTTCCCTGTGATTTCTTTCTCTTTCCTAAAATGAAAATGAAACTAAAAGAAAAAATATTTAACACTATAAATAAAGTCTGGAATCACAGGTGATACTGAATGGTCTATCAAAAGATGACTTTGTTAAGAGTTTCTAATCATGGGAAGACTGCTGGAATCTATGTTTACAATCCAATAGAGACTATTTTGAAGTTAATACAGGAAAATAACTTGTATTAATAACCTTTTATAAACAAATTTCATGAACTTTTGGGTAGCAGCTCACATTATATGGCATTTTAAAGTATTCATATTTACATGCAACATTTTTCTTTCATGAGAGAAAAGGAAATGAAAGGTATTGGATTTTTAAAATGTGTGACAAATTTGGAATATTGGTTTTATAGTGATGGATCTGTAGCTTCGAAAAATATTTGCTATTACTGTAATCGGAGAAAGTATTCAATGAAATTTAATTTATAAAGTTTAGCAAAGGTTTGGTAATATTTTGAAGTTGCTAAATTGTATGAAAAAAAAACTTAATATTGTCAGTGAGGTAATTATCACTTGTAATTGTTTTATTGTCTTTCTAACAAAATGCTGCTTAGGATCTGTTTCTTGTCTTTAATTATAAGGTGTATTCTTTATTTTTATGATATTGAATCAGTCCAGTCAGAAAATTTGACATTTCTGCAATTCATTATTATAAATTTTACTGCTAAATAAAACATATTGCAAAAGGAATAACATGAAAAACTTGTCTCTTATGATTCTTTGAGTTATTGTATGGTATTTGATATGTCTTATTTAATGAATAAATGTATTTATGAAACAGTTTATTTGATTAAAAAACTGTAAGTTCATGAATATTTTATTTTCAGTGTAATCACAGATCAAGTTAGGCAGCTGTAATTTTGCAAGATTTCAAATTGTAAAGCATGTGGATTCCCAACAAGACATAATTGTTTATATTCCAGCAGTATTTCCATTTTCCGGTAATGTATCATTTTTATATATCAATTGTATAAATAAAAACACACAAAAATTGGATAATTGCCCAGTCATGTAAACAAATATTGCAGCTATAAAGCCACCTTTTGTTAACAGAATTTATAAAAATAAAGTATATTTAGCTAGCACACCAAACAGAACTAATAAAATGCAAAGCTTACTACAAACCTGTATAACAAACAAACAAACAAAAAAGTAATCATTTGAACATTAGATATTTTAATGATATTTTAATTAATTGTTTTCAGTGTTACCAATTAAATGGATAAAGTATTTTCCTGTGCTTGCACTTAGATCTTTTCGAATCAGCTTGGTTCATACATTTAAAAATCATGAGTCAATTATGAAAAAAAGTTAAAGATGGATGCAAGTCAAATGGAAAAATATATGAATGTGTTTAACTAAATGTTATTTTACAATTAATGTTAAGTTATTACAGTAAACTCCCTTTTATCCGGTGTTCAAATAATCGAAACTCTCAAGCACCCACCACCTGAATGGTGGTTTCACCCTTGATTGGCAGGTATCAGTAGCAATCAGTTATTAGTCAGTTGCTTAGATGTTTCATTTACAGATCAGTTCTCCGATATTTATGTTAATTGTTTAGGAATGCAACAACCTATCTATAGCAACGTCTTCAGCTGGTAAACTCAACCCTTAAGCAGAAGATGGTTATATGTTCTTATCCTGAGAGGGCTGAATGAATATGATATTGAATTCTCTACATTGTATGACATCAAGGCACAAAACAGCAAAATGAAAGTATTCTTCTTGAAATCAGAGTCCAAAGGCAGTCGAAGTCTGCACATTACACACTGTATCAAGCACGAAGTGAAGACTTCAACAAAGTATTGTATGAATGGTTTTCAATTAAAAGATCAATATTTTCTATATTCTTTTTACCTCCAAACGTGACAAGACCAATCCAACCTATGGATCGGGGCATCATCTAAAATTTAAAAATGCATTATCGTCCTGATTTCATGAGTCACCTGGTTAACTAAGAAAAAGGAACAATTGAAGATTTCCAGAAAATGTTCAATTTAAACATTGCCATATTTACAACATCCCTTGTACGGAAAAGTGTAAATACTGATTTTCAGGGTTTTCAAACTAGACCATTACTCACAGTGGTAGGGAGATATGTGCACTGTTAAAGACAAAGCAAGACATGAATGAGAAAGAGGTTACATGTTGAATTAATATTGGCAGCAATGTTCCTCTCACCATATATTTGGACAATAAAGAAATAATGTCTAATATATTGGCCCCCCAAGAAAATAATGATGAAGAAGAAAAGGAAGCAATGCCTAATGCTTTGTGGAAGGTTGCAAGTGAAGCACTGGATATAAATTTTTTCTTTTTGCAGTTATTAAGGGTTAGAATGTACATAAATACATATGGCGCCATGCAGCATTAAGAATGAATTTTGTCATGAAACAGCAATGGCAAGGTCATATATGGGAGATGAAGAAATTTACAAAAAAAAAAAAAACCACATCCAAACTCCATTCACCATTATGGACACTGGTTACACCTTTCACATCTGATGTTGGAGATCTTTCAACCTCACCAATTGATGAAGGTAAACCCGTCAATTTTCCTGCAATGAAATTTTAAAATAATTTTTTATTATTTAGGGCCAGTATTTAAGTTTTTAGAATGTGGCAATGCTAAAGATAACAGCTTTCAGTAAGGACAATTTTTTAAAATTTGAATTTTCATATGAATATTGGCTGTTAAAGAATGAGAAATGCTACTATAAAACTCTTTTATGGCGTGATTTTGAAATTAATAAGGTAGCAACAAAACATAGATGTAAGTTGAAGGGATTTTCCAGCTATGATTTATTATGACTTTCAATAATGATTGACACAGCAACAGTGGTTCAATCGAATGAATTCAACTTTTTGTGATGAAATGCCATCCAAAGCAACAATTTACAACTGTTTTATAGAATTCAATCTTGGACGTAGGAGTCTTGGTGATGAATTTAGTGAAGGTCAACCAAGAATTGCTGTGATGCCAGAAAACATTGATGCTGTGCAACAAATGATCGCTTTAAATTGTCATGCCACATATGATAAAATTGAGGCATCTTTGAACATTTCAAGGATTTGAGTGCATTCAATTTTACTTGATCATTTAAAAGTCAAAAAGGTATGTTCTTGATGGATTCCATACAATTTAACTGAAGCTCAAAAGGATGTTTGTGTCAAATGCTGCAAGGAAAATCTCAAAAGATTCAACTCTGATGCCTCAAAATATGTCTTTGACATTGTAACAGGTGATGAAACATGGATTTATTCTTAGGAACCCAAAACAAAATAACAATCCACTATTTGAGTGTTTCAAAATTAACCAAATCCTACATAAATTGTTTGTTCACAAAGTGTTTAAAAGAAAATGATTGTTTGGTAAATTTGGCATTGTTGTAACTGTTGCTTTGGAGGATCGTAGAACAGTAAATGCTAATTGGCATACAGCAATTTGTTTGCGAGAAATAGTTGCTCAAATCAGAAAAAATAATGCGAAATATTACATCATTCTTCATCATGGGAATGCAAGCACACATACTACATATTCAAACTATCAATTATGTGTAGCATGAAAAAATTGATATAAGGAGTCATTGCCTTTATTGTCTGATTTAGCACCCAATGATTTTTTCTTGTTTCCAACAATCAAAAATGAAATGTGTTGTCATCGATTTAACAGCCCAGAAGAAACAGTTGAAACTTATGAATCACATAATTCTGCTATACAAACTTCTGAATGGCATAACTGTTTTAAAAATTGGTTTATTCAAATGAAGAAATGTATTGATGCTAAAGGCAAATATTCTGAAAAGCAATAAAATGATTTATTTTCATACAAAAATATTTTGAGAGTACCTACTATTTTCTAAAAACTTAAATAATAACCTATGTAATGCAGTTTAGTGTTAAATGTGTAAAAATTTAAATAGTAAAGATAATTTTATTTTTATTACATATTCAGTTTATATTTTATATATTAGGTTAATAAAACTTGTTCTTTACTTAAATTACACTTTTATTTTTTCACTAGCAGCAGGTGCAGGTATATCTATATGCCATACAAAACTCATTAAAACTATAGAGTTTTAATGAGTTTTGTATGGTGCTATGGTAATTTAAAGAGAGTAATGATCAGATATTTGGAAAATTCTATTTTCGGGCAACCTTCTAGTTCTAGTAGTGTGGGATAAGAGGGAGTTTGTTGTATAACCTTATTTAGCAAAAACAAAAAATATGTAATAGTTTGAACATTGCATATTTTGATGATGTTTTGATTAATTATTTTCAATGTTATGAAACCAATTAAATGGGTGAAATATTCTCTTGGGCTTGTACTTTACTTTGATTTTTAGGAATCAGCTTGGTTCATGCATTTAAAAAGCATGAATCAATTATGAAAAAAGGAAAAAAAAATCAAAGATGAATGGAAGTCAAATGAAGAAATATGTGAATGTATTTAACTAAATGCTTTTCATAAAATGAATAATTTAAATTTTTTAAAGGAGAGTTAATTACTTCAATTTTGTTAACAGGATAAAACAGTTGAGCCAATAATACATTTATTTTCAAATGATAGAATTCTTTATTTATTTTCACATGACTTCAATAATATTTATGGATGAAATAAATATAAATGTGTTCTCTTTTTTCTTATATTTAAGTTTCCGATGCATGTTTTTAAAAAGTAGAAAGCGCAAAATTTTAGTAAATCAACTGTTGAATTGTAATGTGTAAAATAAAGAGTCAAGTTATGTAAAAAAAAAAATCATTTATGAGGAAGTGTGAGACTTGTATGCAGAGATAGGTTGCAAAATTCCTAATCTTATAGTGTTTATTATCTAAACCCTTTATCCAAAACATTGATTATTATCTAAAGTAGAGCTATTTACCATTGATTATCCAAAAAGGTATATTGTTAAATAGTTTTTATGCACATACATGTGCTGTATGATATATAATTAATTTTAAGAGGAATTGAATGTCGAAAGAGGGATTGTCTGGTGTAGGACTTGAACTTGTGACCTCTTACTCTCAAGATTAGTATAATTACCAACTGAGCTGTATATGAACTATGAGCATTCACTCTGTTCTAATTTTAAGACTAAGGCTTTAACTTCAGCCTCAATCAAATTATCAATTTTTATTCCACTAATTTATCACAATGCCATATTCTCCCATCAATTTTAATTTACTTCCAGGGAATGAGCAATGTTTAAACACCATTAAAAATTTCAGGCCTTGAGCTGTAATTGCTTGCTTTCGTCATGAGACGAGTGCTCAACAAATCTTAGATTGGAATGAAACCTGACAAATATGATGATAATTTTGACGTAGAACAATTATTTAAAATTTGTGTTAGAAAAAAAGTAAAATCACTAGGTGTTATTCATCCTTTTATAATCTTACCAGTTAAATGACATCTGCTTTGGGGAAACTTTAATTAACATGTTTATTTCTTTTATTTTTCTAGGTCTGCTTCCTTTATCAAAATGAATAATTCAGATTCTCCTGATCGTATTGAATATATCCGCACAGAAGTTGATTTTAAGAACTGGAACAATGAAGAAATTCAGGAACTTAATACATCTCTGAAAATATGCTGTATACCATTACCAAGAAAATTATTTTTATTTGCTAAGTATATTGCTCCTACTCTGATACTGCTTTTCAGTTTTGCTGCAGATATTTTTAGTGGGGCTGCAGTAGCTTATCGTCATTATGCTGATAACCACATATGGTGGTTTAGCTTCACAATTGTTTTTATTTGTGCTCCTGCTGTCATGTTCATTGCTCATGCAATTTTACAGACCATAACTAATCCAGAATTTAGTTTCAAGAAAAAAATTTTATGGATTCTTCTCTATATCTTCACAGGAGCTGGATTGCTCCTATGGCCTCTTTGGGGGTATGTAATATCTGAGTTGTTTTGAATATGCACATTTTATTCTGCATTTGCAGTCAAATAATTATATTCCCTTTAATTAAAACTTTTATAGAATTTTAAATTATCACATACTATCTATAGTGAAACTTTGTATGATTAACACTTTTGAGTCATAGATGACACTTAATAACAGACATTTGCCAACTCCCTAATAATGTTTATTATTTGTATCTTATACATATTCTCAACAGTCAACGAACACTTCCTTAAAACAGACAATTTTCTATTCTGTATGTATGTCTATTAAGAAGTTTAACACATTTATATGAAATATTTTATTTATATTATTTATGTGAAGATAATTGAATCTTTCAAAAATTCATGAATAATAATTACAATAACAATAAATAATAAAAAAATACAGTTGAAATTTAGCTAAAATTCTCCCAATTCCAAGAAAAACTGTGCAAAATATTTAAATAAGCCATAAGTAAATTATATATATGCTATAGTCTTAAATGTTGAATTTATCTCACTTTATAAGGTTTGTATGTATCTTAAAAGCACTTAATCTTTTCGAGACGGGTGTCTCATCTGTGCACCAACAGTGAATACCACTCACAGCCGGGGATATTTCTGTAGTTTTGGTATTCAGTTGTTTTGTATTTTTTTGTGTTTTTTGCAGTGTATAAAGATATATTTTGTGTAGC
This sequence comes from Amaurobius ferox, assembly GCA_951213105.1. Lineage (NCBI taxonomy): Eukaryota > Metazoa > Arthropoda > Arachnida > Araneae > Amaurobiidae > Amaurobius > Amaurobius ferox. Next base: position 134,191,639 of record OX578135.1, on the reverse strand, counting down.
GTTTAGAGAAGAAATTGGTGATTTGCAAAGCCTAAAACAAGGCATTTTTTATTCGAAGAAGAAATCATTCATATTGTCCATTAACTTTTGAGTTATTCAGATGATAGTTAAGAATCTTTTCTTTCTCAAAGAGTCATAAAATGATAGTTTTGTGCAATGCATTGTCTTAACAACGTAGTCTTTGCATGTATCCCTGTTTTACAAATTATCATACAAAATCAAATTTTTAAACATTGTTACATTTTATTGTAAATAGTCTTTGCCACATATTTTCTACTAATCTTTGTTTTCATTAATTATTGTGTTGATTAAAATTCCTAATTTTTTTTTTCTTAAATGTTTAATCAACGCAAATCAATATTTTAAGATCTTCATGTAATTTTCAGTTGAAAATATAACCTGAAAACTATGATATTTATGTATATAATTACTTCAATAGTCAGCTAAGGTTATACGAAAAAATGAAATAATTGAATTTAAAGTTTTTTTTATTCAATATTTTTTTTCAAAAGTTAGGCTTAGGTATGTCATAAAACTCTGTCCTTTGTGATCAGTGTATTTTGACCTCGCTCTGTCCTGAGTGAACATCCCAGACGGCAATGCACCATCGTGAAAGGGTTAAGTCTTTATATAAATTTTGTTCAAAAAATTAAATACCTTTAATTAATTAAATGTAACTTAAAATTCATTACGTTTTGTTGTAGTGTGCTAAAAAAGTACTTACATTAGTTATATCGTGTTGTGTGCTTAAAAAAAGTACTTATTTTTTCTTTTACACTGATTTTTTTTTATAGAAAATTTTATATGCAAATTTATGCATTTCCACTACAGAAATGTGTAGAAAATGATGGCTCTTTTAAAAGAATAGATATACATATACAATATACATACACATATAAGAATATATATACACAGTTTGAATTCAAGAAGCAAGATTAAATCGGATTGCTTTTATATGAAGTAGAAAAGATCCTTATTCCCCAGAATCTAACAACTAATAACAGTTTTATTCCTCATACTTAATATTAGTTCAAACTGTAGTGTTTTGATTAAGGTGCTTGAAAATTTTTAATTTTGATTACTTAAAAGAAGTATCTTGTGCCCAGCACAAGAGACAATTTCAAAATGATATCCTCACTTAGAGACACAGTATACAGAAAGACAAATACCCAAACAAATATTTTAACACTAAGAAAACCTTAGCTTAAATAACAACTGAAAATAACCATCCAGTTAAACACAATTAACCTACCAAATGATAGAAATATAAACCATTCAATCAGCTATCCAAACTCTTCTTGGGTGTTAAAATCCACCCAAACTACTGCTTAATAGAAAAATATGTTAAAAATCTTCATTAAAATGCAGCATAAAACAAAATAAAGACCAGTTTCGAAGGCAAAAAGCAGCTGCCTTCTGAGAAAAGATAGAGGAACCGAACCAGTTAAAGTGAGGTCACAGATGTCTTCCTTACTTTTGCTGGCACAGTTGCTCTGTCTTTGTGTCTCACAGAAGAAAACTTTTATTTCCCTTTGAAATTAGTTGAAATTGTTATTTTAATGTTTCAACATAATTTTTCTTTATGTGTGATAAGTCTTTGTCCAGTTAAAGATGTGGGCCCCATATAAATTCCTCTGCAAAATCCGACTGTCTCCGTTCTCTCCTTATCTAACTATCTAATCTATCCTTTAATACCTCAACATGTTTATTCAGTTGGGAAGCTACTTGTTCAACTATTTCAGCCACTGTTGTCTTTTCAAGTACTGCTTCTCATTTTCATTCTAGTTTTTACATCTGATTATTTTAACTTCTCTAATACCTCATTGACAGTGTTTCCTTTCAAGTGTAATAGCCTGGCCTGGAACAATTCCTAAAAAATAATCAATCAGTCTCCCTTTCTTGGAATATTTTATTACTTCCCAACTCCTTAACAGCTACTGATCATTTAAAAAGTTTATGAAATACCTGCTAATGACTAGATTAAAACAAAAATTAAAATACAGAATTAGTTGTTTTACAGTGATTTATGTATTGTTCAATATTAATTTAATTTTTTAAATGTGTTATTTATGCATTATAACATTGTTAGTTTTAATAAATCAAAATTAATTTGCTTTATTTCAGCTATATAAAGAAGCTCACCTTTGCTATTAGAGCTTGTTTTGATGAAGAGAACAGCATGGTTCACTTAGAGAAATTTCATAGCACAGGAGCAGTTGCTGATAATATGCACAAAATGCTCAAAGCTTTTCTACAATCTGCACCTCAGCTTTTACTTCAGATGTATATTTTACTGTCGACTGACCATCAGCATGTACCCACTGGTAATTATTTAATAATCTGACTTATATGTTTTTATCTCAAACCTGTATTAGATACAAAAGAAAAGCAAATATTTATCTCTGTCTGTCACACTTGACAATAAACTTGACAACAAAGTTGATAAAATGTTGCCAACTTCGTTACTTTTAAGAAATGTTGCCAAGTTAGCTATAATTCAATACTCTAAAAACTAAATTTTATTTCGGATAATCCCTGTTGCTTTGTGGGAATTATTAATTTAAGATATTTTATTTAAAATATGGTGAGTTTTACAGTTTGTGGAACATATAGATTTTATTAGAGAATTTGCATTTTGTTACAGGTGTTATATAGTAATTATGTTTTGTTAGGGGTTGTATAGTAATTAATAGCATTGATCAGGAGTGGTGTGTGGTCTACCTGTATAAGAGAATTTTAGGAGTGCAAGCACTGTATGTGAATGGGTGTGGGAGATAATCTTTTTTCTGCACAATCTTATGCAGCGACTCATCTAGGAGAGATGCCGCAACAAAGGGGTTTACTAAATAAATTAAAATTACTTATTGAGTATTTTGTAATTTATTTTATCCTAATACATATGTTTTCTAAATGTAAATAAATTATTATGACTACATAGATTTCTTGTTTGGGCACCATGGGTCTCAGAATATTGGTTTAAAAAAAGGTGTGGCATCTATCTCGAATTTACTTTACTCCCAGAAACCATCTAAAAGACTATACATGTTCCCAACCCTAGGATGACACTTCCATTATAGGTAACAAAATTCATGGACCAGTTTCCCACTTTTTATGCCCTCTTTAACATAAAATAGCCGATACCAATATTTGATTTTAGGGAAAATTGTCTATTTTATTGAAATACTTTTAATGTTTATGACATAATTTTTCATGAGTTTGAGTTAATAAAAAGAAAATATTAAAAAAAACTCTGAAAGTAAACAAAATAGTGGGAGAAAAAGTATGCAGGTTTTTTTTATAAAAATAAGTCCCATTGTGAAAAACAGAGTTTGGTCCAACCCAGTAAAGTAGGTAGAGCACTAAGGGACAGATTAGATTGCTATTGCAGTAAGATTTTCAGAGCAATATATAATATTACACAAAAAAAAAAAAATTAGGATATAGTGAAACATCGCTAGCCTAATGAGTAGGCAGGGGAGCCAGGGTTAGATTGAAATCCTAGGGTCTCATTATGCAACACTTATGCAAAATGTACTGAATGTTACTGTTGGATATTAATTATTACTCAAATTTTGAGAACCAAGTGTGTCTATAATAATTTACTATAATGCTGGATATGATGATCTCAAAGTTAAATAATTCTTGAATTTAGATGTTGAAGAATCTATTTACAACAATAGAGACCTATTTTATAATTATATGCTACATTGAGATTATACACTATATAAGAGAAAACACTATATTGAGATTATACACTATGCTACATTGCTAAATTATACACTATATTGAATTGAAAAAGTTCCAGTTGCTCCTGTAATAGTAAATTATATTATCATTATGTGAAAATGTTCTAACAGAGATTTGCCTCATATTACCAATAATAAAGGATTTAATGCTGAAAGAACATTTAAATTCATATAAACTAAGCCACATAAACAGATTATTTATTTCAAACAGCAAATGAATTTATATAATGCAGGGTTTAAGCATCAAGGAGAACCTGGGAATGTCCAGGAATAAGGAATAATAGCTAAAACAAATTATGGAAAAGTCATGGAAATAATAATATTTTCATCAAAAACCTGGAAACTTTCAGAGTTGACCTGGAAATTATCTCATATTTTTTGTCTTTCGTTCCGGTATCTGAAATACTGAACTAGAAAAAAATGTTGTAGTGTCAAAGTTGTAAAAAATGTCATAATTAAACTTTATTTATTTATTATTTTTTTTTTACAGAAAATGTAATTTTTTTTATTGAAGTATTGAGTAAAATAAAGTTTCAAGTAAGTAATATTTTAATTCTCAAATATGAAAAGCAGTTTGCATTATTTAGGTAAGTCTTTAATTATTGTTATAAAAGGATGCTAAATAGTAATCGTCCTTGTTTATATATTGTTTATAATAAACCTGGAAATTTATGAAAATTGTTTTGGAAAACTTGGTTCAGAAATTAAGTATGAACTCTGTAGAGATAATTTATAAATTTTTCATTAGTAAATCCTTTGAAATACAAATTTGAACATATTTTCCTCTTGACATTTTTCAATTTTGATATTAATAACAAAAGTTTTTTTTTTAACACTATTAAAAATATATTTATTTTTGCATTTTAGTTTAATATAGATGCTTTTTTAGTACCTTTATAAAAGGCTCATAAAAAATGCCTTTTCAATATCTCAGACTTTGGTTATAACTTTTTTCTTTTTTTGTCTCTTCAACTTAATCATTGAGTTTGCTGTACTTGGAATAAAAACCAGTAAAGGACAAACAGATCGTTCTTTACTGATATAACTATCATGTTTTTATTAAGCTTGTTTTGTTTTCAAAGCCGAATGAGGATTTTCACTATTAATGCTGTTTATTAACAAAGTTTTTATTCCAGATAACTTTTTTAGACCAGCTTGATAGGATATTTTGTAATTGTAAATTTTATATTTCAGTGGTTGCTGAAGTTATCTCCATCATTTTCTCACTAAATGCACTCACCATTGTCATAGTCCACTTTGAAGTAAACAGTAAACATCATCCGAGCCGATCAGCCAGCTCAGAACAAAATGCTGAAGTGAGTGACTTGTGCTGTGTTATTGTAGAATACCTTTGGTGGCTGTTTTCCATCACAGCTCGAGTCCTCGCTTTGGCATTCTTTGCTTCTGTTTTCAAGTATTGGGTATTCATTATATGTGCCATTCATTCTGGAACAATATCAACCTGTTTAATTTTTAATCACCCTAGTTATTCGCTAAAGAATTTCGTTATTGCTATTTTTATGGGTTTTGTGTATATATTCTGTTTTGTTGAATACAAGGTAGATTTTGGGATGCTTGGCCGTGTTGTTGGTTTATATACCTTGTACTATGCTTTTACTTTTTGCCAAAACGTGTGCATGGTGTTGTCTGCTTATTTCTTATCCAGTGGAGGTGCATTACATCACCTACCTGTTGTAATTACTCATTTTGTTTTCTTCTTCTTTGGCATAATCTTTATGTTGTTTTATTTAGGATTATTGAGACCATTTTACATTATTTTATTGGACAAAAAAAATAAACAACCTGTGGCATGATTACATTTTATGTGATAGATATTTGTGCCAATTTTTTTTATTTATTTTTATGATTTGCATGCTTATGCTTAAAATGCATAAACAAATCTACCTGCTCATAAGCTTTGCATTCCATTTTCAGTATTCTGGCTATTTGTGATGATCACTAGTATGTACATCAAGTTATGTTTGCTTATATAAGTGATATGCGTAGATATAGAGTGTTTCAAATTGAAGTATCCCTATTGAGAGCAAACTGCAGAGAGAATCAGTGAACAAAAAACCCATAAACTTGGTGGTTACACTAACCAAGGGGAAGAGATTTTAATAATAAAAAAAATAAAATCTAGTTTTAAAAATAGGGAATATGGCACCTTGAATTGAAGAAAATTGCATTAATCTGATCTAGATGGTATATGATTGCCAAATGAATAAGAGTTTTTAAAAAAAGTTATTTCATGTGCTACATTATTATAAAATGAGAACATTATTGAATAACTCATTTAATTCATTTTATAATCAAGCATACCATTGGGTTTCCATGAATGCATATTTGTCTTGATCAGTCAGTCTCTTGTCTGAAAATCTCTGAACCCTTGGTCTGGTTAATGCAACCATCAAGTGATACTAGTGTAACCACCCCCTATTCAGAGCAATCTGAAGAGAACAATTTCATCCACTTGGCTCTCTCCAGATTGCTCTGAATGGGGATACTATAATTTGAAACACCTTGTACATATTAATATGAAATTTTTAATAGGTTCGCACTTTGTTATTAAGTAAGTGGATAACAGGAATTAAGTAATAAACATTATAAATTAGATAATAATAATAGTAATGCAAGATAAAAAATTAAGTAATAAATATCTATGAATTAAAGCTAATTTGTATTTGCATATGTATTGACAATTTTTTTTTTTTAATTACTAATTTTGTTCAAGGTTGTAATTTCATACTTTTTATGGTACTCCAGAATATAGTATTTTAATACTATAGTGTACACTTAATCAATGAAAAGTTATAAGCAATGGTTAAACAAAAGCTAGAATAAAAAAATGAAATTCAGAAAATATAATTTTTGCCGATTGGGGTGTAGGTGAATTTTCATTCCATTTCTATAATTGTTCATTGTTCCTCCCTTCCTATCAGAAATATAATTCAGTGTATTTCATACCAGAAAATTTTGGCATCAAAATCTTTAGGGCTTCCAAACATAAAATTATCAAATGTAAGGAAATTTTATTGCACACTTATCCATACACATATATGCAAGCATACTTGTGTACATATATGCTAATTATGTACCTGGCTTTTTTGTGAAGATTTCATTTTTATGTTCATTGAAATAATAATACATATCTTTTTCATACATTACTGTTTTTTATGTATTTTCTTTGGTAAACAATGTAGATGTAGTCACAAGTTCATTGCTAATGAACAAATAGTTTTCAGTTATATTTGTTCATTGAAATTCTTCTCTTGACACCGGTACAGTATTTTGTTTTGTATACATGGACTTACTCATTTACACACTTTCTTTTTTAAAAAAAGTAGAATGATCTAATTTTAAGTCTTTCTGTTGCTTCTTGATTATTGAGTTACTTTAGTTTGTTGATTTCTAAAATTAGTTTTAATTGCATCATTATCAAATTTTGATCATCTTTTTAAACTTTGAGATATAGTGTTAGTGCTTAGTATTTGTATAAATTTAATTAGTGAATTTTTACATTTCTTAATCAAGAGCTAAATTATATGTGGCCATAATATTTTCTCTTGTTTATATTTTTGTTTATATATATATATATAGGGTTACCATATTTTCAGGCAGCTAAACTGGGACAGACATCCACATCATTGGATGACAGACTAACAAAGTGTTGTAACATATTTAAAGCAATGCACATGCACCTTTGTTAACATACCATTGGTTATTTTGAACTCATCACCATTCAGACTGCTTGTTCATGACTTAAAAGAATGCTAAGTAGGCTTATAAAATAAGTTATCGTATGTTTATAAAACTTTCAATACTTCCTTAAAGAAAGCAGTCATATGAAAATTAGGTGACTACAATTGTTTTGAGGACATTTTATAGCCCTCTTCTTCAGGCCCAAAGTCTTCTCTTGGCAACTACTAATTTTTTTGATCAAATCTTAAAATGTCCATTAAATTTTTATACTATGTTTATGTTTTTCTCATTGATATGGGGTAATGCTAAGGCAGTCTCCTAACCTGGACGATCCTATTCAAACCAATCTATATGGTAACCCTAATTGAATTATTAATTGTTAAAAAGCCTCAATCAAGAGAACTGATCTTCTGCAATTCTTACTGTGATTTGCAGAAAACTATTTCTGGATATAATCGCCAACACTTTTTATAAAACCAGAACTCTTAACTGAGGTTGTTTTTACAAATAGTAGTTTAATTATATGTGTAACAATATTTTAGCTTGAAAATTCATTTTTATACATCGTATCTTTTCATTTGAACTATTTTTTTTATTATTATAACTTTAATTTTTATACCTATCAGCTGGTAGTTCTTTCTATAAATATATACTCTAGACCAGAGGTTCCTAACCTTAGATAATGTATCATAATATTGTGATGTATTAGTGATAAACGTGAGAACTTTTTCCAGAGAAATAGTAAGCAAACTAAACATTTTTAGCTCTTGCCAATTTCATATAGCGCACAAAAATTTATGAGCAATGGACTATGTGTAAAGAAAAAATATGTGGAAATATTGAACATTATTAAACATTGATTAAAATTAAAAGATAATATTTGTAATTACAACTAATCATTTTTACTTCAAAATGTTAATTTTATTATATTTTATTACCGGTTCTTGTAAAAGAGATAAGTACTCTAAATGTTCCACAGGTTGGGAAATTCTGCTCTAGATAAGTTTTTGTAATTCTTTTTATTTCTTCAAATATGAATATACATATTTGAACTAACATTTAAATTATCTACAATTACTGCTTCATTGATAATTATTTATAGTGAATCGTGGTGCTCTAATAATTACATTAAGGAAAATCCCTGATCAAATCCAATTGCACTTGATTAGATTTCCCATTCTTACTATTATAAACTGTGCCAAAAACTTTGACAGAACTTAAATCTTCCATAAATAATTATTTTTATCTATTTATTTGTTTGACTTGTATATGTTACAAATTTAATTCCAAGATTTTGTAATTGTGATAAATTTAATTCCAAGATTTTGTGATTGTGATAAATTTAATTCCAAAATTTAGTAATTTTCTATTCAGTATCAAATAATTGAAACAATGAAGAATATAAATGAAAAAATAGATTAATATTCTTATTCATCGAAAAGTATAAAAAATATTTTACAGAATTTTTAGCAAGTTTCCATACTGTCTATCATCTAGCATATTTTCTACTTAATTTTCTTTCTTAATCTATATTGGATTCTTCTAGTGTAACTTTCAAATAAATCACTAAATATTATTCTGCTATAATGGTTGGAGGGATTAAGGGTTAGTCAGAACCTCATTGATGCATATATTCTAATGTACATGCATTGATGCATATATTAAAATTTTAAACCCGGCCATGGATACTGGTATCTACAATAGCAGTATTTTCTCAATTCAATATAGTTCACGTGTGAAATAAAGGATCAGATCCTAATGACATACTACAGGCTCAAAAAGTACTTAAATTAAAAACAAACAATTTATTATACCAATTAAAGACTTTTATTAATTGCACAGCTTCGAGTTTAACTGTGTACCACATGCCAACTAAAAAAAATTGCTTTTTCACGAGTTGTGGACATATTCGAACCAGCTTAAACATGCTCCCAGATGTTACTCCTGATATGAAAGTAGAACCAGTATACCTCATAAGGATAAAGGGGTGAGTTTGTTTTAATATATAATTTAAGCTTAGTAATTTTAAGATTCTTATTGAAAAATAAAAATCTGTGATTTTAGAAGACCCAAGAAAAGTTACCTCAAATATTAAAATGTTTTGCATGAAATTCTAATTTTTTTTTCTCCAATATGAGTGAAAATAATAATTTATCCATTTATACACATATTTAAATTTAATCTGTTACTTCATTAAAATTTTAATTCTTGTTTCAAAAGAATGCAAACTTTTAAAAAGGATTGTTATGAGACATAACTCTTTCAATAACCGTGATTTGTTATAGAGTTTAAATCACTAGTAACTTCATATTTTTACTTTATTGCACAATCTATTGTGCCAAATTTAGCACTGATACTATTTTATAAATTATATTGTTTGGATATCTCGGTGATTTTGTCTAATATATCTCAATAATTGTAGACATGGTTTTTTCCAAACATTCATCATCATCTACTTGGATCAATTCATTGTTATTTCTTTTCACATGTTTTAGTTACCTAATTTAGATATGTTAATTAGTTTTTAAACTATTTTTGATTCCTATTTGTTGTTGTGTTTGTGTTTCACTTTGTATAGCATTTTATGAATTAAATATTTTGTATTGTGTTGTTTCTCTAACAGTTGTACTCTTCCTCATATAAACAATATGAAGTAGTCCTGCATGTTTATAGACTTTACAATTATTTCGATAAGTATTTTATTTTGAAGACTGAAAGCAGGATACTTGTTTTCAATTAATGTGATATTTGCCTATTTAGGTTTTATGGACACATTTTTCTATATATAAAACTGTTTATATATGTATAATATAAAGGCCCCTAACATTTACTATTCAGTTACAAAAAAGTTATATTCACTTTTACTCTAACTCCTCATTTGTATTTTTTTTTTATTATTATTAAATGAGCATATATTACTAAATTGTTCAGTTAATGTATGCACATTTTCTGTATATTTTTAATTTAGAACATCATTTAATTAAGCATTGAGTCATTACTGTTGTGGGAAATGACGGTTTTAGCCCCGTTCAGGTTTTTATCCGGGACCACAAGTGCTGTAGCCCAATGCTATAAGGTTAGACCAAAAGTTAGCTTCGGGACCAAACTTATAATTTGGATAGGGATGCTTAGCACAGTCAATCAATGTTGGAAGACGCAAAACCAGTCTCCCCACATACTCAGAAAGACCAATTTTGCACCTTTCAACATCTATTGACTGTGCAAAGCATCACTACCCGAATTATAAGTTCGAACTTGAAGCTAGCTTTATAGCATCAGGCTACAATCAAGCTACTAGCTTTATAGCATCAGTCTAACTTTATAGCATCAGGCTATAATGCACATGGTCTCGGGCCTGGCTGGAGCAACAGTGGTTTCCACACTGCTTTTTAATAAATGTGAAGAAACAGGGAAATGTTCAAATGTCTTTCGTCACTTATTCAATGTTTTTATTTATAAACAAGTATAAAAAGAGACCCTGATCTGTATAAATATCTTCCATAAAGTCATAAACTATAATCTATACTTACATACCACTTTGATATACAAGAGCCGTGTAAAGAGTGCTACACTTATGACTCATTGAACCATGCATATAAACTCCAAGCAGCATATAATTTAAAATACCAGAAATGTGTTTCCAAATCTGCTCTATTTATTTTGTCCTCCTCCATTTTTGTATGAGATATACACCTTAAATCTGTATATGCATTTCCCAGTGTTGTGACTCAAATTGTGAGCCATTCTGTAGACCTAGGGATGATTCATACTTTCCTTACAAAAAGGGAAAAAAAAAACATTATTGATTTTGGTTACTAAAAAAATATTAGTTATGATGTTTAATTACTAACTCAGATATAATTATTACATAATTTAGACTCTGCAATAATCAATATATTTATATAATATATAATATATGCACTGAACTGACTGGGTGATGTATCAAAATTATTGAGCACTTCAAGTCTAGCTAGAATCTTGGTTTTAGTCTCAATCGATCTATCTCAGCTTCAAGATCAACAAGAAAATCTAATATTTTGAAAATTTGAATTGGAAGGGGTGGAGGCATGCGGAGGGATATTAAAATGATTTAGTACTTCCACACTAGTTAGAATTTTAGGTCTCATTCGATTCATCTCAGTCTCAGATCAACTGAAGAATTGAAAATTTCAAAAATTTGAATTCGGAGGTGATGATACAAAAGGATTTTAAAAAAACTTACGTTTTTTGAATCAGAAATAATATGAACTCAATTTGATATCCTTTTGTTACCAATAATTAAAACTGAAATATATATATATATATATATATATATATATATAATGAAATATAATTTTTCTAATTGTTCAAATAGGATTCAAAATATGTTTTATACATTCTATTACTTAAGCTATATCCCTGTGATATTTATTTATTTATTTTTTATTTAAACTTGGAAAAAATCTTGATTTTTGCTTTATTCAGAAATGCGATAATTAGAATTGTAGTCTGTAATACATTATTGATTACAATTTTAAACATAATCTATTATAATCACTACTATGTAATTATATATACTCAAGGCTGACACTCTTAAGATAAATACGTTTTGTCTTAAGAGTTTACCACACACATGATTTAGTGCAAAAGAAACAAAAATTCAGTAAAATTGTAAAAAAAAAAAAAAAATTGGGGTTTATAACAAGCATTAAAAATAGAAAGTTTCTAATGATTAACTTGAAAATGGTGATGTATAAATGTATTATGTATAAAAACATTTTTAAGATATATTTTTATAGTGGAAAAAGTGGCAAAGCAGCAATGAGTCATACTTGAATATCTTTTTTACTCTTAACTAATACCTGTTTAAAAGGATTTAAATAAACATTTAGTCAAATAAAATATTCGAATATGTTTTTTAAATAATAATAAAAAAAAAATTGATGTATACCAATTAATGATCAATCAATTTTCATAATAATTTTAAGAACATGGTGCCAGTCATCTCAATTGAAAACTAAAATACTTGTAAAGTTTTTGATCTAGTAAAACTACCTCATTGTTTTTACTACTTATCCAAGTTAATTATTTTGCATCTTTCAAATTTTATTTCATTGTTTCTTTGAACTCTTATGCTTATATGTAGATATTTTCATTTTTTTTTTTAATATTTACTTTATGAATAACTATTGTTAAACTAGTTATCTTGCAGTTGATTTCTCATGTACTTGTGATGTATTACAGTAGCTGTTAAAAATTGTACAAAATCTGGTAAGGACTTTACCGGTTGTTCATTTAGCTTACTTAGTACTTCTGTTATTTTGTAAAACATTAGGATCACAAGATACATCCGTCTACTTGGAACTCACACACACAAAAGAAAAAGAAAGAAATTAATATCTGTTACTGTTTGAATATTATTTTTTTTTAAAAGATCTGTTATGTTTTTTTCTATTATAATAAAATTCTGTTAATGTTAACATAAAAATTTTATTTAGAAATTTTGATTTTAACAATTTTTAATGTTAATTTTTGCTACAAATGAAATTTAACATAATGTCCTGCTGTGTAATATGATTCTATATAAATAACTATGTAACATTAGTTTTATTTATAAATTCTAAAATTTAATTGGTATGTCTAATTTTACTCATGATTGTGAATTTTTATTACATTTAAAAAAAATTATGCAAATAAGACCTAACTATGCAATCTTCATTGTATGTTAAAAGATAAATTTAATATATATATATATATATATATATATATATTTCCTATACCAAAATTACAAGGTATTTAAATCTTTTTTAAGATAAGCTTTAAAGATATTTATAGATAATAATTTGTAGAATGTCTTCCAAATTTTAATTCATTATTTTATTTTCTAATAAAATTAAAAAAAAAAATTAATATAGCCTTAAATAAGAAAGCCCATATATGCAGTTCATTTCACTGAAATGTCTGCTTTCCACAAATAGCAATAAGTGTATTATAAAATATATTTATGAAAGTTCCTGTTGATTAAAGTATTTTTTCATTTAGCTTTTAAGAAAATGCACTACTCAGAAACTCATTCTGATATTAATACTGATGTATTATCTAAATTTGTACTTATTTGGGAAAGATTATATAATTATACATTTTATTGAATTTCTTGCATGAAAAGTATATAGTTTGTCAAATTTTTAAAATGGATTGCATTATTCTCTGGTTGTATTTAAACTACAAGTAGTTAAATATTAATTTACTTGTTTGAGCAAAAAGACCATCAAATCTATTCATTAAATCTGGGCAAGTTATTTTAATTGGAATCTTCAGTATTATTCATATGAATAACTACATTAACTAGGAGTTTCACTGCATTATTTAGTTTATTGTTATTTTGAAGTAAGCTTTAGAAACAGGAACTTTGCAAATTAAATTATGTAACAAAATTTTTGGGGTATATAACCCCTGGCAGAAAGTATCCAGTCGTAGAATTGATCAGCAGAATAATTCCAATTAAAGCTTATGGAAGAATATTATAAAAACTTAATTTTAGATTAAAAAATAAATATCTATAAATCACTTTGTCTCAGAAAAAAAAAAATTCATTCTCAGAGTACCTTAACATAAAATTGAAAAAATTAAAACAGATTTACAGAAAAATGTTCCTGAATACATTTAGACTAAGGAAAAAATACCTGATTACACATATTAATACTTAATAATTTCATTTATGGAACAAGTAATAGCTTTTACGTTAAGGTTTAGATTGAACATTTTTTTAAGCTTACTTTAATAGAATTTAATTATTTCAACCTCAAAGAAAAAATGGTTTTAAGACCAATTTTCTTTGTTAACTTGTCTTTTGACTATTTTCATGGCAGATCCTTAAAGCTTGGCTACAATGATTGAAAGAAATTCTCAGTCATGAAACCAGTCATCCTTAAAATTTATATTTTCTCTTTGTCAGACAAACTTCCTGCCATCATCACCTATTCCTAAACGTACAGGATTCGTCACCAAGTTTTTCTTCCAATAATATAGGTCCCACTGATAATAATTCTTGCACCATTACAAATATTTCTCTTTGTTTTGCTTTTAAAATTACACTTTTTACTTTACATTTCACTTTGCATAAGTAAGCTATGGCTGTTGAATATATTTCCCTACAGTATGATCACTGACATTAACATATTTTGGCAATACAATATTCAATTGTTTAGAAGTCGAGCAATACATTTCCTTTGCTGTTTTACACAATTTTCTATCATGCCTTTCTATTATAAAGTTGCTTCGAGGCAAGCTTTTAACACTATTAGATGAACTATATTATTTTTTCTCAGACACTGTTTCGATAACAATTTTGAAAGACTCCTTTGGGTGATTCCATCTTTTAGTATTTGAATAATCCTTTCCTTTTTATCTTGATAATTCTTTTAGTAATGGCACCATCTCTTATATTTAGAATAATATTATGAACAGCAAATAATCATAATTCTTTATATTCAAGTGACAAATCAGATATTTTTTTTCAAATCATTCTCCAATCAGAAACTTTTTCCAACAGTAAAAATACTTTGGCAATATATGTTAGTATTCAAAGGGGAAAATATTATTCACTTTTTCCAACTGAGAATGTATTTATCAAATACATATCGAAAATTTCCATGTTCAAAAATGAATTGCCAATCCGTTATGTTTAATTTGCAATCACTCTGCTACTGATTTGCATGATCAGATACTTTCTACAAGAGGCTATATAATAGTGTTGTATGTTTGTGCTGTATATACTGATAAATTATATAAATATGTATCCAGTTTTTCATATTGTCTGCATTTCATTCAGATTAACATTAAACTTGTATTGTTATATTAGGTAACGTTAATTTACAAGTTTAATGCATTTTCATTAAAATGTATTAATTAAAATTGTTTGTCTGCTGTGAAAATATCTATTTTCTCTATATTTTTTATGTGGTTAGGCTTACCATAAATCCTAGTTTTGAGCTATTACCATTGCAGCCTTACATCATTTATAATTTCTTTCCCATTTTAAATCAGGAATAACTAACATTCTGAATTCTCACTTTAAATGCCATATTGTATTCATTATAATTTACATACTGTGTATCCTTTGCTATTAAAAAGTAATCTCTAAAATAGACTTTGACATAGTGCAATGAGCAATATGGGAAATAGCATTCTCAACCAAAATGTGGTAAGCCTATTTGCTGTTCGTTTTTAAGACTTACTGAGAATTTACTGATTTTAAGTGGTACAAATCTTAGTGTTACATTTTTAATACCAAAGATATATATCAAAACTTTCTTCAATTGATTGCAATTTTTTTTCTTAATTTTAATTTTTGTCAAATTTTAAATGTTATTCAGACCCTAACACATAATAAAAAAATAATAAAACTTTAAATATTCATAAACTTATTTTTTGATTATGTATAGCTATTGATATTGGTGTGTCAATGTTAGCTTCATAAAGTAATTTTATATTTCTATTTGATGTATTGTGAACTTGTAATCTTGTAGTAGAAACTTAACCACTTTTGTACAATTTTGTATTGTGTAGTTTGTATGTTTTAAATTAGAGGAGATAATGGATTTTACAAATTTATACAAATTATATTGTGTGGTAAACATTGTAGAGAATTATGTTGTGCATAATTTTTCACCAAGTATATCATTTGTTTATAAATAAAAGTATTAAACTATATAGATATGTGTTTTTCCTACACTATTCTCTTCAACATAAAGTTTATCTTCTTGATCAATATCTTTAATGAACTCGTTCTCAATTTCCAGAACACACAGAGAGCTGAAATTCAGCACACAGTCTCATCTCATGGGCCATTTTCATCCATAAAATTTTTTATGTCATTACATTATGTTGCTCAATCATTTGTTTTATTTATATTCTAAATCATAGTCATTCATGATTATGTTTTTACCTTTTTCATGCATTTTCTTTTTAAATTATTATGATTCAGCGTCTTTAGATGAAATGCTCTCCAGGTTCTGATGAATCATACATAAAATTTCACTTCATTATATCATTATTAACTCATTCTAAGTCTCAGCTCCCAGAGCACGTGCAACTTGGCACTGAAACTTGGCACACAGTTTCATCTATCAAATTTTTGCATTATTATGTTACGTTGTTACATCATTTATGTACATCATCTTTTAGGGGATAGTAGAACTTGTTTTATCTTGACGAACAATTTAGTCTTATCAAATTTTCATGCCATTATGTTGCGTCATTTGCATACATTATATTTAACAGGCTTGTTCTCAGCTCCGAGATAAAATAGAGAGCTGAAACTCGACATGCAGATTTATCAAATTTTCACATCATCATATTACATTGTTACATAGTGTATGTATATCAAGACTATGTTACTGTCCTTTTCATGCAATTTTTTTTTTTTTTTTTGTAAATTATGGTTTGATGTCCTTAGATGAAATATTTTCCTGATTCTATAATGTGTCAATCCATGTATAATACTACATAAGTAAATAAATTTCATAAAAAAACGTTTAATGAAAGAGTAAGTATAATAAAAAAAGTAAATAAATTGAGGGAAAATTTTTTTTTTCAATGTCCTCCCTTACACAACAATGGCACACAGAAAAGTAGAAAATAAATTTGAATCGCTCATAATTTGACCAAACTGATGGTGTATGTAGATTTTTTAAAACAATAATATATTAATCTTATTGTCCAAAATTGATATTATGCCAAATTGTCGAAGGGAAATTAGGGTGTATGCAGAACATAAGTTTCAACTATTTTGCATAATATCAATTTTACATAATGATAAAATTTATATAGAATCTGCCTACACCATCAATTTGGTGTTGAAGACCAGACTGTCCGATTCATCCTGAGGATATAGAGCAGCTATTTGGACGGCCGGACCATGAATTTGGTGTGTAATAATTTTTTTTTTATCTACTTTACCTTGTGCCACTGTTGTGCAAAGAACATTGAAAAACTTATTTTTTCTCATAATTGTTTTATGGAACTAGGAGTGTTTGTTTATATAGAGGGAGGGAACTTAATAAACCAGAGCTAAATATTGCAATGCTGCCAAGCTCATGGCATGTCGATTTGAGCAAGTTAAAAAATATTTAAAATAGTATTTTTCAAAGCGATCATTGTTAAAAATACAATTTTGAATTTTTTTTATCAAATATTAATATTACATCTTTCAGTAATAATCTAAAAAAATAATAATAATAAACACTTAAAATTTGTGAAAAACAATCAATTTAAATATGTTATAATTATGAATATAAGAATGACATCAAGAGATTCATTGTAAAAATGAAAGATAATTTTATAATATATCTTAATTCACACAAATTGTGGAAGGCCAGCAAGGGCCATAATTGCTGCAATGAAAAAGTTTTGCAAGAAAAATTAAACAGAAACACCAGACATATTTGGCACTAATTTTCAATGCAGGCGTCTTAGATTTAAGATAGTAATGGTACAATATGGAATCTTAATATATATATATATATATATATATACATACATACATATATATATACATGTTAATTAAAAAAAATATCTTAAACATTGCAGCCTTTCTTAGAGAAATTACAAACTAAAATATAAACCTGCTGGAAATAAAAACCTATAAAAATAACCACAATTCATAAAATGTACTTGATAAAAACTAAACTCATTTTAATGATTCATATTTTACACACAATATAAATTGAACAAACTATTTTTTTAAAAAATTTCTAATATTGCTCTGTTTAGAAGAACCACTGCTGTTATCTTTCATTGACTTTGACTTCTTACTGTTTGTTTTTGATTTCTCACTGTAGTTTCTTTTTCTGATGGGAGAAGAGTTTGATTCATTAACTTCTGTAATATCACCACCTGATAAAAAAAAAATAACATAGAATTTCTTTAAATATTGCTTCAATAGTTTTTAAACCAATCAACTCATTTTACAAAGTATTCAAATTTCAGTCAGACAAGGAAAGTTATTGAAAATATAAAACTATGCAATGAAATCAAGAGATAATACAAAAGATGTTAGCAAAAAATGCCTTCTCAGGAGGCTGTCAAAAACACACCAGGTTAACTGGACATACCATGATGGGAAACAAAGAAAGTAATTAGAAATAACCTTAAATATGGAAGATACTCTCATTGTGGATACCAGCATCCATAGACTGGTTTTGTACTTATTATGCTCTCGTCAGCATGGAATAGCCAATATATGCAATTGTAGCAAGAAACTTGCTGTAATTCACAATCCTTGCGAGTTTCCATGCAAACTAACAATTGCAGTCCTTGTACGTGGCCTGCATAAAATTTTATTCCAGCCATGTGGAAAGACTGAAATTGATAGAGAATTCAAACAGAATTTGGCACCCCCTTTCCCACAAAATCGGCAGCTCATGTCACCAGTGCCTGGAGCATGTTCTTCTTCCCTAGTTTCACCTCTTCTTATCCTCAATAGAAGAGGATATAGATTCCTAAACTTAGGTGGCTAAAACAGCCACTAAACACAAGAAACAGGTGATTGGACACAGAAGTTTCTTAGATCTCTAAAATTTTGAAGTCCGTATTAGTTCTTGCCAGTGTTATGCCGAGATTTTTGGTTCAAAATTTAATTAATAGTTCAAAATTATGTAATAGCTTAAAATTCGTTATTTTCCCCTTTCCCTTCAAAATTCTAAATTTATTTGTTGTTTTTGAATATTTCGGCAATTTATTTCCCCTCTTAACATATTTTGTTATCCTTTTTCTTTGTTTTATTATTCAAAATTATGCGCAATGCATCTTAAAAACGTTAAAATATCATATCCTTTGTTAATCTTTTGGCTTCCCGCTCTCTGGTTTTAACTTCACTTCATTCATGAGAGTGAGAAAAAAAGATGCATTTTTAGGAAAAGTTTGGCCTTCACACGGCTTATCTGCTGGACACCTGCAAATGGGGTGCCATCACATCCGGTGGGGCTGCTGCACGGCGGGTTGCCGCTTGGCGGAGGTTATCTGTTTAATGATTCTTGGCATAACAGCGTTTTTATTTCCGCAGTATATGCGCGAGGGCTCAGCGCGAAGCGCAGGTTTTCGCTCGCCAAGTTTGGCGTCTCCTGGGAAGGCAAGCGTGTTGCCAGGGCATTCGACTCCTGACAGGCTTTTTTGGAGGTGGTGTTTTTTCGTTGCTGTTAAGATCCGTGGAACGGGGCCCCAGTGCAAGGGCGCCCGTATCCCGCGGTCGCTGTAAGAGTTAATATGCTTTACTCGGAGTTCCAGCGCACTTGCAGGGATTCCTCGTCAAAGTGACAATTCTGCTTCAATTGCCTGTCAGCTAAAGATGGTGATGTTCAACTAAAGATGTGTTCAATTTTCTGCAAGTGCTGTCGGCACCAGAAGTGACTGTCTACAAGTTCCGTTTCATAAATAACAAAGTCAGTTTTCAACAGCATATTTTCAATGCTCGCAGTTAGTTCTTAATGTTCCTCCCAAGTGTCGGTATACAAGCTTCATTCCACAAAAATAACGATATCCGTTGTTCATAATGTTTCTCCTAAGTGTCTATCTACAAGTTTGTATCACCAAGGCGGAATGCCGTCAAAGTGAAGTGCTTCTCAAGTGTTTTTTTTTTCTGCTTTATTTACTGGCCCACTCAAGTGTTAAGTTTTCCAGTTGTTCATTTTCTGGTGCTGCCATCTACTGTTGGAAGCGAGAACATTCGCTGTCCTTGGATGATTTCTCCCAATCAACATCTCAAGATCTATTCTTTTATACATGCCATCTGGGTGAAGCTACACACAAAAATATATATATGCATAAATGTTTTTTTTTTACGAAAATGATTTCTTTCATGCCTTATTTTTGGGTTGTAATTTTTATACATCGATAATGTGTTTTTGTTTTTTTATTCTCTTAACATTTTTAGGGGTGGACAGCCAGCTTCAGGCAGATCAAACTCTGGTCTTCAGATCAGAGTGGATACTGATCCTGGGTTTTTCTTAAAATTGAATTCTGAATTTAATTGAATGGATTACAATACAATTTACCTTAATTTTTACCACTATGCATTTAAGTGAAACTTTAATGAATAGGATGATATTTTTTTTTAATTGTTGTTAATAAAAGTTAATTTTTAATTTAACAAATGAGTTGTGTTTTATTAAGATGTTGTTGGCTGTGCTATTTATTTATTTAAAGGTAAGTAGAATTTTTAGAAATTATATGATGTTGAAGTGTTTTAAAAGGTGTTGCATAGTTTAGCACAGACCAAGCTGTAGGTAATAAACTAAGTAAATAAACAAATAATAATTATAAAAGTAAACTTTATTTAAAGATCTTTATGATCACAGGCTAATGTAAATAATATTAAATAAACATAATGATAAACCAGTAATTATAACATCAATATAAAAAGATAACAATTTAAATAATAACTTAGAAAAATTAAATGTAATTAATATAAATATAAATAAAAAGAATTAAATAAATAATAAGTTAAATGGTAAGGGAAGGACAGTCCCCTCAACACCAGCCTTTCTGAGGGTGTCGAACCTGATCTTCACATGAGTGAGTTGACCTCCTGCATGGCTGGGTATCTGTAGTGGTTCAAAATCCATGTTATACTAAAAGCCCTGGCCCAATTAATCACTGGATGTATCAAAAATGACTCTGTATATTGAATTTTGATTGCATATTAAAAAATCGATGTTTTCTATATAACAAACATAATATAAAATACAAAAAACATTACAAAACTATTAACTTCATATTTATTTTATTTTCATTTATCTGTTTACCATTTTATATTTATGGGCAATTTCTTTATACACTTTGGGAATGGTCTTCAAAAAGTGTAATAACCATTAAATTGTGAATAAAATTTGATAGCACCCTCAATAGTGCACAGATAAAACTGAAATCTTGCATACAGATGTTTCAGACCCGAAAGATGTCAAAATTAACAGTTGTTCCTATTCATAATTTTTATGAATATTAATTTAATAATTAATAATAAATATTTCAAACATGTTTGAATATTAAAATTTATATGAATTTTGTTTGGGCTTTTTATAGTATAAAAGTAAGCAAAAACAATTTTCTTGGAAAATTAATTTATCGCAAATATATATATCAAGAACTAGAAAATACATTTAACATTATGATCAGCAAATTTCAAACACTTGTAAATGAATGAAAAATCCTTTAAAAATGGTAAACTTTACTTTTTTTTTAATTCGCTTGAAATTTTCTATAGAATCTGAATATGTAATGATCAATGAGGGTTGTCCTTGAAAATTTTGGAGTTAGTGCCAAAATAACTATGAAGTTGGCCCCTTAAGCAAATTTTACATATTGAAATTTGTAGAAGACATTAATCCCTAATCCCTATCGAATGATAACTCCCATTTTGTTCTGTGATGCAAATTGCGCAATTGCAGTTGAGTGTTTCGGGTTTTTTTTTTTTGTTTTTTTTTGACAGCTGTACATTTTTTCTAAATGTAATGTCGATATTCCGCAGAAATATCATGTAGCTGGGATTGTTAGTTGTAGTAAATGTACAATTACACAACTAGTGTGCATCCCGACCGTCCAAACAGTTACCTTACACCGTTCTGGTAGGTCGGACGGTCTGGGTTTCAACAACAACAACTAGTGTGCAAATGCTTTTGTGTAATGTTATTGTGTAATGGTTTTGAACAAATGTGTGATGATTTTTGAACAAATGCGTGATAAAAGGAAAAATAAAATGAAAATGCTTGTACCTTCTTCTTTAACTGTACTGCTTTTGTTTTTCTTATAAGCGGCATCCATTCGTCCAAGATTTTCAACTCGAGCTTTGTCATGATCCACAATAGGTGTAGGATAATCATGTCCAATTATACATCCCAACTGTTCTTGAAGCTAAAATATTGATTTCATTCCTTGAGTGTGCTTATTAATATCAATAGTTAATCATTATATACAGTCATGTATGGTTTTTCTCTTCCTGAGGAATATACATTAAACATCAGTAGCAAGCTGTAAGAAAAAAAATTAAAACGACACAACCCAATAATGTTAGAATTGAATAATCTCAGCATAATGGAACTTTTACAGCCTTACAACCAGAATAATAAATTTGTATTAATCAGGCAGTTAATAGCAGACAAGATTTAAAATGAATAGAAAAATTAAAGAAAAACATAGTTTAATAGTGAGACTGAATATTGGACTTTTGCAACAATTGGAATCATTTTACCATTCTATTAGTAACTGAATTCAAATTAATGGCTGATAGTATTAGAAAAATATAAACAAGAAAGATCAATCATGCTTAAAGCATTGATTATGAAACACTTTCCAACTTCAATGCAATTTTATTTAAAAAAGTCGAAAATGCAATACATTCCTCGGTAATATTTTAAAACTTATCACAATACTACATTGATTTATTATATTTGAAAACTTAAACCTTCATTGAAAAAAATGAACTTCATTCAAATGACGGCATTGAAATATAAATTGCGTGGTTTAAATATCTCTAAAATGCAATACATTCCACGGTAATATTTTTAAATCTATCATAATACTACGATAATTTATTATAGTTGAAAACTTCATCGAAAACAACTGAAATTAATTCAAATGACGTCATAGAAAAAATAACACGCCTGGCTCTCTCTATAAAAGCAGGATTTCATTCATAACTTTCTCCATTTCATTCATCACAATACTATAATAATTTATTTTATTTAAAAATTAAGACCATGGAGCTACAATTCATAAACTCTATGCTTAAAACTTCATCGAAAAAAATCGTCCTTCTGTTTATAAAATCAATTGATATTTCATTCATATCAGGCATGCAGACTCCATGGACTGAATTATTTTGTGTTAAAGAAATACAGTAATTCTAATACAACTCATTCTACATATTTTGCTGTTTACATTTTACATAGGTGAAAAATAGGCTTAATTGTAGAAATAATCAAATTTGAATGAGAATTTAAACTCAAATATATTGTCATTGTGTTGTTTTAGTTTGTAGATGCACAGAATTTAAGCAAAAATAAAGTAGTTTTAGGATGGATACAACACTCAATATGAATTATAAAGAACTTTAAAAAATCACAAATTTGAAACAAGATGGATGCCATATATCATTTTGAAGTGGGTCATGTGATCGTTTCATATCATGGTCACGTGATCGTTTCATATAAGATGTGTAATTATTATTTTAATTTTTATTTAAAAAACTACTGAATATATTTAGCTGAATTTTTTTTTATATATTTTATGGAACAATTTGACTATTACCTAAAATTTTCGAAGCAATCTGTGAATTTTAAATCCACTTAAAAAATGTTAGAAAAATTAGGTCCCATAGGGCTCAATGTATTTCATTTTTTCAACCCGGGTTCAATCCAAAACTAATTGTGTGATATTATTCATTTATATTCCCATAGGTCCTACAGACCGTCTGAACAACATACTAAAATTTCATTTTGATTAAGTCATTTTTACGGCAGTTATCGTGCTAACGGACAGACAGACAGACAGACAGACAGACAGAATGAACAAAGTCATAAACACTTTTCAACTTTGTTGTAAGTGTTAAAAAGCTCATATAAAAACAACTGAACATAAGATTGAAAAATTTTGATGTCAAACATTTTAGGGTGTGGGGTATGGACTAAATCATGAAAGAAATGCAACAGGGAAGAAACGGAAGTGCCACCATATTCATATGAATATCTAACAGGAAACTATTGTTATAAATTGAAGGTCCTAGTCACATGATCTTGGCAACAAACTTTGTGAAGTAATGCCAACTTGGTAGCTTTTGGTGAGCTTTGGAAACTTCTTAAATTTTGTAGATTGGCCAAGAACTTCATGAGTTACATACTTTTTCCCGAACTTGCCACAGAGGATATATAAGCTCGTCATTGTTCTTAATGATGTGATAAGAGCAAAAGTGAATTATGAATATATCAATGTCTGAATGAATCATGAAAGAAATGAGGATAAAATGAAATTATGCAACAAAAGTGCTACTATACTTGCACTACCTGACTTAATACAGAACTCAAGATATAAATTTTCTTCTGATTGAAGTGTAGTTCCTTTATACACTTGATGCTTATGCGAAAATGTTTGAAGCTCTTTATCTAAAAAATAGCTTAGCAGATCGATTAATTTTTGCAAATAGAAAAAGGGCATTGATGAGTAGAACATAGAGAAAGAAAATCAAAGATAGATGATATTGTGAAAGAATTATCCCCTAAAATAGACTGCTTAATGTTCTGATCCATTATTCTAGAAAACAGGTCAAAGTCACTTAAAATTCCTTCTCCCTTAGGGTAGGGAGGGAAATGCATGACCTTGAGCCGTCGATTCTAAGGTAATGAACTATAGACCATAGGCATTGCTATGTTCTCCATGTACCAAGCTGAAAATACTTCGGTTTTAATGCTGAGAAAAATACAAAACTATTTCCCTGACTTTTGTATTATCCTGAGTAAAATTGTTTGTGGGATTACTAATTGACCTATGTTTTCCTATTGATCAGCTAGTAGAAAACAATACCAAAGAAATACTTTAGAAAAAAAATACAGTGCATAAGCGATTTCTATTGTTTGCTCATTAACGCTTTTTAAAATTTGCTCTATCTTCTATAGAGCCATTCCGTCCCACATATTGAAATTAGTAAAGGTATTGTGAATCTATTAAGTTCAACATCTTATACTAAAGATTGAAGACCAAGACCACTCAACTGGCCCGAGGGCTTGCAGCAACTCTTTGAGTGGCCGGGTTATACTAAGGGTTGTCATTACTCAAACTACAACTAATGTCATAGACTCAAGGTATACATTTTTATTTCAATTCAAAATTTTAAAAGAAACACAGATCTAAAGGTCTATGTGTTTATACTTTGCTCCAAATTGTGAGTAAAATTTTGATTAGTAAAATTTAGTTCCCTATAAACAGGGTGTCCTAAAAAGATTGAAACTCGCTTTAATTATTTACCTGTTGGAGATAAGTCTGGGCAATGTAGTAAATTGCAAAAATGTTGAAAGTAAGGTAGGAAATAAGACTACATTAATGAAATAGTCCCCCCATTCATTTTTAAAAAGTTACACTTTTTAAATTTTTATACGACCCCCTTAGACAAATTTGGTCAATCAGAAATATTTTATTTTTAATGCAACAAGATCATTAAAAAAAAAACGCATATCTGTATCTTTAACATTGAGCGAGTTATATTTAATTGAAAATTGAACATTGTGAATGGGGAGACCATATATCAAATTAGAAATGTGAGTTTGTGACATATCACAAAAAAGATAAAACTGGATGATAATACATAGGATACCCAAACGCATAGTGAGTACTACTGCTTTATATAATCTTTATATAGTCTGTGTAATGCTTTATTTAGATCAACTTTGTCTAAGGGGGGTCGTACAAAAATTTAAAAAGTGCAACTTTTTGAAAATGAATAGGACTATTTTATTAACGTAGTCTTATTTCCTACCTTACTTACAACAATTTTGCAATTTACATTGCCCACTTATCTCCAACAGGTAAAGAATTAAAGTGTGTTCCAATCTTTTTTGGGACATCCTGTATACCCCTTTAAGCTGTATTATAAAACAATTCTGGTAGAAAATTGTAAAAGTTTTAGATCTGCAACATCTGTGCTAATCACTTATGCTGACCACATATGCATGCCAGTGGAGTGATTGCAAACTTTACATCCAAATAGTGATTACTTCGTTGCTTGTAATTTGATTCAGTCAAAATAAACTGCATTCAGTTAATCTATCAAAACTGTATAACTCCCCCCCCTCCTCTCATTTTTTTCAATATATATATATATATATATATATATATATATATATATATATATATATATATATATATATATATATATATAATAGTAGTTTGAAAATCCAATAAACATATATATATATATATATATATATTGAAACTTCTCAATATTATTCAGAGGCATTAAAAATGCACATTGTTTAAATGCATGGCATTAAAAAATTCGTAATGCAACATCTTAAATTGCATATAATTATTCTTTAATATAAACATACCTTTTTAGGTGCCTTCCAGGGTTCATATATGTATTCAGGAGGAAACTTTCTCAAGACTGGTACATATTTTCTATAAATAAAATGTGAAAATTCATGTCAAGTTATAAACTGTATAGACAAAAATTTAAAATATACAAAACTAATTAAACAAATGCAGTCTAAATTCTTAACTGATCTAAATGTTTAAATTAGACAGGTTTTTAACTGAAAATTATATTAAAACAGTTACAAAAGAAATAATTATTATTTTAGCTTGATTGCATTAATGGCCTCAAATTTAACATGGTCCATTAATTTTTCTTCAATAAATTTAAAGAAAATAGTCAAACCTAATTATTTATTGATGAATACTTCTTAAAATTGTGGAGCATTAATGTTCATAAAAATCAAATGGGACATTTCATTACAGATATTTTCTTTACAAATTTACCTGATATAGTTCCCATTTTTATCAGTCTTTTTACCAAAAGCAATGGGACTGTAAACACGATAGTACTGGTGAAAGAAGGCACTTGCAGAAAGCCACATCCAATTCCCAGCATTCAGACTCCAATCAGCATCCAGAAGCAATTCTTCGAACACCTAAAAGTTTATAAACAGGTAATAGAGGGATGATAAACACAATGTCATTTTCATTATTTTTCCAAACTGAACATCTCTTCTGTTTCTCAAGTACCCCATAGAAGGGAGATTAAAATAAGTAATTCAAATATAAGTTTTATTAATGCTAGCTGCCATGTGAGTCATTTATGATTCATAAAAGCATTGCTATTGAATAACATGGCAGCCAATGTGTTAAAGATACATACAATTACAAAATTAAAAATTCATAAAGTAAACTAATCCATTCTAAAAAAAAAATTACTTACGTACCCGTTTTGACAAATTGCCACAGATTTCTTTTAATGTAGATTCAATAAATATAACTAACACTGAACATCTGCTGAAGTGTAATTTTTTGTATGTGTTTCATAGTATTTGGCACAGCCAAAAAGAGTTATAATAAACTGTTTCATATTTAACTATTTTTCCAGGAAAATAAGAATATAATAATAAAAAATGAACATCTACAGTTTCAGAATTAAAGCCAAGCATTTAGCACTTTTTGAAAATCACTGCCGTTTACTGTTGGAAAAAAGTAAATATTACCATGGTCCAGCAGTCATTGGCACTAATTTTTAACATGGAAGATATACTAGCTGATCTAAATAAATTCAGCTGATGTTCAGTTTTTGATTCTTCTGGGATGTCACCAGGTTAGTCACATGGCTATGTACTTCATGTTTTCCTTACATGTAACACAAGTATCGGTCAACCAGATATAAAAAGTACTCCTAGAATATAGGTATAATAAGAATCGCCTTCTATGGTGCTAAAAACAATACTTTGGCAAAATGATTCCCACTTCTCAGTAGTTGATGGGTGAATGGCTATTAAGTGCCTTTGGAAAACTAATCTTATAAACCAGGTTAATCGTTAAATTGATTAATTGCTAAATACCATTAATATTCAAATTTAACTCTGGGAGATGTTTTGGAAATTTCATAAAAATTTTCAATTTTTTTTTTATTATTTTTATATTACATATGAAGAGCTTAATTCCAAAAAGGCCTAAATCACTTTCGCTCCTCTATCTCATGTTGAAGGCCCAGACCACACAGTCAACCCAAAGGCTGATGGCAGTTAAATGTGTGGCTGGCCTCTATCTCATGTGATATGACAGCTAATACTCTTTCAATTTTCTACCTCAAGATCACTTAAAATGAGTTACAATGTAGCAGTCACATCATATGAGACAGATAACACTGTTCAACAGTGAACATTTTACAGAGGTGAAAATATCCGTCCTTTATAGATTTTCGGTCGCTGAACACAAAAATTACACTTAAAATTGCCTCCTGGCTCAGGTTTCTGAGTAATTTCATTGTTTACATTTTACATATAAGGCTATGGGAATACAATAGTGCGAATAACAGTTAACAACCTTTCCTTCTTATACATGCCGTCTTTTTGCCTGTGGCTTGTGGGGAACGACAGTGCTTATTTTATTTCTCTTCCCTTATTTTGTTTTTATTTCACGTATCGTAATTATAACGTCCCATAGCGTTATATGTAAAATGTAAACAGTTCAATTACTCAAAACTCTGAGCCAAGAGAGAATTTTAAGGGTGATTTTCGTGATCAGTGATCCAAAATTTATAAAAAGTGGCTACTTTTATTTTGGTAAAAAACAAAAACTGAAAAATTGTTGAACAGTGTAATCAAAAGTGATTTAGACCTTTTTGGAATTAACCTTTTTATATAAAACATATTTTGATAAATATTTTTAAAAATCTCTATACTTTTAATAAAATTTCAACATCAATTGACATTTACTAAAAACAAAATTTTGATAAGTCAAAGCTAAAGGGACAGGAAAGATAATACAACTTATCAAAAATTTGGTTTATCAAAACAAATAAAAAGCAATATACTTTAGAAGAAAAATTTTCACTTCTCAAATACTTATAATTACCAAAGTTCAAGTTAACGGAATTCCTTTGTATATGAAATACTTGGCACTTAAATGTGTAAGTTAATTTTGTTTCCATATATAAATGATTATCCCTTAAAGCAGATTTTGTTTACACTTTTGTAAAATATTTATAACATTTAACTTCACTAGAATATGCCATTATTAATATACACATTTTCATATTATTGTTTTTTATAAAGTATTATTTCAAAAACAGTATAAAATACTCGATTAAATTCAAATTTTATATGTCTTGTATAAGTGTGGATTTTTATACTTAAAATTATGTACTAAAAAGAGTCCAAAACTGCTATAATATCCTTTAAATGTATAAATAGTTGTAAACAGTTTTATGAAAATATTTGTAGAAGGAATATTTCAAAAATTTGAACACAACTGCCTTATATCGTTGCCCCTGGATATATTAGAAATCAATATATAGAATATATTAGAAATCAATATATTAGATATATTAGAAATCAAGTTCTAAACATTTAACAACATGGGTCTACCTCAAGCTATAAATAGTGGCATAATGAAAATAACTGGGCTTCTTGTGAGAATGCAAATTCTTTATATATCACTGACAGAAGCAAACATGAAAATTATGTGACTTTAAGGATGATGTGAACCGCCATCATCAGGTAAAAATCAGTATGCCCCTGTCCTAATAACCTAATTTCTATATGTTTACTTTTATCAGGGAAGTATGAAGAATTTGTATAAACAGTGGATTTTCATATCATTGAGATATCTGTGAATTCTATAAAATACCGATAATACAAAAATCCATCATTCTTGTTCACAGAAACTTGCAGTTTAATATTTGTACAAATTTACAATATTTTTAAATCAATTTATTTGCCAGATGTTCGAAATACTGCATTTACAGTAGAGTTAATTACGAAAGAACAAGTATCTTGCTGAATAAAAATTGATATAGTTAATGAAATGTAAACCATTTTTAAACTAAAAAAATGTCTATAAAAGATGTAGAAAAATAAACTATACGTAAAAAGTATTTTACATAAATAACCTGGATTTAAAAATTTTGATCACCTAACTGCCAATGACAACTGTTTTTT
Source organism: Amaurobius ferox (assembly GCA_951213105.1). Taxonomy (NCBI): domain Eukaryota; kingdom Metazoa; phylum Arthropoda; class Arachnida; order Araneae; family Amaurobiidae; genus Amaurobius; species Amaurobius ferox. The sequence goes on along the minus strand of OX578135.1, from coordinate 134,161,521 downwards.
TTTTCTTTTGTACTATGTAATGCAAACTTAGAGCAAATACAATGTCTGGTGACAAGAAACTATTTACTAGCAAGCAGTTGCCTCAACAAAATTTTGACCCCTATACATAACAGCAATACATTATCTTTTGATTATTACATAAATTGAAAAGCCATAATAAAAATTATCAGTGAAATTAAATTAAAAACCTTCATTCCATGTTCCCAAGAGACCCATAAATCTCCTCGGGTTAAGAAGCACGCCACAGCATGCCGAGCTAAGTGATGGATCCATCCTTCTTTTCGAAGTTGTGTCATAATAGCATCAATGAATGGATATCCTGTCTGAGCCTACAAGAAAATTCAACAAGTTAAGAAATCAAAGCACTCCCTCCCTCCCAAAAGCCATTAAAGTATATTCTTAAATAATAAAAGGGAATATCTGTGTTTTCTGAGTGTGTGTGTGTTTGTACATGCACTAAAGTGAAAAATCCAAGCAACGTACAGTTTCAAAATTTGGGACAAAGATACTTCCAGATATAAGACACCTCAGAATAATGTTTTTAAAATTCAATTTAGTATTTATTTATTCATCAATGTTGAAGTGGAATTTTTCACAATTTTTACATCAATTGGTTTTTTAATGATAAAACAATAATGATGAATAATTTAGCTCAGTTTCTTTTCCAGTACATTTATATGCACATTTCTTCTCCTTCCAAGTTTTGGAGAGATTGTAACCACACATCACCCCATGCCATTGCTTTTATTCAATAATTTTACAATAAAATATCAACCAAAATATAAAAATAAGCATTAACTTTTCATAAGCTTTAACAAAATATTTATGGTTTAAAATTATTTCAGAACTTACTCCAAATTTTAACTTACATTATATAGATTATTTAATGTTTAAATTATTACAATATAGTACTGTACAAAATACATATTGGATCAATAAACAAATAATATATTTTAATCAGCAAAGAGAAAAGACAAGAAACTTTTTAATTATCTAATTTCAAAGATTATCACAAAAATTAAAAAGTAGAACAGCATCCATATATTTAAAGCAAATATAATCGTAAGATAAATAAAAGCTTATATTCACAATATATTTACATATATATTCACAAAACCTTACATGTTCCCAAGCATGTAGAAAATTTTCATTTTCAATCCAAGGTATTTGTCTACAGACAGAGTTCCCAACCATTTTATCAAAATTAGGGATGGTTGAACCTGCTGTATAAAAAAATTCTCTCCAGAAAAGTTGACCATGAAGAGAAACAGGAGGCTTTGTATATCCGCTCTGGAAAGAAAAAAAAAACCCTTAAAAGTATATTTTGATAAAATTTCAAATGTCTCTCTAAAAAAAAATACAATTAAAACAAAATATATCCTAAATAAGTGAGTCTTAAATAAATTTTATTACTACCTTCCAATTAAATGCCAAAAAAGTATGTTTAGGAGATGCATAGCTGCCTTTGATATTTGGAATAATGGCCATGGTCAAGTATTTGGAATAAGTCATAGTCATATTTGGAATGGTGGTCATGATCACAGCCAGTAAAGTAAAAGTAGGTCAACTAAAATAACAAGTGGTCAATAAAAATTAACAACTAGAATCATTTATTTTTAACAAGGGCATGCTTCTAAATATTAGAGAAAGAAACCAAATGACTACATGATGTGGCCAGTGAGAGCAAATACAATAAATGTGGCTGGCAAATCAATAAATTTTAATTACAATTTTGTCCTATTCAGTTATCCTGTAGTATGTGTTTCATAATAAGTTTTCATTTTTACCAGTTTATGTAAAGATAGAGTGCTTATTACGAGATCCTTAACTTACAAAGAAAATACTTCATCATTTTAATTTCATCAGCAGAAAAATATGGGATTACAATGAGTAACTCAGTATATAAATAACAATCTGTGCTTTAAAATTCTCTTTTAATCACACCTACAATGTCATCCATCTGTTCTCATTCAATGCTCTTATTTTAATGAGCTAAATGGCCTCTTTTTCTCTTGGGTAATTATATGCTACAGAGACAATATGTTTATTGAATTGAGTATAATTACAATAAGTTCCATGAAATGTTCCCATTTTTCATTAAAAGCTCAAAGTAAGTTACAAATAACATTTTCATGAAAAAAGAAACACATATCACTTTTTTCATATTTTATTTCCTCTTAATTTAAGAATTTTCAGAAACAAACTTGGCTACAAGAAAGAACATGCTCACCTGGTCATTATTTTACAACCTTTGGGCCATGACTTTACAATTTACTAGTAATGGGTAGGTTATAAAATGACTAGACAGCACAAAACACTTTTTAAGCAAGGATTCTACAAATTTTTGATAGAAGTCTTAAAATAATTACTTCCAGCCATACACAGTTCATGGCATTACTTTAGTGTCTAGCATTAATAAAACTCTAGGCACACAAGATAACAATTAAGTGACCTTTGCTCTATAACAAGGTACTGCTGGTAAGCAAAAAAGGGGTGCTCACCTGGAGAGAATACTTTTGTGCTCTCTGCTCATCTAATCACATATTCCTTGCTAACAAATAAGAAAACTCAAAACCGTGGTCCAAGAGTGGTGAAGAGAAGGCCAGGTGAGCACTTTATTCCTTATACATGTCCTTTTATAGGGCTGAAGTTACTCCACAGTTTTTGTTAGCAGATTTCAGTACTTGACTTATAAGGGCCGCCAGGACCTTAACCCTGCAGCCCAAAATTTTATTCTGAGTGACTGAATTCTTAAAAAGTTATTAAAATGACTGGCTATATTAGCTAAAATATCAGAAAAATTATTCATTTAAAAAATTTTTACTGTGATTTTAAGTTATATTTATACTGCAGTGATTATCTAACATCTAGAGTGCTGTTTTATAACATATTTTATATTTATTTCAAACCTTAATTTACTGTTAGCGGTACAAACACATTTTTAAATGTTTAGTAGGGGGATCCCAAAACCAACTAAGTCAGGTCCTGCAGTTTTCATAAACAGGAAAAATTATTGTTGCATGAGTCATAAAGCACATATATATTTATATAAGACAAGCAAAATGCATAACTTACTTTGCTTCTGAGGTAAATGTCTCTCAGCCTGTGGTAAAACAATCGAGATGATAGGCAACCGAATTTCACATAAGGACTCAAAACTGTGGTACTTGGATCAATGGAATTGGGAGAGGTATCTGGCTTTGCAAATTTACAAATATAATTCTGAAGCAAAAATTATACTTCTAAGAAAGTATTCAAACAATACAGTTTAAAAACTGAAAAAGAAACACAAAAGAAAATATTTCATATGTTAAGAAAATAGTTATATTATGCACTCAATAAAATACTTATTTAAAACAAATTAGTACAAACACATTGAATGCAACATGTAATATAAAGGTATAAAAACAGGATAGTGATGGGATCAAAACTGGGTAGTTTAGTTGAATTTAAAATGTCTTTACTCAGTCACCATGTTGAGAAAAATTTTCATATTTTAAAAAATTTAAATATTTTTATTTATATATTGATATCTAAATGATAGTGAAGTGGCAATAATTTAATCTATTTTGACAATTAATAATTCTTATTTGTCTACAACTATTTTTAAATAACATACAAGTTAAATAAAGCAATCCCTTCATAAATTGCTATGCAAATAAAATGAAAAAAGCAGATAATTATTTTAGAATCTTATGGGTTTTCTTCGATTTTTAATTTATTGTTTTTAGTTCAAAGTCTGTGACTTAACATACAATTTCTTCTTATGGTAAGGCAACACATGTAGAAAGGACTGCTAGTTGAAATCTCATCAAAATACTGCTATTCAGAGGTGAAATGTGAAAATTCAAACACATTTATAAAATGTAATCCAATTTAAAATATATATATACCATGCATATCTACAGAACATCCATGCATATCTAGAGAACAGTTATCTTCTGCCTGATGCTGTAGTCATAAAAAATAAAACTAAAGTCTGATGTTGTAGTCAAAATTAATAAAGGGGTGCCCCTATGGACAGTCCTTTATCGGTATTTTAGCTGAAGCTGTGTTTCAGGAACTTGAAAATGAGATTTTGCCTTTTTTGCTCCTTTAACTGATCCATTGGTATCATTATGTGAATGATGTTTCTATTGTTTGGAATAATAGCTTATGCAACCTCAATAGCCTTCCGGATACTATTAACGATTTTCATAATTCCATTAATTTTACTGCTGAACATGAGTGTGTGTGTGTGTGTGTGGGGGGGGGGTCTTTGCCATTTCTTGATGTTTTGATGTTCCATGTTACTAATGATTTCCATACCAAAGTTTTTAGTAAACTCACTTTTGATAATTGCTGTACTCCCGCTAATTCTTCCCACCCTGCTGCTTCTAAAAAAGCTTCTTTTATTGACTATTTTAATCGTGTCTTTAATTTCTGTTCTTCTATTGATGATTTATGTGAGGAATTTAACATTATTTTTAATCTTGGCTATGAAGCCTCTTACTCTGTTGAATTTATTTATCAAATTTTCTCCACTATCTGTTCTAAATTTATCTATCCTAAAAATAAACTTCACTTAACTTCTGACCTTTTGCTTATACACCGAGTCTTCCCCAACATCATAAGATTTCCCATCCTCAATTTCAGTATTGCAGCTAATTAAAATTTAAACCAGCCCATTCTACCATTGCCTCTATGTTTGGTTATATTCACACCGACAAGTTTAAAAGCAATATTTTAAACCAGGTCAGGGAGTATGTTGTCCCCCCTCCCTCCTCTGCCCTGAAAAAACAAATCGAATTTTAGTACCAATATATGACATAGAAATACTGTGAACATTTTATTTTGTTCATTATCTTGTTATTAATTCACAAAACAGTAACTTTTAAGATGGATCAGTGTCAATTTGTATTAATATGATTTATTACACAGAATTTTCCCATATCTGGATTCATCCTGATTTTAAGAAATTCCTATTTTGGACTTTGAGTATTAGTAGATTATACAAACACAGTCTCCAGCCAAACACAGTTTTGTATATTTGACTCAAAACTAAACCATTCTTTATTTCTACTAGTTCTTTACTTTGTAAAAACAAGTTTGAGCATCTTCCAATGGTTTCGGTAGAGTATAATTTCCATAAGTAGTAAAATACTCTTGAATAACCAAAATAGTATCAAACTATTGACTCACTTAAAATCTGGGTTAATCACCATCCAAAGAAATACAATCAACACATTCAGGGCTACTAACTTTAATTCTAGCTCTTCCTTACTGCCAACCTGGTTAATTCTGGCTTACGCAATCCAGAATAATCGAGATTTACTAGTGTTAGCAAAAGATAAATGAGCTGTCTTTTGACAGATTATTTATTTCCATTTTATGTATCTTAAATTTTAAAATCTAGCATTAATAAAAATTTATTTATGTTTATCACTCTCAAACAATCACTTCACTAGAAGATATGTCACATTTTGCTTTTGATTGATCTGAAATAATTCAATTGTATTTCGTGCTATAGTACTACAAAATTTCAACATCTGTTTTATTACTATATGTTATCAAAATTGCATAATTTTTATCCTTAAATGATGAATTTTTTATCAGGAAAAAGGCAAAATATCCAAAGCATGAAGAATTCAAAATTATTTTTAATGTGACTATAACTCAATTTGGCATATTTCATACACAACCATATTAACTGAATTATATACATGTCTGAAAAATAGCAAATTTAAAATAATTATTTAAAAAATAGCAAAAATTTAAAATAATAATTTAAAAAATAGCAAATTTAAGACAAGTGCGCCTGTTGAAAGCAGATAATAGATAAGTAAGACTCCAACAATTTATTTTCTGGACATCGCCAAATCAGCGAGAAGGACTCAACCAGCAAGAACATAAGGGTTGCCAGAGCAGCAGAGCAGAATCAGGAAGAGAGAAGAAAAAGAAGTGTAGGTAGCAGGGTGAGTCAGGCGCCGTGGCAATCTTCATGATCTAACCTGTGAATTCAATGTTTAAGTGTCAGTTATATTACTTTGTGTGTTCTCGTCTAATAAAAGGTATTTGTGTGAAGTGCAGGCTTATATAATTCCAGTTGGCCTTTTGTCGGTTGATTCTCACCGTGTGGAATAAAATGAAAGTGTACGAGGTTTGTAAAAGAATGATGTCATGGTAGAAGGGCTTCGGAAGTTTACTAGATGAAACAAGAAAAACAAATAAAACCTATAAAAGTTCTCAGCATTCCTATTTCTTCCACCTACAAAAATGCTGGAATAAATGTATTAAGCATAAAATCTATCTCTCCTTTATAAAACTGAGCAAATTGGATTTAGTACATGGTGAAAATAAATTGAATACAAATCTGGTGACCACACAGAAAATTTTAAAGCAAAAAAAATCTTCTTTTTTGTATGAGATTTGCAAAATAAATGTTCCGACAATAAGACTTGACTTTATAAACCTAAAAAAAAAAGTAAAAAATAAATACAATATTAATACTTACTTCATTTTGAAGTACTTGGTCCAATCGTTTGAGAGCTTCTGTTTCTCCTCCAGGATATAAACAAGGATTTAAGTCAGATTCTTTGACACCTAATTCTTCCAATGAAGGCACTTTATATTTTTTATCATGGTCATTCTCCACTGGGGTGCTTTTGCCTAGAACCAAGAATATAATATAAAATATAAGAATGATAAAATATGCGCTCAATTGTTAAAATATAAAACAATATGAAGTTCCATGAATGAGAATGAACAACTTCAAAAATATGTTAAACATTTTCTGGAAAAAACAAAACACGAAGATCCACAAAAAATTCTGTATCGCACGAAAATTAAAATTGTAGATCTGTAAGAGATTCACTTTGAAAAGGAATAAAATCTTAATTCGATGAAGATTTTGCCACTGTAAAAAGTAGGGAAAGTATTGAAGACTGGTAAAAGATCTACTTAAAAAGAAAAATTAAAGTCATAAATCAGCCGTAAGTTTTCTAAACACAAGTTTGACTTTTTGAAGTTGATTATGACAGAAACATACTATTATTCACAGCTTTTTCTGAAATTTATACATTACAATGCTTTTTATGAATTTTAATGTTTGAACAAAAAGCACAATTACATTGAAAATCTTTAGGAAATCTGTATATATTTTTAAACATCAGAGAAATTAAATATTTACTTTAATTGCTTAAAATGGGAAATTAAAATTAAATTTAAATGACAATACTTTGAAAACTAAATAATGTGATAACTGGTTGAAAAATAAAAGCATGTGCTTGATTCTAAATTTCAAACAAGGGGTTTATCCAAAATAAAGACTATTAAAGATATATATATATATATATATATATATATATATATAAATATAAAAAGTATAAAAAGAATTCTTTTTATACTTTTTATATTTATATCGTGTATAGTATTTGTAGCTGCTTTGCGAAGAATAAATGCTATAACACTACAATATCTTTAATAACTTCCAATTTCCATCTTATATATTATATATATATATATATATATATATATATATATATATATATATATATATATGGGTTTTTTCTTCTGTTTTTTTAATGCAACATTTGATACATGGTACAAAATCTATTTTGCACTATGAATCAAATTTTAAAACTTTCTAAATACTGAAACAATTCAATTTTGAAAAAATGTTATATTTAGACATAATTTTTGTAGATACATAAAAATCCAATATTATTTCCACAAAAAAAAAAATGTTATTTGTCAACTAAATTAAAATAAAATTATTTGAGAAAAAATAAATTATATAAATACAGTAAAGCATAGTTGATACACTTCTCAAGGGAACAGTTATAAAAGTATATTATAACTGCCTAAATGTATATTCGAATTTTATGTCAATGTATAGGAATGTCTGGGGACCAAAGAAAAAAAGAAATGAAAACAAGTATACATGACAAAAAAGTATAAATGAAAAAGGAGTATAAATAATAAATAGGCATGCAAGTGTCACTTTACTGCATTTCTAAAAATAATGCAACTTGTTATTGACAAATGATTACAATTGGATAGAGTAGTTTTGATTTTTTTTTCCAAAGTAATGCTCATCAATACAACATTCATCCAAATTCTAACTTAAAATACACCTGAAATGTTGTAAATTAAAGATTTGAATGCTTTCGCATGGACTTTTAATAATCTTTAATCACTAATATTATTATTATTTTTTTAAATTTTTTATTTAAGCTAACATGTTTAGAACCAAGTTAATTTGACACCTAATATATTTTTCTACATGGATTGTTCAGGAAAGAGATTGTTATATATATAAATAGACATACATTCACAGTTATAGTATAGATATACCAATTTTGGTGATAAAATGATTGTATTTAATTTCAATGAATATAAAGAATAAGAGAGACATACACATTTGAGTCTATGGGAAAAGTTATGAGCTTTCACATGATATTTTTAATAATTGTATTTTTTTCGAATAACCTTGAAAAAAAATATGCATTATTTATCATAAAACAGTAAAAATTTTCATTTCCAATGCTAATAATAACTAGTTTTTGTTAAGATTGCTAATAATAACTCTAGTTTTTAAACGTATTAATGCTTACTGATTTCAATGTCATGTAAACATACATTATTATTTCTCTAATAAAATCATTCAAGTTTTCTAAAAGCATACAAGTCATCAGTATAATACATGAATTAATTATAGCTCATGAAATATTGTGAAACCATAATTTATATTTGAAGCAAAATTATTTATTATGTTGGATATAAGAGCAAAAGGTATTTGCAAATAGCTCTTTATAATACAACCTAATCATAAATTAGCCTACGATAAACAATACACCGCAATGTTATTAAGAATTTTTTTAGAGAGGATTAACAGACAGAAAAATATTTTAATACAATAAATGGAAATTATGAAGATGTTACCTTCTTTATGTACAATATTTTTGAGAAGTTGAGTTGAATTAACTGGTTTTGGTGGAAGTCCTATATTATCAGCAACTTTAAGAAATGACTGGTATGTTAAAGGTGGTTTTCCATTATAAGCAATAACCCTAATTATAAAGAAATTTTGAGATCAACTATTTTACTAAAAGAACATACTTTTTAATTAAAATAAAATTTATTTTAACAATACATGTACATAATTCATTAAAAATACTGACTCTTTTTATGCATTTCTACTGATTTTAAACACATGTTACATAAACTACAAATATAACTTCATCTACAACACCCAGCCCATTCCAGATCTAGAAAACTTATGAATTTATGAAACATAAAATCTATGATATTCAGATGTTTTTGAAGTCTCAACAGTTTACACATATATATAAGATATGTATATCATAAATATATATAATAAATAGTTTTTTAAATTTAATATAATTTAATAACATCAAAATTTAAATATTTAACTTATTTAAAATATATAAAAGATTAGTATACATTTTGGAGATAAAAGAAAAGAAGCCATACCCTAGAAAGACTTAAATCCAATTCAAATGTAAAATGTGAACCAGCAAATGTTTGGAAACAAGATAATGGGTGTAATATTTGCTTAGCGTATATCTTTTTAAGTTGAATTATAAGCATAACTAGTTAGTCTACACCAAATGTATTTCTGCCAAACATGTTTATTGTTTTTGAAATCTCGATGTGCATACATAAAAAATAGAGTTAGTGAGTACCAAATAGAGGACAGAAGCCCCTAGTAGGGGAGAACAGAGCACAATGGACCTAGGGGTACACAGTGGAACACTCTCTTTAATTTTTATAATTTTTGTCACAACGCTTCATATTTTGACACACATGTGACAGCCTGGGGTGCGGTAGCCCAGTGGTTAGCGTACAGGAATTGCACTCGATAGGCCCGGGTTTGATTCCCGCCACAGCCAAAACTGCTGCCGTGTTCACGCGGAGTATGATCACGTTAAACATGTGGGTCCATAAGTCCTTCCGAGAGGTTGGTGGTAGGGAAAGGAGGGTACAGTCCCTGTAGATGCCTCCCCCACTGGGTTCCGGTCTAAATTGGGTGGCACTTCCCGGCCATCCAAACAGTTACCTTATACCTTTCTGGTAGGTCAGACAACCTGGGTCTCAACAACAGCAACAACACATGTGACAGCCCGGCCACTCAAACAGCTGCTCATGTCCTCGGGTGAGTCGGGCGGTCTGGGTCATTAACACATGTGACAGCACAGTCTTGGTGTACTATATTCAAAAATCACATTCTCAACTCATTATTAAGCCATTTTAAAGCTGTAGGTGGTTCATAGCTGGTGAAAGTAAAATTTTCAGATGTACAAATTTCCTTTTCTTCATTTAACAATTGTAACTTGAAGAAGTGTCTCAATATAATATAAAGCTAAGGTGTTTTTCTTTTTATATCATATCTGACTACATTAAATAAATTCAAAATGTGTTTATTTTATTTGTATTTGTTGTTGAACTTCTATATGGGGCACAATGGACCACAACACCTAGGATACAATGGCCATGGTCCACTGTGTTCCATATTCTTCTATAAATGGGACATCAGGCTTGTTTAGCAAATATTAATAAATTACTTGGTTCTAATGAATAAATTTAAGTATGATTTATGTCCTAGTTTACACACTTGAAGTGTTATAACTCAAAATTTCAAACATTGCAAATGAAAATGGAACTAATAAATGATAAGAAAATAAGATTTGATAATGTCTTACATGTGGTATTTTAAAACTACAATCAATCAAACAGAATCTTAAAAAAAGAATATTTTAAGCAAATTAATATGTGCTTTTAAATCTTGGAGTTACAGTCATATCCTGGACAAGGTATAGAAATGTATGAGCATAATCTATACTTCAGAAACTGTATATAAATATGTCAGTCTACTATGAAGAAAAGGTCATTTTTCGGTCTGAAAAGTAAAAATTTAGAACACGAAAATCAATTCAATATAATGATGTTATTATAAATATAAATTTATTTTATAAATATCTTAACATAACTTTTTTTTTATATTAGGAATACCAAGCAACAAACCACAGAAATCTAGTAAAGGAACTGTGCCAAATGAAGTCTTGAAGCAGGCTGAAAAAGTATTGTTATTGATAATCGTTCCATTCATTCAATCTGCAAAGAGACAGATGTTGCAAAAACAACACTTTTAGTACGTTATGTTCAAAAGCACAAGGCCTCAAAAATAGCAGCTAAGTGAAAAGAAAAGTGAGAACATATCATCTATTAGGTTTGCACCTAACTATGCAAACAGGCAGGTATTCTTAAAGGAAGAGGAAGAAATGTTGGAAAATTACATTGTAGATGCTGCTTGAATACATCATGGAATTATATTTAAAATGATAAGAAAATTAAATTCACTTATAAATGTGCAATGATTAATCAAAAGAATATGCCAGAGTTCTAGAAAAAAATTCAACAGCAAAAATTTGGCTGTACCATTTTAGAATACTGAATCCTAAAATTTTGCTTAGACAGCTAGAATAAACAACTTTTAATCATAATATTATTCCCAGTTATATGCCTGCTAAGCATGTCAGGTCATTAACAAGCAATTCCAATACAATTATTGCATGAAAATCATCTAACAGAATTTTGATCACCTGAAGAAATTCTCCCCTAATTAAACACTTTTTTCACGTTAATCAATAAGATGAAAGGGTTATAAAAAATAACAACTGATGCACCAGCTCAAAACATCCTAGAAGAAGAAGCCTTGCAGAAAGAAGAGAAAAAATTAAAACCAAAAGAGCCACTTTGATTAAAGCTAAAAAGAATATTAAAAAAAAAGTTTATTACTGTTTCAAAAGAAGAGAAAAGCAAAACTAAAGCTCCATAACCTAGTGCAAAGGAAAAACACAAAAATATCTTGTAAATATATCTAACAGTTCTAATGATTCTGACAGCAATATGCCTATTTATAATGAAACAAAATACACTGAAATTGAAGATATTTTACAGCATGACCCTAATATTTAAACACAGAAATAAAGGTTATTATATATTCTTGTAAAAGTTCCTATAAAAAAAAATTATTACAATGGTTTAGTAATTGAAAGAATTGATGTTAATATTGATATTGTGTGCCTAATGTGACAAAAGTCTAATTTAAATGCCTTTGCTTTTTCTGAAAAGGTTGATGCATCTGTTATAAATACTCAAGATATTGTAATATTCCTTCAGAATCTAGAATATCACAAACTATAGTACGCTCTCAGTTGTATAAAAATATTTTGGCATGTTATTTTCAAATTTTAATCTCTTAATTATTACTTTATGAAATGAATATATTTCATTCACCCTCCTCCCTACCTATTTTGCATAATATAGTTTTCTTCTAATATTTATTGAATAACTTAAAAAAAGAAAACTAAAATTTTTAGATTTTAAAAAGTAACAGTTGGCAATTGTGAAATTTTGATATTTTTTGCATTTAGATGCTAAACAAATTGTTAAAAATAAAAAACAAAATAAATTGTTTTCTTTTAACGTACAGATGAATCATTTTCATATTCTTTTAGAAAATTTCACCATGGTCTATAGTGTCCCATGGTGTGGCTCATTATATCCTTGCCACAGGGTACAAAGGTCTACTTTGTCACTTGTCATTTAAAAAATTTTACAGCAAAACATAATTGTAATTATTGTTTTGAAATAAGCATAACATAAACCTGAATATATAGACAATATGTATATTGATTTAAAGTGAAGATTTTGCTCATCGTTTAAAATAAAAATGTTGAAATATACAAAAGTGTTAAGCATGAGAAAACACATTTAAAACATTTGAATATTTCCAGAAAAGATCACAAATATTGTAAACTGTCTGTATTTTCTACAACATCAATGACGTACATGAAAAGTATTTCAAAATGCTAAAACACCTTCAGACAATGTAGTGTTTGTTCATCATCAGTGGCAATAATAAGGAATTGACAGACATGAGCTATACAAGCAGAAATCGTAAATATAAATTTGCATAGGGTAAATCAGAAAAATCGATACTACAATTAACGTATATTACAAATCTATATAAATAAAATCGAAAATCTGTGTCTGTTTATACCATCATTACATGAGAACGGCTGAACCAAATTTGATGAAATTTTGTGGGTAGTCTTAAAATAGCCCCACTTAAAATTTAGTTCATGTTTCGAGTTCCTATGACCAGTGGTTCTCGAGATATTAGTAAAAAATGAAACTTTCGTTTGTCTCATCATCACGGGAGAACGGCTAAATCGAATTTAATGAAATTTTATGGGTAGCCTTAAAATACTCCCCCCCCCCCCCCTTAAATTTAGTCCAAGTTTCGAGTTTCTAAGATCAGGGGTTGTCGAGGTATTAATTAAAAATAAAACTTTCTCCTCCCTGATTCCTCCAAATGAAAAGTTTGGAAATCCTTTGTTTAAAACATGAAAGTGAATCAAAACATCATATCTGAGTTTGGTGGCAGATTTTTCCGCTAGATAGTCACTTTCTGAAATCATGAATTGTTTAAAAGTATGAATTTAAATGGAAATTCTATCACCATGGTTTATTTTTCACAAGTTTTTACTCAATGATGAAAAGTATTAAGAAATCAAAATGGTTAATTAATTTTAGCATTTTATGAGGATATATCATGTTGCTCGGCAACACAATTAAATTAAATGTGTTTGTTAATGTTCATTATCGTTTTTTTTAATTTGAATAATAAATAAATGGATATAAAAATATATCTTATAAATGAATGGTATGATGTTTCTTTTAATTATATTAATTGCGGACTGTGTACATCACTTTCATTTATTTTGGCAAAAATTTTCAAGCAGCTACTAAACTCATATATTGTGTTTAGCCAATAAATTCAGTATTTTCATTTAGTATATACAAATGAGATTAGGGTGTTTTCTTCTTCAGATATGCAAATTCAGATCTACGAATTTGGCGGAATATCGCTTGGCAACTCTTCTTAAACATTACCAAATTGACGGAAATGTCTCCAAATTGATAAAAACGATGATAAATGAATGAAATTAAGTTTGTTATTTTGGAAGAGAGTACTGAAATGATGTTTCGGTAGTATTTGTCTGTCAGTCCATCCAACCCACTTAGTAACACATTTAGCGAATTTTTATAATGTCACAAAATTGATAAAAATATTTGTAAATCTATACAAATATCATGAGATTGATAAAATTACACTTAATGAATGAAATTAATTGTGTTTTGTTAGGGGATAGTATTGTGATGATGTTACGTCAATTTGTCGCCAATTTGTGAGACTGTCAGTTCTACAGTCTCACTTGGTGATAAATTTGAAGATTTTTTTAAATGTCGCTAAATTGACGAAAATGTTGCCAAACCTTCCATAGAGATAGCATTATTCAGACTATATTTTTTCCAACAATTTATTTGAAGCAAATGATATCATGTCACTTAGCAATGGATTTAAATCCAATGTGTTTATGCAGCAGACGATTTTTATTAAATCTTTTCCAATTTGAATAATGAAGATATATAAAATAAATTTCATTAACATTGCATTTTTATCTGGCTAATATCAATTAAGGTCTTCATGTTTAAATATTATTATTATTGATATTTTTGGGGATTATTGATTCAGAGATTATTGATATTTTCAAGTTATTATGCCATTGTTTTATTGCAGCAAAAATTGTTGAAACTCATATATTGTATGTTGTAAGAGTAATTTTCTACAAATGCACAAGTATATTTCCTAATCTACAATAATATAAGTAGTAGAGGTATACTGGCATATATTTTTACATATATTGGAATATATTGGAATCAAGTATAGCTTTCTGGTATGAATATTACAGGGATTATTGATATTTTTAATTTATTACACCATCTGTTTTATTTTAGCAAGGATTTTTGAGACTCATATTGTAATACTGGTAATCTTCTACTAACACTCAGACATATCTTCTAATCTGCGATATTATAAGTAGTAAGGGTATATCTTCCCATATAATTTTAGCCCTTTCATTTTGGCATATATTGGAATCAATTATTACCTTCAGGTTTATAGATTTCGGGTTTATTGATATTTTCAATTTATACATGTAATCTACTAATACAGGTTATATCATCTAATATTTGCCTATACAAGTAGTACGGGTCCCATACAATTTTAACACTTTTATTTTGCACATATTGATTCAATTCCATATTTTTTGTAAATTCGCTTACAAAAGAGGCCAAGATGTTTTATTCTTCAGGTCTGTCCATGAAGATAATTTTGTATAGTGAGAATAGAGATTCTTAAACTTCTTTTTAGGAGCATTAAATTAAATATTTTATAATTTGATTAAAAATGTTATTTAGTGTACTATAGGAATTTGCACGATTGTGTAATTTTAAGTTTCTTTATATTATATACTTCGTACGAAGTACGGGTATGCTGCTAGTCTATATAAATAAAAATGAAAATCTGTCTGTCTGTATGTTTGTCTTATCATCATGGGACAATTCGTCTCACAACGAAATTAGAAGAGTATCAACGAAAAGGCTGTGTGGAGACTTCTACTTGAACCAAGTGTTGACGGGACATGGAGCCTTCAAGGAATATCAAAGCAGATTCTTTGGAAAGGATAAAAAATGCCAACGTGGAAAAGCTGATGGAACTGTTAAACACACGATTTATGAGTGCGAACTTTGGGAACTCATTAGAAGTGATTATTTTCCTGCAAACTTTATTAATGTAAATATTTTTAATCTTTGTTTGCTACCTAAATGTAGAAATGGAGTTAAAGAAATTATAAAAAATGTTTTAGCATTAGAAATGAATTAAGAGTGATTTGACATTAATGATACCTTGGACTGTATTGGATTAAGATTGTAAATATGGTTATGATATTTTAAGAAGTTGTTGTTGTAGTTTATATATACCTTTTGTTATTTTGTTATTTAACAATCAAGACGATTGTACTTGTTTTAGTAACCAGGAGTTACTTGTTTATGTATATACCTTATTTCTTTATTAAGAATGTATTCTATGTACATCTATTATTTGAAAAGATTGTACTAAACTGGTGAAAAGTTAATGTAATAGAGAAGTTTTCCCTGAATGTAGGGAATTGTATTTTGTATTGTATTGTATTGAAAATAAATAAAGTTTTGAGGGACCCAGGAGAGGATGACTCTCTTCAGATGGCAGGACGCGTTTGCCCTGGGCTTTGGTGCTCTTTGATTTGGTGCCCGCCATCCTCTTGGCTTGTTGTTGGTTTGTTGCGGGACTGGAGAGGATGGTTTGGGTCGCGGGGCCTCTTGACCTCGCTTTGGTGTCCTGGGTGCGTTATCGTAGCGACTGAGCTTCTTTCCCGTGTACCTTTGGGTGGGTTGGTGTTTCTTTTGTGAGCTATCATCATGGGAGAACGGCTGAATCAAATTTAATGAAATTTTGTGGGTTGCCTTAAAATAGTCCCACTTAAAATTTAGTCCATGTTTCGAGTTTCTAAGACCAGAGGTTGTCTAGATATTAATTAAAAATGAATAATTAAACCTTCCATAGAGAGTATTATATAAACAATACCTTTTCCGCCAATTTATTTGAAGAAAATTATATCATGTTACTTAGCAACGGATTTAAATCCAATGTGTTTATGTGGTAGGTGATTTTTATTAAATCTTTTCCAATTTAAATAAGAAAGATATGCATATAAAATAAATTTCATCGATATTGCATTTTTGACTGAATTATAGCAATTATGGTCTTCAGGTTTAAAGATTATTATTATTAATATTTTCAGAGATTATTGATATTTTCAATTTATTACATCGTTTTATTTTGGCAAAAATTGTTGATATGTGAAGATAATTTTGTATAGCGAGAACAGATATTCTTAAACTTCTTTCTAAGAGCATTAAATTAAATAATTTAATAGAATATTTTGATTAACAATACCATTTAGTATACTATAGGAATTTGCACATGATTATGAATTTTACGTTTCTTTATATTATATACTCAGTACGAAATATATAAATTTCAAGCAAAAACAATTCAATTCAATTAATTTCAAAATGCAAGCACATAAATAGATCAGGCCAATACATAAGCATAACACTTGTGGTGAAACACTAGATTTCAAGAAAATCATATAATGGTTTAACATGCATAGACAATTGCATAAAAATTATTAACATTGGATGCATTAATAAAAATTATTAACATTGTCTAAAAGAATAAACAGATCATTTAAACCATGGTTTCAAATAACAAAAACATCATTCACATAATGGCACCATATAATCAGTTTAAGGGGTAAAGAAGGCAAAATCTCATTCTCGATCTTTTGCAAAATTGATTCAGCCAAAATGCCAGACAATGGGCTACCCATAGGAGCACCAGAGGTTTGCAAAAACGCCATTATGGAAACCAAAATAATTAGTGTCCGCTACAAGATTTACAGAAGTTATTTTGTCAATAGATGGAATAGAATAATTGTGAAATTTGAAATTTTAGCAATACAGTGGCCACTGCTTAATTGGATCAGCCGCTTTATCGAATCAAATCACGGAAAACGGAACAGAATCACTCTTTTACATTGAAACTCTGCCAGCTATTTGGATCAAAACCGCCGGATAAATGGATAAAAAAAAATTTGTGATTCGATGCTCGTTTTTCATTGTTTGATCTTTCAATTATGTTCTTCCCAACATCAGCTTTTTCTGGAGTTCTTTCTCCAAGCCTGACAAATAGGATGCCATGCGGGCCGCAACAAAGTCAGACCCAGATTTCTTAGAAACATGAATCCCCTGGGTGCCTGTGATAAGACGCCACTCCCACACACGTGTGGCAGAAGGATTGAGAAAGGAAAGGGGGGTGATAGGGGAAGGGGTAAGAACATTGGGGTTGAGGTTAAAAGGCACAGATGGTCACTAACTTTGTTCATTATTAGTGTGTCGTGTTACAGTAAGCCCTTCTATGTGAATTCGATGGCAAAACGCAAGGATTTTAGCTTGTCTGAAAAATATGAACTTCTTAAAAAATTTGATGTTCTGCCGAAATGCAATCAGAGAGAAGCATCTTTGAAATTGGGCATACCTCAGTCAACTTTATGTCGCCTTTTGAAACAAAGGAGTAAAATCTTAGATGATCATGCATTGAACACAAACACGAATCGTAAACGGCAACTAGTTGGAAAAGCAGAAGATGTCGAAGCAGCTTTCTTGAAATGGTTCAAGGCCGTATGACTTGAAAAAGCCCCACTGTCACGTGCAATATTAAGCTTGAAAACCGAAGAATTTGCTGAAAAAATTGGAATCAAGGACTTTGAAACAACTGACAGGTGGCTGACCAGATAGAAAAATCGAAACAACATAGTTTATGCAAAACAATATGGTGAAAATGGAGATGCCGATATTAGCGCTGCAGAAAAATGGGTGCAAGATATTCTGCAAATCAGATCTATAATATGGATGAGACTGGGCTTTATTATCGTGCATTACCAGACCATACTCTGATGTTTAAAGATGACAATTGATCGGGAGGTAAAAAAATAAAGGCTCGAATAACAGTTCTCCTGACATATAATATGACTGGAACAGTAAAGAAAAGACCATTCGTTATAGGAACGAGCAAGAACCCACATTGCTTAAAAGGTGTAAAACAGCTTCCCATAGAATACACAAGCAATACAAAGGCATGGATGATGAGCAAGATTTTCGCAAAATACATGAGGAAATGGGACACAGAGCTTGGAACAGAAAAAATTGCAGTTCTGCTCAACAACTGCACTGCCCATCCGGAGTTGAAGTTTATTTTCCACCAAATACCACATCAGTTATTCAATCATTGGATCAAGGAATCATAAAAACTTTTAAAATCTATTATCGCAAGGATATAAGAATGAAAATTGTTCAGGCAATAGACGATCAAATGAAGCCTACTGCTAGTGATAGTATCAGCGAAATCTTTCACATGATAATAAATACATGAAAAAATGTTACTCTAATAACAATTTTCAATTGTTTCAAAAAATCGGGAGTCGTAGTTGAAGTAGCGAACAACATTCCACAGGAGCAAGAAGAGCCACATAATGACAAGGAACTTACAGAAGAATTTTGGAACTGGGTCAATATCGATGGAAACGTACCGACAACAGCTGAAAAAACGGAAGAAGACATTGTTTTAATAATTCAACAATCCAAAGAAACAACTGGAGAAGCAGATGAGGAAGAAGTAGAAAACAATGAACTGCCACCACCAACGGCTAGGGAATCATGTCAGGCTCTTCAAATTCTTAGAAGGACATTAGAACAATGAGGTGCATCTTGCGATGACTATAATTCTTTTTACAATATTGAAAAGAGAGTATCAAAGCCAATTAGTGCCACTACGAAGCAATCTACAATACAAATGTTTTTTCAATAAAGTATAGTAAGTACATAAAGTGTTTCTTCTTATATAGTGTATTTATTGCTACATATGTACTGTATATAACATATACTCAGGGGCGGATTACCTTATCTTAGACTTTTACCTTATCTTTTCAATGTTAAATTTTATTGCAAAAAAAATGTAATCCTTTCTTTAAATTCTTAATTTTATATATGAAAAAGTAAGAACATTCAAAACTTTTTCATATATGTACGACTATGTATGTTTCATGTATGTACAAGGCCATCGAGAGCTGGTCTTGGGCCCTAGGACAGACATTGAACCAAGGGCCCCGGGCCCCTCCCCTATATGTTTTTACATAATTTTCTACCTGGTGCGGCTGACACTCGGGCCCGGGGAAAATTGCCCCCTCTTCCCCCCCCCCCCTCAACACTCCTGTGTATGTATTACTATGCTCAGTAAAAAAAAATGAAACTGCATCACCGTCGCTTTTTCGAATCCGCCGCTTTATTGGATCAAACATCGATGGCACGAACGTGATCCAATTAAGCGGCGGCCACTGTAATACTAATAGCAATAGAAACAGGAACATTGGGAAAAAAGGAAACAATGTCAAAGATATGGAGGATACAATTAGGAGGATACAATTAGGTACAAAATTGGTACTAAAAAGATGGTTAATAAATTGTTTAGTAGAATTAACGAAATAAGAGTGCCTACTGAAAAAAGATTTTCAAGAACTAGCTAAGGCTTTTTCAAAAAAGTAAGTTTGACCAATTTACACTTAGACACTAAGGGACACATAAGCTGGTTAATCTTATGGAGCTTAATTTAACCAAAAATTTTAAGTAATTATTATTCCTCTAAAAAGTAGACATGGAACGGCAACATGGGTCAAAGCAGCTTCCGCAGAGGGGGGATCTTTTCTATTTATGATTTTTGTCTTCTTCTCCATTTTTACTGTGAATTTAAGTTTAAACCTAGACCCATTCCACTGTTTTTTCATTATTTAGTCATATTCGCACCGACAAATTTAAGGATAAAAGTAATTTTTTGAGTCAGACTGGGGTGTATATTATCCCCCTTTTATCTTCCGATAATAATTATAAGTTTTATATTGGTAGTACAAAACATACTGTGGGTATTTGTTTATTGAAACATGCTCTGAATATTAAAAATAATAAACTGTCCACTGTTCTTTCACAATAGTTATTAATGATAAATTTACCCTTAATTTTGGCTTTTAATTAATTGCAATAACCCCCAAAATATTTTACTTTTGGAATCCCTTTTTCTTTATATTTATCGAGATTCTATTTGTAACTTTGATCTCATTCAAACTCTTAGTTTTGCATCTTGTTCTCGACTCTATGCGTGTTAAACCATTATATGATTTTCTGGAAATCTAGTGTTTCACCACTAGATTTCCAGAAAATCTGGAAATCTAGTGGTGAAAGTTTTATATTGGTAGTACTACTAGTGTATGTTTATGTATTGGCCTGATCTACAGGGTGGCTATAACTAAAGTAGAGGTGTTTAGAGTCCGATAGTGAGAAAACTGTTGGGCCAAACTCAACCAAATTTGCAGTAAATACTATTTAGACCATGGGGTTTTGATGTTTAAAAGAAGAAAAAAAAAATAGCTTGGATTTTTGCCACCGCGAGCCAAAGTGGTGCTGTAAGGTCCATTTTTACAGTAAAAAATAGGCATAGGAAGTACAGAAAGTTCCGTCAATGCTGAGAGGTATCGAACAATGCTGCTGAACTTTGTTATTCTGCAACTTCAATAGTGTGGATGTCTTGAATCTACAATATTTATGCAGGGTGGAGCACCCCCTCATATTGGATTGCGCACACAGGAAATCCTACGACAGCATGTAATCAACAACCGAATAATTAGTTGAGCATTTCCTATGAAGTAGCCAGCCCATTCGCCTTATCTGACCCATTGTGACTTTTGGTTGTGAGGTCATGTAAAGCGCTTGGTATATCAAAGGAAAATGGATAATTTAACCACTTTGAAGGACTGAATAACATTGCACGTCAAGCAAATCAATGGAGATCTGCTGCATTCTGCAGTAAAGAATGTTGTTCAGAGAATGCATATTTTGAAACATATGCAAGGAAAACATATTGAATCACACATGTAAATGATGCAATTATAAAAATTCATACGTATGTAAATGTAAGATGCGAATGTAAATACAAAATGTACTAAATACATATAAAATGTAAATGTCCTTTTCAAAATACATGTAAAATGTTAACTTTTTGTACTTCCTATGCCTATTTTGCTGCAAAAATGGACCTTACAGTGTCACTTTGGCCAGTGATAGCAAATATCCGAACTATTTTTTTTTTTCTTTTAAAAATCAAAACCCCATGGTCTAAATAGTATTTACTGCAAATTTGGTCGAATTTGGCTAAACAGTTTTCTCACTATTGGGCTCTAAACACTTCTACTTTAATTATGGCTACCCTGTATTTATGTACTTAAATTTTGAATTGAATTGAATTGTTTTTGCTTGGAATTTATATATTTATTTGTAATATATGTTAATTGTAATCGATTTTTCCAATTTACCCTATACAAATTTATAATCATGATTTCTGGTTGTTGTTGTTGTTGGGACCCAGACTGTCCGACCTGCCAGAAAGGTGTAAGGTAACTGATGATTTCTGGCTGTGTAAAAACTCATGTCTGTCAATTCCTTATTATTGCGACTGATGATGGACACTACATTGTCCAAAAGCACTTTGTCATTTTGAAATACTTTTCATGTACATCATTGATAGTGTAGAAATAAAGACGGTTTACAATATATGTGGTCTTTACTGGAAATATTGTACAAAAGTTGTCCATTATAAATGGCCTCGCTTTTACTAAAGAATTTTTTTTTAAATAATGGATTTTAAAATTTTAACTGTATATTAAAGTTACATACCCTGTTTCATCAATTCTAAGGTACATTATTTGCGCATTTGAATGTCTGAAATTGGGGATGTATATTAAAAATCATGTTACTAATTTTGTTTTAAAAACTATACTTTTTAACTTGAGCTCACAAAGACTGTGTACCCTGATTGCTGCCCACAGAGCAAGTTATCAATATTATTATTATTATTATTTTTTTTTTTTTGTTTGTTTGTTCTAAGTGGGTGTATGTATCATAAAGGTGTTGTCTGGTTTCAAGAATTTGCTGTATGTTCCGGTGTAATTTCAATCAGAGTTTTGCATCTTAAATCCCAGGAAATGTCAGATACATTTACAAGTATTTAAATAAAATCAATAAGCATTCATTATCAAAAATTCTAAAATGAAATTTAGATCTCAAAATTATGACAACAAAATTGATTAAAAGTGCATGCAGTTTAAATCAATTTTGTCTTATCTTTAGACTTTGTCTAATCTTTAGACAATTTATAATCAAACTCACATTTTAAGTTTTAATGCATTACAAAAAAATTACTTACTGATCAGGATTGTATAAATTATTTGTCATGCACTTTGTAACTTCAACATTTAGGTCTTTCATAAGCTTTTCAATTTCTTCATCCCTGACTTTAGCATAAGGTTCAGTATCATATTCAAATGTTACATATTTTATGTTCCACTTCTTAACAATTCCAGGAAATACTTCAGTGGGTTTTCCACGCAAAATGAACAATCTGTTAGAAAAAATATCATAATTTAATTCTCAGACATAAAATTAAAATATTGCACCATTAATGCTTTTGGATTAACAATGATCAATATGATCAGAATACACTAGAAAATTTTTATGCAAATTGTAGGGTTTCCACTCTTTACAAGTGAGGGAACTGGCTTGCTGAATCTGAGACATCAAGTGTAATAGCCTAATACTATATAGTCAGGCCAAAAGATCTCTTCTGGTCCAAGCATATAATTGGAAAAGTACTTCATAGCAAAAAATGATGGAAAGGCCTGTCCAAACACACACCCTCTCTTAGAAGAAAATATGCACAATCAGTGTGGTGACCTGTCTTTGTGTCATTTTCTGCTATGAAGCACATTCCCAATTATATGCTGAGATACTGTTTAGCCAAACCAATATCGAGTTACAACACCCGAAGCCCTAGGTTCAAATCCAACCAATTCTCTTACAAGTAACAACAAATAAGGACTTTTAAGGACCCAAAATGCGTTTACACATGCTTATTTCAAAAAGGTTTAAGCAAAATTTTATACAACAAAAAATAAAAAAATATATGCAATTTACTAATTTTCATAGCATTTATTAAATGTATAACATAGTAACTAATGAAGTATTAAAAAAACTATAGAAGAATATAGCATTGTATTTGAGCATAGAGCAAAACCAGTACTTAACAATAAATCACTTTATTTCGTAATTGCAGATTTTTTCTGAAATTGCTATTTTTCTGAGGGGAAATATGTTGATTTTTACTGAAATCATTCATTTTTCATAGGAAATAATGATTAATATGGAAAAAATAAGGATTTTTTAAGGATCTTTGATATAAAATAAATAATTTAAGGACCTTTAAAAAATAAGTAAGGGTCCTTAAAAATGAAAATATGGTCTTTTTAAGAACCACGGGAACTCTGAAATGTCTATTTTATATTTGTATTTTGACATTAAATATTTACTTTATAGATTAAAGAATTACCTGGAATTTATGTGTTTCAATGATGTATCCAGATCATAAAGAGACTGAACTAAAAATCGCCAGCGGTTAGTACCCACTCTCATATTTTCAACAAACCATGGATCTAAAATAAAGATTGGCCAGAAATATTGACCATTTTTAACTGCTTCAACAAGAGCAGGATTATCATGCAATCTTAAGCATTTACGAAACCAGTGTATGCTATTCCCAACTTTCTGAATTTTCTCAGTGTAACTGAAATCTTCCATACTCATTTAAAATCATGCCTGCAAGAAAAGCAAATGAGAAATAGTATAATTTTAATGCAATAAAATTACAATTAGTTCTACATTATAGCATTTTAAAAGATGAATGTAAAGAATGAGTTTCACAAACAAGAAAACTTTTGATTTAACACTCAATTGCACAAACAATCACATTATATAAAAATTATTTTACTTTTTATGTATAAAATGAATGCCAAGATGCTTGACAACTGGCTAATTTCATAGCCTAATTAATTTATTTATCACTTGATATTGTCCTTCACTCATGTTACTTTCAAGGAAAAAAAACTTTAACAAAATAATATTCTCAAATAAAATGTTAGTTGTAGAATCTAGCAATCACTAATTAGCTTGAACTTCAAAATTTTTAATTCACTTTCTCAACTCTGCTGCTATTATATCGTAACTCATGTAGTAGACCAGGGTTGCTTAACCTTTTGAAAGCCATAGGTCAATCTGAAAATTTTGATACACATTAAAGGCCATACATAAGTCTTATGTACAGCTTTTATTTGAATTCATAAGCAACACCTAAGAAAAAAAAATTGTCGAATAAAAATACTTAAAACCAATTGCTGTGTTGTTCCCTGTACTTTCTTATAACATGATTCTTTTAACTTTTTGACTTGAAACATACACCTTGCTTGCGAGTTGCTTCTGAATTTGACTCCATGTAACTTTGCTTGTAAATCTAATGGTCATTTAAAAGAATGAGCCTAACAGTATTTATGGCTCATTCTTCAGAAAATGTACATTTTATGTCTAACTAATATTACAGCAAATTATCTCATTAATTTACTGTATATAGTTTAAAATAAAACAAAATAAATAAGGACAAGCATATTTGTTCAAAATATATTATTTATTTTACCATTTGTTTTAATTTACATCACATTATTGTAATTTTCATAATTAGAATGGGCATTATTCAGAATTGAAAATTTTGATAACATGCTCTGTGAAGGAGCAATTAAAATTCTCAGATAAAAATTGTAGTTAATACAGGAATATGACAGATTGGAATTATTATGAATCACAAGTTTTCTAAAATAGTATGCATTATATAAATCAAATTAAAGTTTAAATGCATATAATTCATTTTCTTGACTGCCTCATAGCCAACTTGCAAAAATTAGTTATTGCATTTTGTGCATTTTTTACACAAACATATTTAAAAAAAATAGCTTGTAAAGTCATATACATTTTCACTACTCTAATGTAATGGCATTTTCTATGAAACAATACCATAATTGATTAAAGTTGGTTAATATTAAACAAATAAAATTTGTCAAAAAAGAAAAAAAATACTGATAACATAACAACTTTGAAACAAAACTTGAAGATATCAGAAACTTTTAGTAAATACTGTTTGAATCAGTATGGTATAGACCTAAAAATAAGAATATGGAAGAATAAAAATGTCAAGTTATGCTGCTCACTCCAAATATTTTTCTATAAATTCTTAAATTCCAAAATTTATTTCAATTCGATTAAAGTTAAAAAGAAATGTTACTTAAAGGAATTCAGAGATTTATCCTTTTTTAGCACTTTACAACATAGTTGAAAAGTGTTTTTGACTTTGGTCATTCTGCCTGTCCTTTCACACAATAACTGTCATAAAAATGACTTTATCAAAATGAAATTTTAGTATGTTGTTCAGATGGTTTGTGAGACATATGGGAATGTAAATGAATAATATCACCCAATTAATTTTGGATTGAACCCGGGTTGAAAAAGTGAAGTACATTGAATCCTATGGGACCTAATTTTTCAAACATTTTTTAAGCAAAGTTAAAATTCACAAATTGCTTTGAAAATTTAGGAAATATTCAAATTATCCCATAAAATATATAAAAAAATTTGAGCAAAATATGTTTAGTAGTTTTTAAATGAAAGTTAAAATAATAATTACAACCATATTATATGAAGAGATCACGGGATCCACTTCAAAATAAAATATGGCATCCAACTTTTTTCCCAGTGTCAAAATCGTGATTTTTAAAGTTCTTTTAAATGTATATTTAGTGTTGCATCCGTCCTAAAACAGCATTATTTTTGAGTATTTTCTGTGCATCTATACTCTGTGCCAACACAACTACAATATTTTTTAGTTTAAATGATCATCAAACTTATTTCCACAATGAAACCTAATTTTAACGTATGCAGAATGTAAAAAAAATCAAGCTGTAAGCTGATTTGTATAAGTATTGCTGAATTTTTTTAATACAAAATTATTTAGCTCTGGAGTCTGGAATATAGGTGATATGAATTATTCATTGATTTTACATAGAGAAGCAAACGATTTTCATAGCATTGCCTTTTGCGATGAAATTTTAGGTATGGAGTTAGAAAGTACTTACATTTACCTCCATGGCTTAAAGTTTTTAAGTAAAATAAATTAATGTAGTACCTGTGATAATTTTAAAAAACACCACCGCTGAATGTATCGCATTCTAGAGAAGTTTAAATAAAATTGCAATTGGAAAGTGTTTCATAATCAATGCTTTATGCATGATTGATCTTCCTTGTCAGACAACTGGAGCAAATTCCATGAATGAATTGTAAAAGTATTAGTTTTAAAGTTGAAACCAAAGTGGGGAAGAAAAGAAAATACTTCTGGCTGAAACTAGAAGAATCCATTTTAAAAATTCAAACTTGTTATGTACTCCCATTGTTATGTATTACAGCAAATGGAAGTTTTATAGCTTGGGTTTTAAAAAGTTAAAAAGGAATAGTGTTCTGCACAGGTTTGGACTTTTGGGCTTGAGTTTTCTAACACTGTTTAGGGCCAGGTTGAGACCTTTTTTTAAAAGTCCATTATGACTGGGCAGAACATATTTATTTTGAAAAATTTTTCAATGGATTTAAATTGAATACATGAACTTATTGGGCTTATTTCAGCTATACAGATAAATGTTTAAGTAAACAAACTCAATTTTCCAAACAAAATTTTCGCAAATTTACATTTTTAACACATTTAAATATAAATCATTTAGGGCCGGTCAAGATACAGTTGTCTTCAGGCTGAGTTCATTCTACATTTATAAATTTCTTCGGACTTGGGCCAGATTTAAGGCTTGGTATTGTGGGTCAGGTGAAAATCTAAAATTTTGGCACATGTATACCTCTAAAAGGAGAACAGAACATGTCACATCGATCTTGAGCTCGCTATCGCATTTTTGAAGGTTATCGGATTCACTGGGTGAAGAATGCGGGGAGAGAAAATAATTAGTACCTGTGGTTACAATGCAGACCTGACAGTTCTCCTAGAAAGAAGGCATTGATATTGCACACCAGCTATGTTTATTTGGGGGGGGGGGGGGGGGAGGATTTGCAGGTGATGATATTTGAATTTTTATTCATAACACAAAGCAAAGAGTGACTTTCATCATAATTTTACAATGACAATTTGTTATTATCTTTTTTTTTCTTTCTACGGAATCTTTAATCTCAAGATCATCCTAGACGATGCAACTTCCGAAAATTGGACATCCTCACCAAATTTTAACCCGGTTAGGATGGGAGGACGAGCGATTTCCGGAAGCCATATATATATGTTATATATATATATACACACACATACACTAATAATAGTATGCTGGAAAATTGTTAACATGAACTTTGCTATGGATATTTATGATTTTAAAATAGTTAAGATTAACACAGGTAAGCCAAATGCATCCAATTTATCAGCATCACTAAATTATTGCCAACTTAAAAAAAAGAAACTAAGAAATTTAGAAATAATTAAAAATAATAACTTATTGGTACAAAATCTGAAAAAAAAATTCTGATAATGATTTTGATTCAAGTGAAACTAAATTCTATGAAATATGCGTATATGAAAAAGTCGAGTAGACTTACAATCGATACATCTTAAATGATTTTGGAAAGCAAATGCAATGTATTAATCTTAATGCCCTATTCATATAGAGAGATTGCAAAATTAGGAATTTGCAGAATTAGAAATTTGAATGCTAATTCTCTTTAAAGTCATCTGAAATTTAAAAGAAAATTTTCACTCTCATTTAAACATTCTGTAGAAATGTTAATTACCACAATGGATTTTTATCACATATTGCAATTGATAGCACAACGCCTGGTTGAAACCCAGACCGTCAGACCTACCAGAAAGGTGTAAGGTAACTGTTTGGATGGTCGGGAAGTGCCACCCAATTTAGACCGGAACCCAGTGGGGGAGGCATCCACAGGGACCGTACCCTCCTTCCCTTACCACCAACCTCTCGGAAGGACTTTCGGACCCACATGTTTAATGTGATCGTACTCCGCATGAACACGGCGGCAGTTTTGGCAGTGGCTGGAATCGAACCCGGGCCTACCGAGTGCAACTCCAGCGCACTAACCAATGGGCTACCGCGCCCAGCACAACGCCTGGTGCAAAATTTCTCTAGTTTAAAACTGTGAGTTAAAATTTTAAAGTTTTCAGATATTGAGATTCCAATTATTTTCAATAATGCAATTTAAAAATGTATTTTCAAATTAGGTTGTACTAGCACTGTAAGCCACCAACAATTTTATTGTGAAAACTATTGAAAAGTAAAATTAATGGATTATACTCCCATTGTAAACATTCATGGATTGGTTTTGCATATTTAATATTTGCTTAACAACATGGAATAACTGATATCTGTAATTGCAGGAATATGTGCCACAATTTTGTGAATGTTTATGTCTGATTATGGCTGCAAGTAGGAGATTCCTATATTATACAGAAGTTTTGATTTCTGATGTATCTTTTTACTGAAACAAAGATGTAAAAGGTTTAAAAAAAAAAAAAATAATAATAAGAGTTAAAGAAATAAATTTAGCATTTATATTAAAAAGGTAAATATACACTACAATATGTAAATCATTTCTGCTTTTTTGAGAATTTCCAAGGTTTTTTAGTTCTTTTAGCTGTTGTAGCTGCAGGTAACTCAGTCTTCATTTCTTCATTTATACAAGTCCAAAGCGATTTTGCAGCACCAGAATTATCTATAAGTTCATTAAATTGTTCTTCAGAATAGTTAATTAAATCTGCTATGCTTGAGACTTTTCTCATAACAGACCACATGTTTTTGGAATTCAGTCCCGGTAGCTTACATATAAAATCAGAACCAACAGTATTAAACTTATTGCTTGCCATTTCTCCTTCATCTCCTTCAATTTTCATTAACATAGCTTTCTTTTCATCAGGCTGTTCTTTTTTAACTTTTAAAAGTTCAAACATTTCTGCTGTTGCATAAGGAGAGGGACACCATAAAATACGAAGTTCAGGAAAATGGGATGTAAGTAAAATCAGCTTTGATATTACATTCTGTGAAGCACTGCTGTTGAAGTAATATTTGCCCTGGAGAGAAAATGCCTTATTTTGATCAAATTCAATCAGCAAAACAGGTTTTTTATACAGACGGACCATAGACTGTGCTTGAGTATATAAACGTCCATTGTTTAATGAGCCTATTAAGTCACTGACACTTTTCCTTTCCACTACCATGTCTGGTGTTAAAACATAATCTCCTATTTCTAAAGTGACAGGTATGACATCAATGCCTCTTCGATGAATTAGGGAGGGCAGCTCGCTTCGGAACTCTCTCATATCAACAATTACTTTTTGGTCCTCTAATTTTCTCATCTGACCTCCAGCCTTTCTAGAATTCACAGTTTCACTTGCAGATGCTGACCCTCGTACTAAATCAGGATGATCACCAGTTTTACCATCAATCCCATCAGGCAAAACTAAACTTGCTTTTTCTTTGATCAAGAATTCAAATGCTTCTTTTTCCCTTCGTAATGAAGTCAAAAAGCATTGTTCTTCAGCTGAACCACTATATACAAGAAAATATACTTTTATTCTCTTTTTATTATTAAGAGCTTGATACAGCTCAATTCTACGAATTATTTCCATGTCCCCATCATACAAGATAAAATATGGTGGATGGTGGAGATCACACAAATTTTGAAATTGAAAGTGATTACCACTAAAGTGTCTTAAAGGATAGAATTCGATATGAAGATTAGGATATTTTACAGCTAGGTCATCATCATAAGACTCACATTTATCTTCTAATGCCTCATCTTTCATCTTATTTAGAGAATCCATCTGAGTGAGAGTTTGTTCATCTTTTTTTAATTTCTTTTTTCTACCATGTTTTGATGCTTCAGAATTCTTTTGCCATTCACCTTTTAAGTCTGGAAATTTTTTATAGAACTGATTTTTTAAATATTCTTTGCCCCCATGAGCAATAACTTCACTTAACTGTTTACTTATTACATCATCATTTACAATAATTATTACCATTTGCTTCTCACTTTTACTATCTGAAGATATTTCATCCAAAATGTCACCTAGAGCGTTCCACTTTGAGTTTTCTTCAAGTATCATTTTTGGCTTGGATTTTTTTTCTTCATTTTTTTGTTTTTCATTCACAAGAACTCTATTTTTTGCATTCATGAATAGATTGTCTGATGCATCTAGAAAAAGCCAATCAGACATCTGGGTTCCAACTGTTACACTTTCTTTGACGGATTTCAACAGGTTATAAAATGTCACACAATCTTGTTGAGTTAAGTACTGTAATACTGACCTCAAAAACTTCAAATCTGAAATTAATCTCTTTGATTTAGCACTTAGCTGATGCCACACAGGTTCAAGTTGGTATTTTATTATTTTGTCAAAAGATTTTGCTATTGCATTTTCAACAGTTAATTCTTCAGTATCTAAAGAAGGGTTTGTATGTTTTAATTCTTTAACAGTAACACTCATTAAATCTAAAAGAGACATTTGAATAGAAGTCATAGCATTTGTCATTGGTACATGAATTTCATAAACCTCCGGTTTTACTTTTTCGACACTACTAGCAACTATAGCATGAAAACGAGGCCATAAATATAGATTTTTGACAAAAAGATTCCTCATAATTCTTTGAACTTGGGCAAACCCTCTTGTAAATGCATAAGCACTAGAAGAAACGGCTTTAATAAACCCCTTATTATTTTTCATTCTATACAAACGTAAAATAAAAGCTTCCTGACAAGATTCCAAAATTTTATGAGCTCTATATACAATTATGCCGGTTATCAAATCAATGGGTATTCTATCTACAAGCATATCTACAACAAGGATTCTAGAAGAAACAAATAACACGCCACCATCCATATAAACTTCATATCGGTCTTTCGTACTGACATCTGCAGTAATAATTTTCGGTAAAGGTGCTACATTTAAATCCACAAGTTTATTAGCGATGCACTCCTCTTCCGTTGCATTCATGCCGATAACCAAAACAAGGTTACCGGGGTCTGTATAAGTCTTTATGAGATTAATAAGCAATCTCTCTGTTCCAATTCCTTTCGCTAATACGACCAAAGCATCATCTTGAAACACCTCTAAAAACATTTGTGTCTCATATTCCAAAAGAGCCATCATTAATATTTTAAATGTAATTTTTTTTACACAAAATATCAGAAATTAGAATGTAACTTTAAATGAATGCACATATCATATTTTAAAATTTATCGATCATTCGCATTAAAAATTGCATATCAATATAAAGTATAAAAAATCAAAACAAACGCAACACTTACGTACAGTGTCTAGAAGGGATAGTGTGCCGACCGCCTATACCTCCCAATGCTGGGAGATGTTCCTGAAAAGCCGCCTCCGCCAGACGGCGTTGGTCTCAAATAAGCGGTCTAAAGCGGAGGAGTTAACATTGAAACAAATGGGAATTTATTGCAAATGAAATGACTGATATCTTTCGAAATAACTGAAGAATTTGTGTGAAATTGGGTGTGATTATTGTAAGTGGTATACACAAAAAGTCAATTGATTTTCAGAGAGATTGAGCAAGGGATATATTCTTATTTTTTAAATTTTATTTAACTTGATCTGGTGTTCGTTCAAACCTTTGAGATCCAAAATAATCAGGTTCATTTATCATAGTAACGTGAAATTCGTTATGACGTATCCTCTTGTGGTACATTTCAGTTCTTTCGATTTTGAAGCTTATCAGGCTAGCCCGTCCTGGGCCCGCCGTAGGATATTACCTGGTTTTAGAGAATAACTCGAAAATCAGAGAACGTTGGAAATCTAAGTTTAATATATCGTTTTCTTTTGGGGTGTATTTTAATTCTTTCAATTTTCAACCGTACCGGGTTAACCCGTCTTAGGCCCGCCTTAGAAACTCACCCGTTTCTGCGGTATAACTCGAGAACAGGTGCATCTAAAAATTCGAAGTTCAGCATATCCTTGTCATTTGCTGTATATTTTAATTCCTTGGATAAAAATTTTATCGAGCTAGCCCGTCCTGAGTTCAACAAAAGGAATATATCTTTTTTTGATAATAACTAAAAATTCGGAGCATCTAGAATGTTGTTGTTGTTGAGACCCAGACCGTCCGACCTACCAGAAAGGTGTAAGGCAACTGTTTGGACGGCCGGGAAGTGCCACTCAATTTAAACCGGAACCCAGTGGGGGAGGCATCCACAGGGACCGTACCCTCCTTCCCCTACCACCAACCTCTCGGAAGGACTTACGGACCCACAGGTTTAAATTCAATATGTCATTTTCCTTTGGGGTATATTACATTTCACCGCATTTCGAACCGTATCGGGTTAGCCCATCTTGGGCCCGCCATAGAAATTTACTCGCTTTTAAAAAATAACTCGATCAATCGGAGTAGCTGAAGAATATAAATTTAGTATATCATTTCCGTTTGAATGGATTTTAATTTAGATTTTGATGCTCGTCGGGCTAGCCCGTCTTGGATCTGCTGAAGAATGCATTCGTTTTTGAAAAATAAGACGAGAACCGAAGTAGCTAAAAATTCCAAATTTAACATGTCGTTGGCTTTTGGGGTATATCTAAGTTTCTTCGGATTTGAACTTTATCGGGGTAGTCTGTCCTGGGCCCGACATAGGAATGGACCCGTTTTTTAGAATACCTGGAAAATCGGGGAAACTAGAAAATATAAATTTAGTACATCCTTATCTTTTGGGAATATTTTAATTCCTTTGTTTTTGAACCGTATCGGGCCAACCCGTTTTGGGCCCGACTTAGAAATTCACTTTTTTAGTGGAATAACTCTAGAACCGGAGTATCAAAAAGCTGCAAGTTTAGAATGTCGTTGTCATTTGCGGAATCTCTAAGCTCATTGGATTTAAAACCTGATCGGGCTAGCCCGTTCCGGTCCCAACAAAAGGAATGTACTCGTTTTTTAAGAATAACTCCAAAACTGTAGCAGCTAGAATATCTAAATTTAGTATATCATTGTTTTTTAGGGTATATTTTATTTCTTTGGATTTTGAACCTTATCAGACTCGCCCGTCTTGGGCCCGAGATAGTGGTAATGTACTCATTTTTCGAGAATAACTCGTAAATTGGAGCAGCTAAAAAATCTAAATTTAGTATATCAATTTCTTTTGGGGTTTATCATAATTTATAATTTGAACCTCATCGTCTTGAGTCCGTCTTAGGAATGCGATCGTGTTTGATGAAATAACTCGAGAACCGGAGCAGCTAAAAATTCCAAGTTTAGCATGCTATTGGCTTTTGTGATATATTTCATTTTTTCGAATTTGAACTTCATTCAGCTAGCTCGTACTGTGCCTGCCATAGGAATAGACTCATTTTTTTAGAATAACCCGAAAACTGAGCAGATAGAAAATCCAAATTTAGTATATTAATTCCATTTCGGGTAGAATTTAATATTTTCGGCGTATATATAATTATAATTAGCGGCGTAGGCATGGGAGATAGGATGTGTGGTAAAAACCCTCATTTGCCGAACAATTACATTAGTTCTCAAAATTGTCCGTATTTAAAAAAAAATGAATTTTCTACTATAAGCTTCATTCGATCGTCGACCCCCTTGTGTCCTAAATACATAGTTACATCCATATGCAAATGAGCTAAGAAGTGCGAAATTTGTCCACGGACGTTGGATCGGTGCACTGGGAGTACGAGTGAAGGTTACGGTTCTGCGTGATCTGACGAAGGAGGTTTTATGCCTTCGAAACCGGTCGATATTAGTATTTTGAGTGGTATTCTGCTTTTTACGAAGATAATTTTATTTCTTTAGCAGAAATTTGGACCGCACGTATTGATTTTGTTTACTTGAAATTGAAATTTTTCAATAATTTTTAAAAGCATTATATGAATAACTTGAACGAATGCTTTAAAACCAAACTTTTGTTTTGCATTTTGATACATATTACCATGTAAACCTAAAAAAAGAATATATGAGAATGTCTGGCAAATATTTTGTTTTATCTCATATGTTCGGCTACTAGGAAAAATGCCCGTGGGTGGCCCTGTGAATTTGGAAGAAAAACATGAAACACCATTGCCGCTTGAACATTAGAACAAGGTGGGGGCTGCCTACAAGTGCCTCTTTATACGGTGAAAGATAGCGCTGATAAGAATTTCGGTTGAGAGTGGACATGTAATCGACCGCTATTTTATTTCGACAAGCGCGTCTCCTCAAATACGTTTCCGCAAATTACCACATCTCTTACACGAACAATGCTCAAAAGACCTGCAAATCAGCGGGGGCTCTGGAAATGGGTAGAACACCAGGGAAGGACATTTTGTACTGCCTTCAGGGTGGCCTCTAGATACAATAGGAAGTATCTCATTAGCGCATTGGTCATCTGAGATCGAATTTGTTTTTGCTAAGAATCGTCACATGTACAATATTCTTTTTCGTTCTAAGATTGGACAGGATGGACCCACTCAGAAAGAAAGATTTTTCGAAAGTGTAAGCAGTAAGCTTTCACTCATTTGATGTTTGTTGTAACTGACGTTGAAAATCTATATTTGGATTAAAAAGGACTGTTTTTATAGCCATACCATATCAGTTTTCTAATAGATCTATCAACATATTTAATAGTTTTTATAGTTGATGAAGCATGTCATCAAATTCTAAAAAGAAAGGGAATGATAGACACTGCTTCGTACCTAAATGTAAAACAGGTTACAAAAATTTCAGAGGCAAATATTCTCTATTTAAAGCTCCTGATTATTTATTTTGTCGTGTGACATCGTGTATTTACTTGATTTGATAAGTTCTAGAATTCTAGTAGTACTGAAACTACAGAACTGTGTAATGTAGGGCTGTAATTATCATTATTGCCTTTTCTGTGTAAAATTGCCTAGAAAAATGTATTAATTCGATTCATCCTGCATATTATTTTATTTTTCATTTCAACGAATAGGCTAAAAAATCGCTTAACATTTCATAATCTGCGAATTTCAGCATCCAAAAATCCCGTCACAAGACTTCCCTTTCTATTATACTGTGTAGTACGAATCACTATATTACTATGAATCTTTAAAGTGCATCGTGGACTGGTTTCGCATTATTTAATTCTCTTGCATATAAGCGTAGGCAAGATCTAGGATAAGGGGGGAGGGGGTCGACGATCGAATGTGGGTTTACACAACAGTACAAAATACTTTCTCAAATATAATCCCTAAGGAGAACTAATGTAATTGTTTAATTGTTTGGTAAATGATAATTTTTCTCCAATTTTCGAGTTATTTTCCAAAAACGAATGCATTCCTAAGGCTGGGCAAAGATGGGGTAATCCAATAAAGTTTAAAATCCAAAGAATTAAAATATATCCCAAAAGAGAATACTATATTATAAATTAAAATCCATCCAAAAGGGAATGATATACTAAATTTACATTTTTTAGCTACTCCGACTGATCGAGTTATTCTTGAAAAGCGAGTAAATTTATATGGCGGGCCAGCCCGATAAGGTTCGAATACGATGAAATATAATATACCACAAAGGGCAATGATATATTAAATTTAGACATTCCAGATGTTCCGAATTTTGAATTATTCACAGAAAACGATAAATACCTCTTGTTGGGCTCAGGACGGGCTAGCCCGATGGGGTTCAAAATCTAAATTAAAATCCATCCAAAAGGAATTGATATACAAAATTCACATTCTTTAGCTACTCCGTTTGATCGAGTTATTCTTGAAAAGCGAGTAAATTTCTATGGCGGGCCAAGACGGGCTAGCCCGATAAGGATCGAAATGCGATGAAGTATAATATACAACAAAGGGCAATGATATATTAAATTTAGACATTCCAGATGCTCCGAATTTTGAGTTAATCTCAAAAAAAGATATATTCCTCTTGTTGGGCTCAGGACGGGCTAGCCCGATGGGGTTCAAAATCTAAATTAAAATCCATCGAAAAGGAAATGATATGCAAAATTCACATTCTTTAGCTACTTCATTTGATCGAGATATTCTTGAAAAGCGAGTAAATTTCTTTGGCGGGCCAAGACGGGCTAGCCCGATAAAGTTCGAAATGCGATGAAATATAATATACCACAAAAGACAATGATATATTAAATTTAGACATTCTAGATGCTCCGAATTTTGAGTTATTCTCAAAAAACGATATATTCCTTTTGTTGGGCTCAGGACGGGCTAGCCCGATAAGATTTTTAATCCAAAGAGTTAAAATATACAGCAAATGACAAGCATATGCTAAACTTCGAATTTTTAGATACACCTGTTCTCGAGTTATACCAAAAAGTAAAGTCATATGGCGGGCCCAGGACGGGCTAGTCCGATAAGCTTCAAAATCGAAAGACTTGAAATGTACCACAAGAGAAAACGTCATACCGAATTTCACGTTACTGTGATGAATGAATTTGATTATTTTGGATCTCAAATGTTTGAAAGACCACAGATAAAGC
This sequence comes from Amaurobius ferox, assembly GCA_951213105.1. Lineage (NCBI taxonomy): Eukaryota > Metazoa > Arthropoda > Arachnida > Araneae > Amaurobiidae > Amaurobius > Amaurobius ferox. Next base: position 134,124,528 of record OX578135.1, on the reverse strand, counting down.
TAAATAAAATTTTTTAAATATGGATATATCCCTAGGTCAATCTCTCTGAAAATCAAATGACTTTTTGTGTATACCACTTGCAATAATTACACCAAATTTCAGACAAATTCTTCAATTATTTCCAAAGATATCAATCATTTCGTTTGAATTAAATTCCCATTAGTTTCAATGTTAACTCCTCCGCTTTAGACCGCTTATTTGAGACCAACGCCGTCTGGCGGAGGCGGTTTTTAGGGAACCTGTTTTTCGCCTCGGTCGGCACACTATCTATTCTAGCCACCATGAAGATTAGATAGAAGGAGGGGAAACGAAATAGGCTGCGCGGGAGAAAAGTGACAAATGATTGATGGGAAGAAAGATTCCAGTTTAGTGGCGCTGCTGTTAGTACAGTTCTTATTGTTCCATTCAAATAGCATTAGGTTGATCACAAGTTTATTTGATTTTAATTTATTCCTTTATTACCAGTACTTATATTTTCTCAAAATATGGTTTCTAGTACATGTTTCGTTCCTGGTTGTAAATCAGGGTACGTCAGTGACAGAAAACAACGTAAAATTGAAGGTAAAAGGAATCCCACTTTATTCTACCCGCCTCATGTAAGTATCATATTTTTATTAGATTTCACTGTATATTTACAAACGCTTCTCAGTCAGTTTTACTTGCTATAGTTATAAAATAATTGATTTTGAAAGGAAATTACTTTCTTTTAAGAGGGCCATTACATTTGAAGTGCACCTTTCCCCCCTATAAAATTTGAAACTGTGAATACAATGGAGTGTTAAATTCTGAAGTATTTACTATTTTAATCTGACATTTTACAAGTCAAAAGCATACGATTATTATAACTGATAGCCAACAATGCTTAATGTGTGTTTATTGTATTTCCTCTAAACATAGATTTTGTGGTGAGCATCTATTAAGCACTTTTATATATAAATACATAAGATGATTGTAATGCATTTTTTACTAATACATAAAAAGATAACTAATAAATAAAAATAGTGTAACGTATTTTATTTTAGGATGCTGATCTATTTGCAAAATGGAAATTGGCCATACCCAGAGCAGACAAAGAATTGACCAAATTAAGTAAGGTCTGTGAATTGCATTTTTTGGATGAGGATATCGAAAAATGTTTCACTGAAAAATTGACTGATGGAAGTACTTTTCAATTAGAAAGAATGAGGTATATTATAAAATCAGGAGCAATTCCAAAAATTTTTCAAAATCTGCCACCTTATTTATCAAAGCCCAAACCTAAAAGGAAATTGCCTGCAAGCAGAGCTGCACCACAGAAAAAATCTAAAGTGTGTACAACTGATTGTAGATATGTTGATGATTCGCCTGTGGTAGAATCAGAAGATTTTACATTTCACAACTTTTTGATGCATCTTCAGTCTGTGGAAAAACCAAATTCTTTTTGGAGTATTACTCATGTGGATAATTTTGTGATGTGTGCCAGATGGAATGTATCATATTACTCAGAAAAAAGAATAGTTATTCAAAATAATATGGATATCAAAGTAAGTAACTGTTTAAAGTACTCCCTTAATTAAAATGGAAGCCTTGACCATATTAAGTAAACAAGTTGATTAACTGCCAAGTTTGGTCGCCTTTGTTGTACATATATGCATAATACAATATACATAATAATATATGTAATCTGTGTATCCAATGCGATTTTGCCAAGGCCACTAAATAAGGGAGTATCCTTTCTAATTTTATATAAATCAGGGATGAGGACTAAAAAAAAAAAAATTTCGACTCCTTGCAAAAACAAAAAACTTTTATAAGGTAAATCAAGTTAAATTAATACAATATACTCAATTAACACTTTTCTAAAATGTGTTGAGATGCCAGACTCCCCATCCTTGGTATAAAGATAGCTTAAATTATGATTTTGTTAATTAATTATTAGAAATTGTATTTACATTTTTTTACTGCCCAAACTTTGTATTTTCAATAATTAATATCACTGACTGATTTGTTAATACTTGTAAATATTATATGCTCTAAAACAAATAACTAATTGAAATAACATTTATGATATAGAAATAATATAGAAATGCTGTTAAAAATATTAATTGCAAAAACAAAAACTTGTAAAGAAATAAGTCGAAACCTTGAATTTTTTTCATTTTATACTAAATATGATATTTTGATTTATCAAAATCAATTTGTCCAGAAATTAAAGCGAAAAATTTATGGCAGCCACTGGCTAACAGTATGTTAATAACTTTTATGAATTTAATATACATAAATTTTTTTTAACAAATTATTTGCTGTTAGTAATTTAGATAAATGGCTACTAAAATAAAATGAGATGTTATAAAATAATGGCCACCATACACGGTACCTCACAAACCTTCATAGTGGTCACTATGAAAATGCTTAAGTTTTGACCTTTAACTAGACTTAATCTTTTAAAAGTTTATTATTTTGGATATGAGTCTTATTTTTTTCTTCAGGTTTTTATAAAGGATAAAGAAATAGATGGTTCGAATTTGAAGAAAGTTGGATGTATTGAGGATGTGACAGCATTACTAAAGCAGATTGAAAGCTACAGAATATGTGCAGGAGCTGATAAGTAATATATATTTCCTAACTGCTAATTAAAAGTACATACTAGTATTAAAGCCTAATCTTGAAAAATTAGTTTTTGTAAATGTTTTTTCAGAGTGAGTTGTCATTTATTTATTTCTGTCAGACATGTCTGTATTTTTCAATTCTGTCTTACAAATGTATTAACACTTATCAAAATGAAATATTATACATTAAATAATTATGGTAGCATATTGAAAATTTTTTGGTTCTCATTTTTGTAGATTCAAAGACTGTCTAATATGTTTGCCTGAAAGGAACAATTTTAAGGGTAATACTAAAATATGGTGCACACAATGCAAGACGATGAAAAAAAATGTTCCACGAAGAGTCTGCCAAAAGAAAGCAGTTGGATATCAAAGGCTTTACCAGCGTCTTGCTTCAGAGAGGAAAAAATGTTCTCGTTTATCTCGAAAAGTAAGATTTTTTATATAACAGGGGAAAAGATTGCATTTATTCTTATCTAATCTATTAATATATGTGGACGATCTATCTATATCTGTATGTTCAATATCTTTTCACCTAATTTGCACTCATCAAATTGGTGTTTGGTAGTAAATGGAAGATTTTTTTCTATAGAAGACCATTAGCTATTAGAAAAATTAATAGATTTTTAATAATTTGCAAAAACTGCTGAAATCAGTCTTGAAAAATTAGTGGTGACTCTAGGCCAGTTTTCTTCAACCTGTGTTCCGCGGAACCCTAGGGTTCCACTCAAATGCTTTAGGGATTCCGCGAGTCGATACTACAATTCGTTGTTTTTGTTTTGTTTTCAATTTCATATAACATATATATGTATAATACAAATACTTTATATGAAATATTTATCTTCTTGTTTGAATTAATGCAAATTTATATCTTATATAAAGTTTTTATAACAAAGGCAGATACGCACCTTGTTCATAACATGTAATACGTAATATGACACATCCCCCCAAAAATCAAATCTGGGTGTGCTACTGAACGAAGGGTTCCATAAAAAAAATATCTTAAAAAAAGGGTTCCGCGAGATGGCAAAGGTTGAAGAACACTGCTCTAGGCCAATGGAGCCAAAATGGTTTTGCATGAATACTACTTTATAAAATAAAACTACAGTAAAGTTCAATAAATTTATTTTACCAAACTCATTTGTTTTGCTTACAAGCTTTCAAAGCACTACAAGTCACTCGCTAACTGTTCATAGCAAATTAAAACTAAATTTTCTCATATTTTGTCACTTATCATTTATATTTCTCTTTTATAGTTTCGAAGGTATTTTGAGTGAAGGTATGAAAAAAAGAACCTTATTCGAACAGATACTTTAAGTTTAATCGAAAGAAAAGAGCTCAATCCAAGACCTAATTATATACACTAGTCAGAGCTTTCAAAAAGTTATAAATTCTTGTTTATTGTTTAGAGCTAGCATGTTTTGTTTTTGAGATACAAGCATCGAACAAAAAATTTTCAATCTTCAACTTAACAAGAGGATTACTCGAAAACTGTAAAAGCTTATTTTCAAAATAATTGTAAATTTAGATACTAAATTTCCTAGCACATATTTTTATTGTTTGCTGTTTGTATCTTTATACTTTCGGAGATATTTCAAATAAAAGTAAAATAAAATGAAAAAACACTCGGACAGATACTTTTTCAAGTTTTTAGGAAATAAAGTTCAAAATATCAAAATTATTTTTATATATTCATAATCTGAATCATATTTATGACAAAACAAGAAAAAATATTTAGATTTATATCTATTACGTTTGGGGGCATAAGCTACATTTTTGTTCACATTTTTCGTAACTCAGTTTTTCACCACAAAATCCTCAAGCATAGATGCTGACATCAAAATGTCTGAGTAAGTTGCAACAATGTACAAATTTTTTGCATTATTGCGAATATGAGTTAATGGCCTATTGCTTGCTTTAGTAACACACTAGATGAAACCATTCTTTGGAAGTATTGTCTCTAATTTATTATTGTATCTGCATAGATATGTGTTTTGTTTAAATAAGTAATATGGGACCATTTTTATTCATACTGTTTTTATTGATTGTAGTGCAAAGTAGGTTAGAATGCTACAACGCGTACAGCAAAAGTTAAATCACTATTAATATCAGTTAAAGTGCAATATTAATTGTATCCTTAAATATTTTGCATAGAAGTTGTTTAAAAATTTTTTTTGCATCAATCATTCAATTGAATTTTTTAAATGAATTATATTTTATTTTTATCACAGGTTGAATTGCTACGGAAAAATATCCAAGCATCAAAAAACAAATGTGCAGCTGTAAAACAAGAAGCCTTGATGGAAGCTATTTGCCACTTGCCAGCTTCCCAACAAGAATCTGTAAAGGCTTGTTTTAATGCAGCGAAACAAAAAAATAGCAAAAACATGAGATATGATATAGAGTGGATTTATGAATGTCTTCTTATAAAAATTAAAAGTAGTAAAGTGTATCACCATTTAAGAACTCACAAAATCCTGGCACTGCCAAGCACTAAAACCCTTAGTAGGTATATCAGAAAAATCAAAGGCAGCTATGGTTTCAATAAAATTGTGTTTGAGTGTCTTGAAAAAAAAGCTAAACATATGTCACTTCCTGACAGACGAGGTATTTTTGTCTTTCTTTATAATAATATGAAATTTTCTTCATGGTATTTTATTTCATCTTCTATTTTGGATTTGCTAATATATAAAATAATAGTATGTTTACTTTTTAAGGTGTTTTATTACTCGATGAGATGAAAGTCTCCCCATCTCTGGAGTTTGACCAAAAAAACCTCATGATTCAGGGGTTCACAGACTTGGGAAAATTTACGCCAGACCATCTCAAGTCTGTGAAAGGGGACCATGCTTTGGTTTTTATGTACCAGCCTTTCAGAGGAAAATGGGTACAATCACTTGCTTGTTTTCTAAGCAAGAGTGCTGCCTCAGGTAACTTGTTTTTAGATTTGATATTTATCCAATGCTGAAATGCTTATTATGGAATGTAATATTGTTGACATTATTTTTTTTCTTTTTTTATTTCAATATATTGTCTGCTGTACTTTCTTATACCAATACTTTATTAAAATTTTATTAATTAAAAAGGCTTGTTTTTCATTACTAGGAACTATACTCCATCATTTAATTATGGAGTGCATCATATTATTAGAAGATTCTGGTTTTTATGTGGATGCTGTTGTAAGTGATGGAGCATCATGGAATCGAAACATGTGGTCCAGATTTGGTATAAATACTGACAATGTTAGCTGTGCCCATGTTGTTGATCCCAGCAGAAGACTCTGGTTTATTTCAGATTTTCCTCACCTTTTGAAGAATTTGAGAAATGTCATTACGGAGAAAAAATTTATAATGGTAAATTAAATATTATTTATCTTAATTGTCAAATGTGCTTTAGCCTCTTCCTCCTTTGAGAAAATTTAAAATTATAATTTTAGACACCAGATGGACCAGTAAACTTAAAGTTTTGGGAAGCAATTCTTCAGCTGGACAACCCCAAAAGCTTCAGCTTGAAGGTTTGCCCGAAACTAAAGCCAGAGCATTTAAGACCGAAATTTTATCAAAAAATGAATGTTGCAATGGCATTTCAGGTTTGTTACTTATAATGTATGTTTAATTATTGATGCATTCCTTGTAACAGATAAAATTCACATTTTATATTTGTGATGTAGTTTTTCAGTGACTCAGTAGTTGCAGCATTAAGGATTTTTAAAGGAAGACATCCGGATTTGGATGAATGTGATGGATGCATTACATTCCTTCAGCGTTTAATTGCTGTCATGAATGCTATGAATTCTAGAACACCTAAAACTGCTTTGAAAATGAATTCATCATCATATGAGGTATGCAAATTTTCGCATTTCCTCAATAATAAAATGTTGTGCATAATTATGCCTTATTTCATTTAAATGACTGTATATTTCTATTCTGTGTACAATTGCAAAGTATTTTTGTGTATAATTCTTGTTATTGACATTCCCCCTGTTTAAGATATATTTTATATGTAGAAATTGTTTTCTCAGGCAATAACGAACTTTTTATCATTTCTGGTGGAATGGGAAAGGTTTGCTAAAGAAAGGAATCTACAGTTCATATCAGATTCAACTTCATATGGCTTAAAAGTCACTTTGAAGGCAACTCTGGAAATTCTGGAATTTTTGACTTTTCATTGTAATTATGAGTATGTCATGACAGCAAGGTTAAATCAAGACTCTCTTGAAGTAAATATTTTGGTTATTGCAATTTTTTTTCAAAATTTTAAATTTTTATGATATTTTAGCGTATTTTGATACTTTTATTAAATTAAGACATTTGTTATTCCAGAGATTTTTCAGTATGATGCGAGGATCATGTGGCTCTGATGATCATCCAGACTCCACAACATTTATTCAGCTCTTTCGCTTGTTGGGCACTTATTCTCTCATAAAACCACCAAGAGGTTCGAACATCTCTGGTGGTGATATGGTAAGCTCACTTGTGAACTCAAATGAACTTTTGGAGTTTGATGATCGTCAAATGGAATTTAATAAAAAATTGGAGTCCATAATAGACAAAGAGTCTGAATTTCACCTTTTGGAGAATGATCACGTGTACTTCCAACAAAATTCATCTAATGAAGTAGTATCATATGTTGCCGGTTTTGTTGCATGGAAAGGGAATAAACTTACGAAATGTCCATCATGCATAAGCCATTTAATGGATGATGATGTTGATGGAAGTGAACATCATGAACTTATAAACTTAAAAGCCAAAGTAAGGTTAACAAAACCATCTTTTGGATTGTTTATGTTAATTCAGAAGATTGAAAATGCAGTATTGAGAGTGGTTTCCACAGCACCTTTGTCAATCGACACCCTTTCAGACATTATGTCTGAGTTGGAAAATAGTGATGTACCTCTGGTAGGGTGTGTGGAACACTGCCATTCCTTCACGCAAGCTATTTTAAAGTACTTTTTAGTAATGAGACTTCATTTTCTGTGCCGTAGAGCTAAAAATATAGATGCTTTACAAATAAAAAAAACAAAGGAATTGAGAAAGCTTGCGAAATTAACATAATAATTCAGTTGAGTGCTTTATTTTTTTGTACAGTTTAATTTATTTCTACATATATATTACTTTTTAACATTCAATTTTGTTTTAATTTTGACTTATTTTATTTAGTTATGGTTTTATATGTATAACAAAATATCTCTAATATATATTTGGATTTTTAAAAACTATTTTTATTATTGTATTTTAACATTTATTTTAATCAGTTGAATTTAAAGTGAAAATGTGCAGATGTTTGTAACATATAAAAATTATTGAAGATATGAAATGTGATAATATTTAATATGCTTCCAGTTGAATTTTTTAATTTTAATTCTATGTGAAAAAATATAATGTTTTTAATGCATAATGAAGACTGCTAAAGATGGGAAATTTCACAACATTTTATGTGCTTCTAGTTATTAGAAATTTACAGTTTTTTTTTTTTTTTAATTTTTACATTTTTACATCCTTGAATTTATTAATATTCTAAATGAAAGAGTTTAAATATTTGGAATGTATAAAAATTATTGAAGATCTTAAATGGGATAACATTTAACTTTTTAACATTTATTTTAATTTGTTGAATTTGAACTTTAATATTTCAAAATCATAAAACAATTGCTGAATGTACAGTGTGGTGCAAAATCATTTTTATCCTTGATTATAAGTGAAAGAGTGTTGATGTTTGGAATGTATAAAAATTCTTGAAGATCTTAAGTGTGATAACATTTAATATGCTTTTTGTTAAATATTTCAATTTTAATTCTGTGAAAGAATATAACATTTTAAATGCATAATGAAGGCTGCTGAAGATTTGAAATTTCACAACATTTTATGTGCTTCTGGTTATTAGAAATTTACAGTTTTTTTTTTTTAATTTTTACATTTTTTACATAATTTAAGCATTTATTTTAATTTCTTGTTATCCCTCAATTTATTATTAATATTCTAAATGAAAGAGTGTAGATATTTGGAATGTATAAAAATTATTGAAGATCTTAAATGGAATAACATTTAATTTAACTTTTTAACATTTATTTTAATTTGTTGAATTTGAACTTTAATATTTAAAAATCATAAAACAATTGCTGAATGTACAATGTGGTGCAAAATCATTTTTATCCTTGATTATAAGTGAAAGCGTTCTGATGTTTGGAATATATAAAAATTCTTGAAGATCTTAAGTGTGATAACATTTAATATGCTTTCTGTTGAATATTTCAATTTTATTTCTGTGAAAGAATATAACATTTTTAATGCATAATGAAGACTGCTAAAGATTTGAAATTTCACAATATTTTATGTGCTTCTGGTTATTAGAAATTTACAGTTTTTTTTTTAATTTTTATATTTTTTACATAATTTAAACATTTATTTTAATTTGTTTTTATCCTTCAATTTATTATTAATATTTTAAATAAAAGAGTGTAGATATATGAAATGTATAAAAATTATTGAGGATCTTAAATGGAATAACATTTAATTTAACTTTTTAACATTTATTTTAATTTGGCAAATTTGAATATTAACTTTTCAAAATCATAAATCTATTGAATGTGTTTAATTTAAATTGAAGGAAAGTTCAAGAAGTGAAATACCATGTTTTTAACAGATTGCATGAAGTCTAACAATATTGCATGTTTTGGAAAACTAATTTACAGAACTGTGTGCTTTAACAGTAAAAATTGTATTATTTTGATTTATTGCATGTGCATAATTTAGATTAAGGCAGAGCTCAAGAAGTGTTTTAATAGGTTGCATGAAATCTAACAATTTTGCATGTTTTGAAAAAATAATTAACAGTATGATTTTAACAGAGTGCATGAAGTCTAACAATTTTTAACAGAGTGCATGCAATCAGACATATTTTTAGCATGTTCTGGTACATGAAAATATCAGAATTGTTAAAGATTTTTAAACTTTCTGCAAATTTTAATTTTTTGCAGAAAACGTTCAAGGATATTCTCATCTCACAGAACATGGAGAATGTGTGAGTTTGAAGTACAGTGAGGCATGTGCAAATTTTAGTTTTTTTGCAGAAAACTTTCAAGGATATTCTCATCTCACAGAACATGGAGAATGTGTGAGTTTGAAGTACAGTGAGGCATGTAAGTAGTTGCAGGTAAAAATTGTAGTATTTTGATCTATTGCATGAGCATAATTTAAATTAAGGCGGAGCTCAAGAAGTGTTTTAATAGATTGCATGAAATCTAACAATTTTGCATGTTTTGAAAAAATAATTAACAGAACTGTATGTTTTTAACAGAGTGCATGAAGTCTAACAATTTTTAACAGAGTGCATGCAATCAGACATCTTTTTAGCATGTTCTGGTACATAAAAATATCAGAATTGTTAAAGATTTTTAAACTTTCTGCAAATTTTAGTTTTTTGCAGAAAACGTTCAAGGATATTCACAGAACATGGAGAATGTGTGAGTTTGAAGTACAGTGAGGCATGTAAGTAGTTGCAGGTAAAAATTGTAGTATTTTGATCTATTGCATGTGCATAATTTAAATTAAGGCGGAACTCAAGAAGTATTTTAATAGATTGCATGAAATCTAACAATTTTGCATGTTTTTTAAAACTAACAAAACTGCATGTTTTTAACAGAGTGCATCAAGTTTAACAATTTTGCAATTTTAAACAGAGTGCATGTAATTGGGCACTTAGAATGTTATGATACAAAATATATTAGAATTGTTAAAGATTTCTAAAATTTCAACAAATTTTCTAGTTTTTTTGTAGAAATATTTCAAGGATATTCTCATTTCACCAAATATGTTGAATGGGTGATTTTTAAGTGCAGTGATGCATGTAAGTAGCCGCAAGTATTTTGATGGATTGTATGTGTATAATTTAGTTTAAGATGGAATTCAAGAATAGCAAATAAGAAATAGCATGCTTCTTAGAAGTTGCAAGAAATATAATAATTTTGCATGTTTTGGAAAAATACTTAATAGAACTCCAAGCTTTTAACTAAGTGCATGAAGGCACAGAATAATTTTGATGTTTGGTAATAAAAGATTTGGTAAAAGAATTTCATGATTTTAAGAGTCATGGAGATTTGTTGATTTAATGTGCAATTCTACAATTATTTTATGTCTTTATTGAGTATCATTCTGTGTTTCTTTTAATTTTAATAGTAACTTTTAGATTGTGTTATAGGATTTCTGCGATATATGGTACCGTTTCTTCATCTACAACCATTTAGAGCTAAATGATCACTAGAGAGTTATGCTGCTTTTATAATGTCAGCAATCTCTTTAGTGGTTTTTTGGCTGAAAATCTTCAAGAATATTTTCATTTCACAGAATATGAAGAATATATGCTTTTTATGTACAGTGTGGAACGTAAGTAGTTTTATGTAAAATTTGTAATATATTTATATAGTGCATGTATATTTTTGTTTATTAACTATTTGTCATGGTATGTAAAAACTAAAACGAATGGTAAAAGCCCATTTTTAATCTTTCATTAATAATGTATAACAATTTTATGTATATGTCAAATGATTTTAATTTTCTAGGATAGGATGCAAAGACAGTCTTAACTTTTGCCTTTATTGTAATTCTAGGAAGTTAATTTTGGTATTTTGAGCCATCGTTGTATCTAACTCAGACTGTTCAATTGGTGATATGCAGGTTGGATCCAACTATCAAAGGAATGTTTATGGCCTGCGCAATTATATGTTCTGAATAAAAAAATAGCAATAAAAATTTGTGTTAATAAAATGAGTATTTTATTTCCTATAGCCTATATATATAAAAAAAAATAGATGTATATATAAAACAGTGTGGTCCACAAAGTAATTTGTTTGGGAATTTTGTGCCAAGTTGGACAGCACATATCTATAACAGTAAAGCAACTGCTATCCTAAAACACACTGCTGCATACAAGCAAATAAGTACTTAACCGCCTGTGAATGATTTCATGGTTATTACAACAACTCATCAGCATAAGACAGGCAATGAGATAATCAATAAGCACTTATTGCACTGATTTTATATTTTTTTGTAGTCAAAGATTTACATAGATCTTGGCAATGTGAAGAGCATTATTTTAGTTCCCACAATCATTGACAAAATTCTATATAACAAAGATACCTTAAAACACTGTATTACTTGTATGCCACCTGTTGTTACCTATACACAATATTGTTACCTGTATTATTGATATTGTTTTATAACCTAAATAATTTGCCTGGATATTGAACAAAATTATTTGGGAAAGAATCCCTCTTCTCAACTTGTTAGGCAAAGTGTAAAATTATGAAACCTAAGTATTTTTCACTAGCACAGCATATCCATTCTTAAACAAATTTACAAAAAATATCAAATTGAATCAATATATGTCTGAATGAAAATGCTATGAAATTGGATCAACATATGCTGAATTGAAAGTGCTAAAATGGTATTAGAAGATATACCCATACCAATTTTATTCTGTTACAAAAATCGAAAATATCTGTTATCTCCACAACCTTTCAAAATAATGTCATTCTGATCAAATTTATTGTTATATGGATTTCTTAATTATTCAAATCTGAAAAGGTTTAATAAAAATAGTCAGCTGCGTCATTGGATTTAATTACGTAGCTTAGCAACATATCATTTTTTTCTGCTATATAAACTCATCGGGTTTCATTCTGTTGCTTAGCAACATGATGTCATTTTTTAAAAAAAGAAATAAACTTGCAGTAAAAAGATAATTTGCATAATG